>JAEQBH010006867.1:0-268040 GCA_016808115.1 Tetrastigma voinierianum
AGTTATTCAAATTTATGGGTAAACTAAACTTATAGAATAACAAATTTCCCTGAAATAAGTGTATCCAAATTTAGACACCATTAGACCCAAAAATTTGTCTAAAGGGAGCCTTGTTTTTGGGCAAATTCTGGTTCTATGTTGAAAATAGAATAGTTCCTGATGTTTAGTACATATCTGGAGTTTCGGTACTCCGAATTTGATGATTCTAATTTATGAATAAAATAGTTTTATAGAAGAACAATGGACTTGAAGAAAATTGGGTAAAATATGGCTCATTTTTTCCCAGAAAAATTTTACAAGTGAAGGTGTGTTAGATAAAAAACAACCCTAACTAGAAACATAAATAAGCCAACTGATATTGTTCTCTAATTGTGGTGGATTAGGGGTTGGAAACGAGGAAAACCCGAATTGAAATCGAGATTCCGAGGATTAGAATCAAAGTGCAACAAGCTTTTTGGTTTGTTCTCCACTTCTCTCTCTCTGTCTCTCTAATTCCAAAGTGTTTGAATGATTACAAAATGATTTGAATTGCTGAAATGATTTATAAGAAAAAAAACATATTGATTTGTTTTAATTGATTTGAGACAATTGATTGTAAAATTATTTGCATATAAAAAATTACATGAGTATTGAAAATGAATTGTTTATATAAATGTACATACTATACTGTATTTTGTTATAAATGATTTGAACGCCCTTAATAAAATGTTAAACGTTAAATTCAAGTTTAGGATATATTAATATGCAATAAAGGTCAAGTCTTGATGCTGCTGACGAGCGTAATGATGTGTCACTCCGATTCGTAGCCCAACGGGACAGTATCGGTAGTGCTCACAAATTGATTTTTAATAACCAGTCAGCAGCCCAGTGGGACCGTACTGTGTTATAAAACAAAAATTTTTTTTTATACCGATGTGCGACCATTGGAGTAGTCTTAGGTGATTAGTTATCCTATGCAGAAAGCATAGTTAGAAGATTAAGTTAAGGGAAAGATGACAAGGTATTTGTGAAATGCATGATTTGTCTTTTAAATAATTTATTATTGCATAGGAAAGGGAATATTTAGGAGATAAATCAATAGACCTTAAATGAATGTATATAGAATGAATATATATAATGTAGTATATGATGTTCAGTTTGAAATAGTTTAGAAAAATTGCATGATTTGACTTAAACTGAAATGAAAGAGAGTACTATATAGAACCACTAAGCATGAAAATGCTTAGCATGTTGCTTTTATCATCGCGCAGATACCGAGTGAACATATACGAAGATGTAGACCGTAGTGAATCAGAGTCATCATCAAAGTCACACAGAGGATAAGTAAAACTCCGTCACATGCATACATGAAATTATTCGACTCATTTTGTACAAACACTGGCCATGAAAATTGAACTACGATTATGTTTGTAAATATTTGGATATTAGAAAAGCGGCTAATAATATCGTATTGTATAAAGTGTGGAAATTAACTAAATGGGCATGAAATGCCACATTGAATGAAAAAAGTGTTTTGTGATCAAATGATTGGTCTCCTTTATGTTAAAGTGGTATTTAAGTATATATATATTTATTGAGTAATTGAATTGTATTTGGAAAAGTAATTGTATTTGGATAATTCGAAATGATTAAAAAAAAAAAAGTGAGGACCACGTCCCCGGGTCCTAGTTCGGCCTCCGGGTCGGGTCGAGTACGGTGGCGCGGCCGTCATAGAGTGTCCCTCCACATCACCCCATTTCCCTTTGCTTTCTCTTTTGGTTTTCTCTTATGGTCTCTTCTTTGAGCAGTCCATTTTACAAGCCCTACAAACAAACGACACAAAAAAAAAGATCGTGATCAAATTATATGTAATTGTCCAAATCGCATCATCGTTTTCTTTTTTGCATTTATTTCTTACAACCCACTATTCCTAATAAAATTGTAGATATTGGTTAGGAAAAAGCCTAAAACGAAACTAGAGGAATTGGAAAGGTAACACAAGGAGAAGCCTAAGTGCAAAAGCAAAACCTATGATTTCATTGTTTCCTATTTTGATTTAAGTTCTTCAAAATCATTATGAACTTTCCTTGAAGTGTAAAATTCTCTAAATGTTGTATTTTGGAGTTTGTTTTGATTCAGAAAATGGAGGAACGTTTGTAACATAATGGCTATTTAGTTTAAGAAACTTAACTATCGTTAAGTTTTATTTAAACAAACTAAAAGGGAGTTAAGTCAAGTTTGTAACACACAATATATTTAGATTGAACTTAACCATCATTAAATTGGTATTTTGAAAAAACTTGAAAAGAGTTAAGTCCAGATTTGTAATACAAGAACTATTTAGATGATTGATTGGAGCTGAAAGGGAAAAGTTGGGCAATCATCTTCAAATAGGGGTGGCAATTCGTGTTCATGGGTCAACGGGCTGTGTTTGAGTCGTGTCAGTAACAGGTTTTCTACAATATTTGTCAATCCGAACAAGACACGAATAATAAATGAGTCAGAATTATCATATTCAAACATGACACCAATTAGTAATCGTGTAACACGATTAGACACGTGTAACTCATTTATTAATTTTGTAATTTAAAATAATATAAATAATAACTAATTCATTAACATTAAACACAAATAATATATATAATGAGTTAATGCGGGTTAAATATTAATTAACATAATAGTGAGACGGGTCAAATCTGTGTTATGTGGGTCCAAACATGAATATCTTCGTTTATTAAACGGATTATGCGAGATCTACTGCGAATTTGATCATTAGCGATTATGCGAATCTAAATCCCATAAAAGTATATTTGAATTCGTGTCATGTTTACACATAGCGTGTTAAATTTTACCAATCCTACAAAAAAAATGCTAATATGAAAAAATGCTAATTTGATGGTGAAAATGGGTATTTATGGTTAAAGAAGCCCTAGTTTTCTTTTTATTTGATTTGACAAGAACCAAAACGATAGGATTTCATGACAAAAGTGGAAAAGGAAGAAACAAATTGAAGTCCTGCTAACTTTTTATCAAGAATAGGTTTTGTCAGTTGGCATCTCGCCATCTTTTGTTTAAAAGTGCATTATCTTGCAACCCATCGTCCCACAATATTATTATTATTATACTTTTAGAAAACAGATCACTTCCTCCAAGAAATAAAAACAACTCCTTTTTTAATGTTTTTACTTTATATTTATATTTAAAGCTTAGATATTAAAAAACCTTAGACGAGGCTTTAAATTGTGTGCTCTGGTATACGCATATTCTCATAGGCATCAGTCTAGATCAACTCAAATATCTTCCAAATGAAGTAAAATATCCTAAATTGTTTTGATTTTTTCCAGTGCAGCTCTCCAGCCCGATTCTCGCATCCGACCACCATTACTTCCGTGGAAATTAAAAATAAGTAAATCAATAGAGGACAGGAATTAGTAGCAGATTCAGTAGAATATTATATAGCATCTTGAAAGCAAATAGCGGAGAAAGTCAGAAAGAAAAACCATGGAAAGAAACCATGTGTATGGTTAAAGATATCAGGATCGATCTTGATTCACTTGTTTATTTAATTCATTTCAAGAGGCATATTGCATGCGTAAAGTAGATAATTAACGTTAAAGGGCGTTAATAGGCGTGTCGGCATTCGTCATCCAATAAACAAGTAGAGTCGATCCAGTTCCCCACGTAACAAGGAGATTGGCGTCACTCAGAAGCTATGGTGAATATTTAAAAAATAATTAAGTTGGTTTTGTTTGTTCTTACTTCTTTCTAGCTCTCTATATATTTGACTTGAGCCACGGTGGTCTTCTATGAGGGTAGGCGCCATGGATTCTCAGGCTCTGCTATCAGGAGAGGCTGATACTAATAAGCTTCATGTCGTGATGTTTCCATGGCTAGCTTTTGGCCACATGATACCCTACTTGGAGCTGGCCAAGCTCATCGCTCTCGAAATTGGTCATCGTGTTTCCTTTCTCAACTAAAACATCGATCGCCTCCCAAAGCTGCCTTCAAGTTTGACCTTTCATCTCTTCGTTAAAGCTCCCCATGCCTCATGTGCGGATTCTACCCCTAGGAAAATGCAGAGGCCACAACCGATGTCATTAACAAGGTCCAGCTCCTCCAGATCGCCAACGTTTGCTGCAAGAGCCACTGGCTCGCTTCCTGGAAACTGCAGCTCCGGATTAGGTGCTCGATTTTAACTCCTTATTGGTTAGGTCCGCAGCGGCAAAACTCGGCATTTCCTGCGCCTTCTTCTGTATATTCAATGCGCCTACTGGCGGAGTTTCCTCATTTCCGGCGGGGAGAGACGATCGATACCAGAGGCGGAGGATTTCACAGTTTCTCCCAAATGGGTGCCGTTCCCTTCAAAATTATCGTTTCGGTACTTTGAGATTAAGAAAATCTTTGAGTGTAGAGGTGATGATTCGAGAACGTTTTACCGGATTTATACTGGTTTTCTGCGGCAATGAAGGCAGTGACAGCACGGCCGTGAGAAGCTGCTTCGAGTTGGAAGACGAGTGGTTACGCCTCCTGGGAGCAGTTCCACCCGAAGCCCGTCATCCAGTGGGCCTGCTTCCCCCGGCCTTGCAAGATAATCATGAGGACGATGACGAAAACGAGACGTGGTTGGAAATGAAAGGGTGGCTGGACAAACAGGGTGGAGGGTCTGTGGTGTACGTGGCATTCGGGAGCGAGGCCAAACCCAATCAAACTGAAGTCAATGAAATCGCTTATGGGTTGGAACAGTCCGGCCTACCCTTCTTCTGGGTGCTAAAATTGCGGCGCGGCTCCTCAGACACTGAGGTTATCCGGCTCCCAGATGGGTTCAGGCAACGAGCCAAGGATCATGAGATGATTCATGCAGTCTGGGCGGCGCCTCAATTCCAAGATGCTCAGTCCGACTCCATCGGCGGCTTCTTCAGCCACTCGGGTGGGCTCCGTCGTGGAGGCTTTTCATTTGGCAAGACTACTCTGAGTTTAACAACTTTCTTAGCAGCAGACCAAAGGGTTGAACGCCAGCTTTTGGGGAGAAGAAGACGGTGTATTTAATACCCAGAAATGATAGAGACCGGATCGTTTACCAGAGACTCAGTGGCTCAGTCCCTGAGATTGGTGGTTCTGGAGGAAAGAGGCAAGATTACAGGGACAAGGCGAAGGGAGATGAGGGCTGTTTGGAGACTGGGACAGACAGAACCAGTACGTGGATAATTTCCTGAGCTGCCTCCAATCATAGACAAAATCCAGAAAGCAAAAGACACCAACTCATCGAGTAAATGGGATTACTGAGTGAGGAGAGATCACCTGATGCCCTGGATGATCATTCTTTAGGAAACCTCCATGACATCAAATTATTGCATTCTTATTAATTAATCCTATTTGGTTTTGATGATCTCTGCACTTCTTATTCATCCTTCAATGGAGTCCAAAAATCCTTCATCCTCGTCATTCAATAAAAAGTTCCCACCTGTTTATTAAAGTACGTAGTCAAACCCTTCATCTTCGTCATTCAATACAAAGTTCTGAAACCATAGTCACCGTCTACAAAAATTCTTAGGTCAATAAGAAATTAAAGCACAGTTTCCAAGTACTAATTATTCCTTTTAGAAACTTAATGGACCTATTTCTCCCCCTCTCCCACATTGATATAATATTGTTATTTTAATGGAATATTTATCCACTACTAATTGATAATTACACTTTGGACTTTGCTTATGCAAATCAACATACCATTCATAAATAATTTAAATCATTCCATCCTTCTCAATCTAAATAATCTAAATAATTGAGCAATTTTTATGGTATGAAAGGTGAGAAAGTCACTGAAATTCAAGTTTTGCATGCACAGGGTGGGCGAAAAACCAAAACCAATCGAACCAATCAAGAAATCAACCAAAAAAAATTGAACCAATCAAGAAATCAAATCGAAAAATTTAGTTGATTGATTCAATTTTTGTTTTTGTTTTATACAAATCCAGTTTTAATTTACAAAATACAAAAATTACAACTTCAGTTAACAAACTAAAAAAAAAAATACTAAAATAGGTTTCCTTACTTGTGTCAATCTTGATTTTCCTTTTCCTAAAAATCCTTATAAAACAAAGTAGCTACTTATGTGAGTCTGTGACTTCTCTCATTTATTCATTTTTTCTTTGTATTTTTATTATATTTACATGAATTATTTTAATTTGAACTGATTGTAAAATTGTAAAAGGAAAAACCGATATATGGTCAATCTAAAAATATTAATTAAAATTTGGTTAATGGTTAAGCCTTTTTATATAAATAATAAATGGAAAATCCTACCATCTATTTTTCTGTGTCTGGTTGGTTAACTAAACCATGGCCATCCACCATCCATACCCTCACGTGACAGAACATTGAAAAGCAGAACCCCACATATCTTATCAAATTGGCTGTAAGCGACATTGAAAAACTAAAATATATCTTATCAAATTGGCTGTAAGCATGGTATAGGGGGTGGGTACTGTCTTCCTTATATTTCTCATCAAATATGGGGATTATAAGAAAACATACATGTGCCATCTCTTGATGGATTGAGGTGAAATTTATTATTCCGCCCATATAGAAACCACTATAAGGAAAAAGTTAATCAATGATGCTTCCCTAAAATGTTTTGGTCTAAACTATCATTGTACATCTTTAGATACATTGACGATCATTTGAAGCGTCATCATATTTCAACCTTATATATTTATTATGACACTTTTATGAGTGTTACTGATTTTTTATTGTTCTTGTATTAGAATCTTATACTCTTTATAAGTGTCATCATCTTTCTTACATTAAATCATATTTTCATTATTTTATTAATTATAAATCCTAATATAATATCTCATAGTTATTGAAAATTGCACATAATATGATAGTCAAATATATAAGAAAAAACTATATCAAGTTATGGATAAGGAAAAACAAAGTGTCTATCAGTGTCTCAAAATTACATTTATATATATTCACAAATTTTCATAGATTTTATGAGTGGAAATACAATTTGTTAGTATGTCGTCGAGGATCTTCCTATGAAAGAATGGACTAAGCCCATCGAAGCCACCACTTGAGGCTTTCTGTTCCTGTTCGTAGAAATAAAGTTAGTTCAATAAATTACATTTATTACTAAGACTAAGTTTAATGTTTTCATTGACAAGCCAAGATTAGTTGGCATCCTCTTTTTTATTTTTTTTGACAAGTAGGATCAATTGGCATCTAGATTCTAAACTGCATTATAAAATTCTCAAACGATGAAGACAACGATCCAAGCCAAGCTTAAAGAAGCCAGAATTGGCCTCTTTATTAATGCAACTAGTATTTTAATACTATTGAAAATGAGAGAGAATAACCTCTAAAGCCAATGCAAAGGCAAAGACCATTGACTCAGGCGGATAGAAGATAGACCAATATAAAACGAATTATCAAACCCTAGTTTAAGAAATATAGGAAACTGGTGCTCTCTTGCTTTCAATCTCATATGTTTACAATTCTGTGTCATTCGGACAGTTTAGCTTTGTAGTCTTTTGTTGAGTAAAAAAATTAGCATTAAGTGTAACATTACTTTGGGATTTAAGGAGCCTTGCCTTTGAATTGAATCATGACTTGCATTGGTTCATGTAGAGCTAATTTACTTGAAGATCCTGAAATGACATCTTCAATTGCTAGTTTAGAGACTATCTCAGCAACTTGCTTATACTTCTCTTCATATTTCTTAGTCACAAACTCAACCTAAAATTAAAATTTTATTGTCATAGCTTCCATGAAGTTTGAGTTCAATAAATGAGGAAAAACACAGGTTATCATCTTAATAGGTACCGATCTCTTATTTGAAGATGCCCTTTTTGTGATTTCATTTAGTCGATTGTCACATCTAATTTTATAAGAAAGTACCATAATGGAGAACAACTCACAAATTCCTGGATTTGTGTGGCATCACTCAATTTCTCTTTGAAATCCATAATCACACATTTTCTGATGCTTCCAGCCTATCAAGGAAGTAGAAAAAAAGACATTTAGTTTAATATCTTTCTTTTTATATTTAAGTTTCAACATAAATGCATTAAGATCTTAATAATAGCTTTTGGTTGGATGTTTGACCAAGTTCAATCTCATCATTTCTTACCAATCTTTCCAAGAGCAATAACAAGAATCAATTTGACAATCCCTAAAATTATAACAAGTTTTAGGTTTCACTTGTTCAGTGATGTTGATAGTATATTGGTAGCATTACTGATCGTATTTAACACATTTTGTTCTGAATCATCCATTTGACTATCTGATTGTATGTTTGAGATGAAGCATGATAGGGTTTAGAAATGAACCGCGGGCGCTCAGCTAAACAAAGGAGAGACATGCCCGATTCCAGAAGCATTTAGGTCTTTTGGCGCGAAAGCGGGATGAAATTAAATCACTAAACATACCCTTCAAACCTTGGTCTTTTGGCGCGACCGAATGAAGGCCCAATCCGCTCGATCCAAAGGCCGATTATGGGTGGTCAAGAAAGCCCATGTTCTGCAAATCAAGCCAAATCTCATAGATAAGGGAAATAGAATAATCCCCAATAATATATTATCTTGCAAATCCAACTAAATCTCTGTAAGGAAATAGATAATTCACGAGATAAATTTCATCCTACGGATCAAGCCGGATCCCATCAGAGAAAGAAGGATAATTCTAAATAAATTGCTCTTTCTATATCAAATCCGATACCGATAATGGTAAGAAATATCCACGTCTGGCTGGGAAAATTACAATCACCATATATTTGGAAAAACAAATACTATAAATACCAAGTCACCTTCAGGTGAAGATGCGCAAAATCGCATACATTGCCTCTAGCGTTTCTCTTTCCCTCGGAAAGAAAGCGGCTTGGGCAGCATCGGGCGGTCAGGAAGGAAATGCCGACCCCTTCTTTCTTGTTTTGCGGAGGAGAGCAAGCGCCGGCGCCAGCGGTCGGCCGCGGCGGCAATCTAACTCGGGCCCGGCTTGATCCAGAGCACGAGACCGTCCCGCCGGCGATCCGATTGACGGCATTGTAAACGCCATTGATCCGGTTGAAAAAACGTCATCATTAAGCATGCGTAGGAGCGACAGTTCCTTTACAAATAAGAAGACTAATCTCACGATTGCGATGGTATCAACGGGAACACAAGCGGGAACAACGCCAATCCTCAAGGATGCGGGGACCCGACGGCAAGCGTGAGCAGTGACCTGGCTGTTCGGCGGCTAGCCAACACGAACGAGGTGGAGGCACTCCGCCTCACCAACCAACGCATGATAGGAGAGTTAGAGCAACTCACCAGGCAGATACAACGCCCACGGGAGGCGCGACAAACACAAGAAGGTCACAACTTTCGCCTCATGAGGGCCGCACAATCCAGGCATTCCGGAGTGCTGAAAGCGACGAGTCCCTGGCGGGGCAGGGGCGGACCTGGTGTTTGGAGGAGGGAAGGCAACAATGTACTCGGAGGGCATGTCGAGCAACTTTGGCACCTCGCCACCCTCGACTGGAGGCCCGGGAGAGTCATGGGGCAGAGGTTCAAGAGCCTCCAATGAGCCGGCCGTGTGTGAAGGAAGTGGTGAGAGGACGCGCTCCTAACACTATAGACACCTTGGTACAACAAATTGAGGTACCCTTCACGGCGAGGTGGCTGGCCCTCTTCCGTAAATTAGGATGCACAGAACGGAAACGTTCGATGGTGTCGAGGGGATCGGTCGATCATCTCGACACTTACAAACGAATGTTTTTGGTATCTCGCAGATCCGGTCGCGATGCATAACTTTCGCTATCACATTAAGGCCCGGCCTTGGCTTTGGTTTAATAGGCTTCCGCAAGTCATCAATCTCATAGTTCGAGAGAGCTATCACATTATTGTCTCATCGATGGGCGGTAGTATCGAGAAAGCAAGTTATCATCTACGCGACCATCAAGCGAGGCTAAGCCAGAAAGCACGAGGTCTTATGTCGAGTTCAGTACCGAGTCTCTGGAAGGTGAATCTGACGAGGAAGTTATGATCGCTGCATTCATTAACGGTTAAGGGTTGATCGAAAGACTTGATGTTTTCCATCTCAAAATCCACTAAGCAAGCATGGGTGAGAGTCTTTCATAAAAGCGAAAAATACATTCGGGTAGAAAGAAACCCTCATATCCAAGAAGGAGCTCTTCCACCCATAAAAAAGAAAAAGGACAGACAGCGACGAGGACGGGCCCCAAAGGCAAGCAGGCGGGGGTCTCCAAGAAAGATGGAGGAAGCGGTCCCCCGAATGATGGGAACCTCGGAGATCGTGCAGGCCCACCTTGGTCGAAAAGGCAGCGGCGTTATTCGCACTCAGCGGGTTCCACCCGCCAAGGCCTGATGTATAGATTCTGCGCGAATCTGAAAGCGAGCAGGTTCTTGAGTGGCCAACTCAAATGAAGTCGAGACCCGCCACAGAGACAACGCGGATATTGCGAGTTCTGGTGAATCAGACACCCGCCTGATTATTACATAAACTAAGAAAATAAGTATTTGTAAAAATTAAGGTATCTCCGACAATTCATAGCCTTTGAAAATCGGTATAGAGATGAAATCATATGTTAGCTCGGCGTGACACACCACCGCCTCGACCAGGACAACAACTCGGCACCAACAACCCCTTAGGAGAAATCCGCGTGATATCGGGGAGGATTTGCGGGGGGAGGAATCGGCTCGACCAGGAAGGCCCATCTGGCGCAGCATTAGGTCGACGAGATGGCCCGAAGTACAAGCGGTGTCAAACTACCATTTCGACACATCATAACTTTCTCGACTCGGACTGGAGGGATGCAAGCACCCCATGACGACCCCTTGGTAATTGAAGGTTGCGGCCAACAAAAGCGGTCATCTGGTCTTGGTTTACAAGCGGAAGTTAGTGACATCCATCTTCGTACCAGTGTGATAAGATGGGCATTGGAAGGAGAGAATGGAACTTCGTCGGCCTCATGCAACGAGGATTCTCCGAAAGAATTATTGCCTTGGGCTCAATACAACTAGTACTCACCTTGGGAGATCCCCCCATGCCGAACAACGCGACCAGTGATTCATAGTTGTGACACCCATCACTTATAATATGTTGTACAGTGGACCCTCTCTTAATCAATAAAGCGAACATAAAACACCACATGATGATTCAAGTTTCCTACAGTAAGCGGAGTAGGGATGATTGAGAAGATCATGAAGTGGCGTTACTGCCCCATCGCAAACAAACGATGATAACATATCCCTGGATGAGCTCGAAATGTACGATGAAATATTCACCCGACCTGAGCCCTCGGGAAGAGATTTTGGAGCTGTCACGAGTTGGATGACGACCACACGAACACCTGCTTCTACATCGGCTCGGCTAAGCGGAAGATCTGCAAGGCCTCTTAATTTTGAGACCAGAACAAAGTATGCTGCCAGACGAGCAGGCATGGGAGGAATTGACCCTATAGTAATTACCCATAGGCTGAACGTCAATCCATCTTTCAAACCAGTAAAACAAAAGAGGAGGAACCGCACTGACGGATGCGATCAAGTGGGAGTCGACCAAACTCCTCCAAGCGGAGTACGATCGGAGAGGTAGAATATCACGAATGGCTAATAGCGTTGTACTCGTCAAAAAAGCAAACGACAAGTGGCGACTCTGCATCGACTTCACTGACATCAACAGAGCGTACCCAAAGGACAGTTTCCCTCTGCTGCGAGATGGAAGCCTCATGGCTGATGTGTGCTAGCCATAGACCACCAGTTTATGGTTGTCTCGAAAGTACGTCATGTGGCATGGACCAGGACTGACCAAAAAGACCTCATTCGTCACAGGGCAGGGAACCTATTGTTACCGTGTGATGCCTTTTAGACTCAAGAACGCGGGGCTACCGGAGGTGGTGGCAGGGATCCCGAGCGGTGGGACCAGCCATGGAGTGTACATAGATGACATGCTAGTAAAATCCACCGCCTCATAGAGATCACATAGCTCATCTTGTCCGGTGTTCAGGTCACAGTACAACATGGCTGAATCAGTACCTGGTGCCTTGGATGTCGGTAGGAAAATTCCTAGGTTTCATAGTCAACCGCGAGGTGGGGCAAATTCGGACAAAATAAAGGAATTTGTGCTTTCGACCATCATCGTCACCCTCGGTATCGTCACCCTCGGGTATAAAGGAGGTCAGCGTGTGGGAAGGATTCTTCGCTTTAAGCGATTCGTATCAGGAGCTAGTGATAAATGTCGGCCTTCTTCAGTTGAAGGCCTTTCAATGGGATCTGATGCGAGAAGAAACATTCTCGGCATTGAGAAGCATATAGGGTTTACACCCACTGGTGCAGTAAGCCCAGATCGGGGGGAGCTGTCAGCTCTATACTTGCGTGTGGGACTTCTCGACTCGCTGTCTCAGTGTTGAGAGATAAAGACCGAGTGCAACACCCGATTTACTATTGCAATCGTGCCACACGAAGGAGGCGGAGGTACCCAAGGATGGAGAAATTAATCTTGGCAGCCAATGCTTAGCGGCTGGAAGCTTAAGCCCAGCAACACTTTCGAGGCTCATACCGCCAGAAGTTCAATGAGTGTCAGATAGGCAAGTGCTACACAAACCCCGAGACCTTAGGAAGGGCGATGGGGAAATGGGCCATAGAGAACGGCGAGTTCGACGTGGATATAAGTCGAGCGCGAAATAAAGGCGGGTCTTAGCGGATTTAGTCTGGCTGGAGTTCACCTCGTGAGCCTGCGAGAACATCCAAGCACCCAGTAATACCCATCTGGAAACTACGTAGGCCCAGGGGCCACAAGCGCTAAGGAAGCGGGCCGGCTTAATCGACCTCACGAGAAGGAATAGACATTGGTATGCGCTCATGTGCAGTTCGAAGCCTCGACTCGCAGGGCCAATGGGCCCTTCATGGGGGCTCAGCCTGTTCATTCATTGAAATTATTCCCGACCGGGGTGCGTGACTCGGTGGTAGTGAGACAAATAGAAGATACCTCACGAGGCCCCGAGCGGAAGAATGATCCTGCCGCAAGATGCGGGTCTGACGAAAGAAGTCCGTGCTGGTCTGAAGTCAAACATATCCCGAGCGGAGAACTCAGGCGGAGTGCCTTGGCGAAACTAGCGGCTTGACCTCACGGGAAAGGCCTGGCAGTTGGTGCCTTGATACCTTCTGAGCCTTCGCGGATCTACGTGACGTGGAAGTTGCCAAAATCGGATCAGAAGCGAGTTGGATGGACCCGTTTGGGATTACATAATGGACGGGCGTCTGCAGTGGTAGTCCGAGAAGAAAAGACGGCTAAAATCGGGGCCCGAGAACATTGGTTCACTAATCACAAGGGAAGCTTGTACAAGCGAGGTTTCTTCACACCATCCTTAAGTGCATCGCGGGAAAAGATACTGAATACGTGCTAAGGGAAGTACGTAGAGGTATGTGGAAATCATGGTAGACTCGGGCATTAGCGGGAAGGGTCTTGGGGCTGGGGATGGCCCACAATGCCAGAGGCGGTGGCCTGTTCGAGGAAATCACAAGGTCTGCCAAGAGCACGCCAAGATCTCAACGCCTCAGCCAGGAGGCCCCTTGACATCGATTCCTGAGCCCTTGGCCTTTCCAGCGTGGAGTTTGGACATCTTTGGGACCTTTGCCTTGGAAGACGATGTAAATTCATCATTGTCGCGTTAGATTACTTCACCAGTGGGCGAGGCGAACCTTTAGCCTGATTACGGAGCGAGAAGATCGTGTTGTGTGGCGAGCCATGCGTATGTAGGTTTGGTATCCCGAGTGCTATGGGCACATAGAATTTCACGCGCCAACTTCGGCAAGAGCCCCATTAAGCCTAGCCTTTGGCATTGAAGCAATAGCCCCTGTGAGGTGGGACCAAATCGAGGATCAGTTGTGACGAGTGGAGACCGCGATAGCGAGGATCTCCACCGTCGTTGGACCTCCTGATTAGAAAAGCGTGAGAAGCGGGTTCTAAAACGCGCGAGAAGGATTACTTTAGAGGAAGACGGTGAGGTATTACAACGGTCAAACCACAGGAGCTACGAGGCCGGGTGACCTCGTCTTAAAGAAGCTCCTTGTCAAGGAAGAATCAAGCATGGAAAACTAGGCCCATTTGGGAGGCCTACATTATCTGCATCATCGAGGCTAGGGCAATTACGAGCTCCCGGACAAAGGAGGAAAGATTCTACATCATGCTTGGAATGCGGAACACCTTAAACGTTTTTATCATTAGACCTCGGTTGGTAATCTTAAATGAAGATTTATCAATTTTAGATGTGATTCGACGTTCTTGGTTATTTTTGTTAGACGTCTCAAACAGCTCAGACATATAATGTTCAGAAAAATTACATGCAACAGAATGAGAAAGTTCATAGTCATAAAAGAAAAAGTCTCTCTTTATTCCAATCAGATTACATTCAATTACAATCAGAAGTGTCATCCCTTACATCTTGGAGATACATAGTACAAGCAGTTCCCTCAAAAAAAAAAAATTTCGGAAGAAGAAAGAGGAAAGGAAAAGCGAGATGAAAATAAGTGGAAAAGGAGAAGAGAAAAGGGATGGAAAGAGTTTTGTGCGAAAGGAAAGAAGAAAAGGGAAGAAAGGAAGGAAGAGAGAATGGAGGAGAAGGAGAAAAAGAGGAGAGGAAGAGAAGAAGGAATAGAAAATAGAAAGCTGGCCACAAGATATGTCTTGCTTTCTCAGGACCTTCTAGCACGAAGCTAGGGAATAACATAACTCCATAAGGGGAGACTAGGGGGAAAAACACAACTCCACAATGATCAACAAAGGCCCGAACTAGAATCTTGAGGGGATCCCAGGCGAAGATGATCAAGCCGGCGCAGCTTCATCTCGAGGCGGATCTCGATCACGCACCCGGAAGGCGGAATATCAGTATAAACTCCATAGCCAGTAAGAAACCGCCATTTATAAGAAGGCCAGCACTTTGGAAGTCGCACAAACGCTTCAAATTCTCCATAAATCGGCCATTAAAGGCCTTCCGCACCTTTCCAAGAAAATCATAAGTCGAATGGAAGTTTGCGTGCCGGCAAACTCACTTTGACCAGGCTCGACTACTGCACAGACCACGCGGTGCTGGGAGTCGGAATCATTTCGGCTATATAATAACGGGCCTGGCGCGGGCGATGGCTCACTTTTGTGAGCTCGACTACTCTACACGGGGCCACGTAGCCTAGAGTCAGATCATTTCGGGGGTGGATCGCTAGCAAGGCCTCGGCGCGGGACGGTGGCTCACTTTGACTAGCTCGACTACTGCGCGGGCCATGCGGCTAGGAGTCGGATCTCGGGCTATATCGCCAGAGGCCTCAGCACCGGGCCCGGTGGCTCACTTTGTGAGGCTCGGCCTGCTCTGCCACTTACAGGCCCGCGCGGCCTAGGGGTCGGATCATTTCGAGTTGGATCGCCCGAAGCCAAGGCCTCGGCGCGGGCCGATGGCTTCGCTTTGTGAGCTCGACTACTGCTACCGCAGACCCACGCATCCTAGAATCCGGATCGGCAAGATTTGGATCGCCAACAAGACCTCGGTAGCCGGAGCCTAGTAGCTCATGACGAGCTCGACGCTCCTCTACAGGCCACGCGGCCTAAGTCGAGATCGGCGGCTCGGTGGATCGCCCGAGCAAGGCCTCGGCACCAGGGCCACAGTGGCTCCTTTTGACCAGGCTCGACCTGCCTGCACGGCCACGCGGCTGGGAGTCGGATCATTTCAGTTTGGATCGCCAACAAGACCTCGGCGCCAGAACTAGTGGCTCACTTTGAGCGACTCGACTACTCTGCCCTGACCTGGCTGACTGGGAGTCGGATCATTTCCAGTACATGTCGTAACTCAAGGCCTCAGGCCTTGGGAGTAGGAGTAGCTCTCACTTTATAGCAGGCTCATTCTTTCTGCCACCGAGACCACGTAGCCTAAGAGTCGGATCGGCTCGGGCTATATCGCCCAGCAAGACGAGGAAGGCCGAGCCGATGCTTCGGCAGCGAGCGCTGACTACTCTGCCTGCAGGCATGGCCTAAGATTCGGTCGGCTCGAGCTATATGGCCAGCAAGGCCCTTGG
Source organism: Tetrastigma voinierianum (assembly GCA_016808115.1). Taxonomy (NCBI): domain Eukaryota; kingdom Viridiplantae; phylum Streptophyta; class Magnoliopsida; order Vitales; family Vitaceae; genus Tetrastigma; species Tetrastigma voinierianum. The sequence continues at coordinate 16,035 of JAEQBH010006867.1, forward strand.
CCTTGGGCCGCATTTCGAGTTTGTGAGCTCGACCTTCTCTACCACAAGCCATGCAACCTAAGAGTCAGATCAACTCAGGTTATTTAGCCCTTGAGAGCCTCAGCGAGGGGCAGGCGGCTCGATTTAGCCTGACCTTCGGCCACACTACTCGGACCATGCGGCCTAAAAGTCGATCCCATTGTGAGAGCGGCCGCGTGAGGCCTCGGCCCGGGTTCGAAGGCTGTTTGCTGACTCAAGCATCCATGAAATTTGCTCGACGTTGGGACGATGCGACCAATCAATCTGATTCAAGCAGAGACAATGTGAATGGCAAAGTAGAGACAAAAGTAGTAAAGATCAGATTATTAAGGGAAAAGACTACATATGTTCGGGGTCCAGGCCCGGCCAAAAAATAATAAAACAAAAGAAATCGAGGCGCTAGGCCTGCAGGCGATCAAGAGTCAAAAGGAGGAGCAGGAGGGCAGAAGAAGGAGGGGAGTGGACTTCGGCGAGGGTGCAGGTTCTCAGTCATCCATTGAAGAGGGATCCTTCATCATATCTTATCATTTGGGAAGGTGAAGTTAGTCACGATCAGGAATAGGCACTAACGGTAGTGAGGCAAAATATATGAAACCCACTTCAGTACAAGCCTCGGCCCTCGATCTTCCTATAACTCATTATTTGAGCAACCGAGTTGTTGATAAGAGAGGTCCCCACGCAATGGCACTCCTCGATCGGTGTTCGCCGGTGGCGACCTCGAGAGGCCTTCGCGTGAGCGAGATCAAGATGCTTCCAGTCGCCCATCGCGCGGTGCGTCTTTGATGTGCGTGATTCTTCCTTGAACTTAGAAGCTCGCCTTGGGATGTGAGAAGCTCATCCCTAACCATGGGGTTTCATATTGGGCGAGGCGCGGCCATCCCTAGCCTAACGAGTGTACGTGCGACCCACGCTCATTCGAACCTGCAGAAGCTTGCCTTGGTGTTTGGGGACTCATCTTCCCTACCCTCGGCCCGAGCACGTGCCGATGTGGTGAGCTTCGAGACATGTTGGGCTTCCATTTGCCTCCTCCTGGGTTATCACTGGCCCTTTTGGAGCCAGTAGCTCGGCTGCTCGGATGGGGGCTCCACCTCGCTGTTAAGGCGGGGCGCTTTGGCATGACTCAGGTTGGTTGGCCTTTTGGCCAAACCCTTGAAATAGTGGCCTGCACCCACCTTATGGGGTCAGCCGTCAAGCATAGGCTCGACCTCAACTCAAGTGTTGGAATCGGACACGATGGTACGGGACTTGGGAGCGACCTGGAAGAGTGGGACTGACCTCATCAGCGTGGGTGGCACTCCGACCTCTTGGGATGGAATCCTTAAGAATGGGGCATTTGCTTTCTGCATGGTCGGCAGTGAGAAGCAAAAATTCCCCATCTACGCACATTTGGTTCGGATCTTTTCCTCCTCGAAACTCTTCGCCCCTTGGAGAAGGTGACCCTAACACTCTTAGTTGGTTCAGACGATGGCATGGCCCCTTACTTAATTGCTCAGCAATGGCTCACCCGAAAGGACCTTTGCCTTGTGAGACCCAGGAAGCAGGCTGCGGGCTCAAAACTATAAAGGCTTCAGTGGGAGAATCTATGCTAAGCTTTGGACCCGTAGTAAAAGCGGAGAAGATGAAAACGCCCCAGTTGGGACTGGTAGCCGATCGATCTTTCTCGGAGTCGGGGTTTTTAGTTTTCCCTTTCAGGGCCCCGAAACCAGCGTCTCCGCCCGGGCGGTGGTTTCTCCCTTAGTGGGTTGCTGGCTGGAGGGGCCTAATGGGAGGCTTTCATGGTGGAAGAACGAAGGCCTCAAGCCAGAATAGCTGGAATGACCACTCGAGCTCAGAGAAGGGCGGGATGTGCGGGCAATCAGTCACCATGGGGCGAGGAGGACACTGACCATTGCCAGTATTATGAGCCGTTATCTTGGCCTTGACAGATCGAGTTGAGCCTCAAGTGTCACATAAGCAATCCTGGAGTGAAATACAAACAACTTCTATAAAGGTTATACCCAAAAAACCTCATGGAGACATGAGTTCTCGGGGTGGATCAGCGCCTGCAGGAGCATGGGTGTAAAGTCAGCGTGAGGAGGATTCGTATTCCCAAATTACGATATTAACAAAGAAATAAGCGTCCATTCAAGCTGTTGGGAAGGGAAGATCAGAATCACTGGAAGGGCGTGGGAGGCGTCGAGAAAGGAAATAGGAAGCCTGGGAAGGTTCTTAACAAAAGATAAAGAACAGGCTCTCACGGGAACCGCGAGTCATACATTACTCAAAGAAGAAACCAATGACCAGCGAAATACGACGTTCTGGCGAGGAGGTAGGAAGATGGACGATGAAATCTTGCAGGCCGCTCATGAAAGGATGCGAGAGGAAGCGAGGGCCATTGCTTCGAAGGCCACTTCAAAGAAGCACCATCACTTAGGCACGGAAGCCACGTAAAAATTCAGCTGTCGAGGGGACCACTCATGAGGCATGAGAAGTGATAACGTCTAAAGGTGGCCATGTGAGGGATGACCTGCTATTACGGGTTAAAGCATCTTTGAGCTGGAGATTTGGAAATATTAAGGCCCTCAAGATATTAAGTCAGTCTTTCTCCCTGCCACATAAGGAAGGTACCACAGGGCATCTCGAGTTCAGCCCAGGCCGAGCCCCTACGGGACGCCATCGTCCTCAGAGCAGGCAACGTCAGAGGTCACATAATACGTAGAGAAGAAGAGCTGAGCGGACACAGTGAAGCAATGTTCTGAAAACAAAACTTGCCTTGGCAATCCACAGCGCACTCATTATTAATTAGAAAAAAGACGAAGGGATAAGGACACGACGGTCGGGAATACAAAGCAAAAACTATCTAAGCAGAGAAAGAGTTAAAAGCAAAGAAGAGGTTTCAATATCGGGAGCACACAAGGCCGGAGGAGGTCTCTCGAAAGCGAAGGAATGAAAGAAGTGGGAGAGATGGCGAAAGCAGAGTCATCATTTATCCTTGAGACGTATGACGATGATCAGTATGCTTGACGAGGCAGGACACGTGGAAATTGCGCTCCGTCTGAGAAGCGTTACAGCCCTTGCCGCCGTTCGTACACAAGAATTTGGGAAACGAGATGATAGGGTTTGAAAAATGGATACCATGAGGCCCACTCGCTAAACCCGAATGGGAGGGGCATGCCGTTGGAAGCATTCGAGCCTTTAGGCCTTGATATGATGAAGGCCCAATCCGCTAGGCATGCCCATTGAAGCATTCAGGCCTTTTGACGCCATCCCAAAATGAAGGCCCAATCCACTCGATCCAAAGGTCGATTATGGGTGGTCAAGAAAGCGTGCACAAATAAGCCTTGAATCCAACTTAGATAAGAAATAGAATAATCACACGATAATATATTATCTTGCAAATCCGGCTAAATCTCACTAATAAGGAAATAAGATAATTCACGAGATGCGGCTCATCCTGCGGATCAAGCGAAGGATCCATCAACGAGAAAGGATAATTCTAAATAAAGCGCTCTTTTCGTATCAAATACGATCACAGATAATAGCAAAAAAATATCCGTCAAATGGGAAAGAATCTATCACCATCCCTAGCTGGAAAAAGCAAATACTATAAATACGAGCCACCCCACGTCGAGTGAAAGGTACGCAAAAATCACAGCGACACATTTGCCCTCCTAAAGCAGGTTTCTCTTTTCTCTCGAAGAGAATCGGCTTGAACATCGGAGGCGGCCGCAGGCGAAGCCCTCCGCAGAGCCCCGCTTCTTTCTTGTTTTGCGAGGAGGAGGCAAGCGCCTTCGGGCGCCAGCGGATCAGCATAGCAGCAAGTCGCCACACCTCGGGCCCGGCTTGATCCAAGAGCCTGGGACCAGCCCGCCCGGCCCGAGTCGGTCGTGACCACCCAATCACGCTCGGTAGGTAGGTTGAAAAGCATCATCAGAAACACTAATGAGAAGGGGCATGTGAGGAAGGCTAACCTCTTCATTTTTTTATCAGAAGACTTACTCTTCTGTCTCACCACCAAGGAAACCACTCCTAAGTTAACTCAAAAGATAACGAACTATAAAGAGAGGCTAGGAACCATGAGAGACTTCAATCACTTTGGTGTGAAATGTAAAAAGCTTTGTGACATAATAAAATTTTAACTTGGACATTTTGAAAAAAAAATTTAAAGACCTCAGAAATTCTAACATCAAATTTTCCTTTTAAGCAAGATTTTATTGGATTAATAAAGCAAAGGCCAATGCAAAGTAGTGTATGGGATGAAAAACAAAGCAAAATTGAAAGAGCAAAAGAAATAGGCATAAAAAGAAAAACATCTATGAGACTAAGCAAGGACCTATCATCAATGCAAAGTGAATAGTCATCAAAAGCATACATTATGTAATTGAGTAATTCACATTCACTCTTTTTTGTCACTTTCTAAATCATTGCCCATTCCTATAATTAAAATACATTTATCTTTTTTTTTTTTCTTTGTACCCTAACTACTGTGCTCAAATAATCCTCTTCATAAATTATTAATAACAAAGCCACTTAGGCACACCCCATATGAATTATCATAAGCTTCAATCTGTCATTATTGTTCAGGTATATGATTGTGTGCTTCTTTTATGTCTCAAAATACTCTTTTTTCTATCCTTATTCAATGCCATATGATTGACATATGACTAAAATATGATAAAAGAACAAATCAGTGACAAATGCTATGATCAATACACCAATATCAAGACAAAGAGACTAAGTGAGGGTAGCTATAATAAATAATCAAATATTTAGAATTTTCTAAGTCATTAGCATCTTGTATATGGCTACTGACTGCCCAAGTCACAGTCCCAAACCCCACGTCTCTAGTACTCTATATGCCCCCCTTCATCTCTCTGCCAAAATTGAAATTTTGATATGGCAAGTGGGGGGTTAGCATTAGCAACAAGCAGGTGGTTTATGAGAGACTATGCCACTGGCTATCTCAAAGAATAAGACATGTGTATGTCCACTTCACCATTGCGTAACATGCACTAGAGCCATACCATATGGTTTATTACAGTTTAGAGATTTATAATAAAAGCAAAACTTGTATTTTAGAAATTTAAGTGCTAAGAGTGAAAATTGATAAACCCGGAATTTATCAAGAATTAAAGGGTATAATGGTCATTGCAAATAATGACTCAAAGGAGCTATGTAAGAAGATTATATGCTATTATGGAATAATCATAAGTGATTGCAAATAGAATGAATTGGGGACTAAATAACAAAGGGAAAAACTTAAGCCAAAAATGAGATTTTTCAAGCCTTAGCCTTACAACAAAAGAGATAAGACCACATTTTGTCTCATAGAACAAGGGGGTTCTCATTTTGACTTAAAGGGAGAGCTAGGGCACAGTTTGGAAGAAGAAGAGAAGCGAGAAGAAAGGGAAAAGGAAGAAGGAAGAAAGGAAGGAAGAGAAAAAGAAGAGAAAAGTAAGGAAGAAACTTTGAAGCTTTAAGGTTAGGAAAATCCTGCTTTCTCCATCTATGGAGGGCATCATTTGATTAGGGTTTGGAAGTTTGGTTAGGTTTAGGATTTTCTTCTTCTATTTTATGTTTATTTGTGTTGTGCTTTTTGTTTTGGATCCCTCAATGAAGGAGTTTGGTGTGAAAAATGAGAAGAAGAAAGGAAGAAAGAAAGAAGAAGAAAGAAAAGAAAAGGAAGATAAAAGCTAAAAAGGAAAGCTTTGAAGCTTTAAGGTTAGGAAAATCCTAACTTCCTCCATCTATGGGTATATTTTGATTTAGAGTTTGAAGTTTGGTTAAGGTTTGGGATTTCCTTCTTCTATTTTTGTGTTTTGTGTTGTGCTTTTGTTTTGAATCCTCTGATAGAAGGAGTTTAGTGTGAAAAATGAGTTGGGTTCATTATGGGGAGTCAAAGGTGTTGTCCTTTTTTTTTCCAACCCTTGCTCTTTGTCTGGCCATAACTTGGCCATTAGACCTCCAAATTGAGTGATTTCAAATTTTTGTGTAATCTAGACTTCTGGGAGAACAACTTTCATGAAGAAAGTATTGCAAAATTATGTTGGGAGTGTCATTTGCTAAGGACCATTTTGTGTAAAATGGATATGATAGAATTAAAGGGGAAGTGTTGTCAAAATTTCCCGAGAACCTATTTTCTTGTATTGGCCATAACCAGCCTCATGATCAAATTGGATGATTCTAGTTGGGGAAGAACCCTTAAGAGAGGAGTAGACCTACAAAATCTAGGGCACTAAGAAGGAAATTCTGACCCCTAAAGTCCTGTTTTATACTAAAGTGAAGATACGGGTTTTATTTCTTAATATGGGTAGGTTCACCTTATTTTGTATAGACTAAATTATAATGAATCCAAATGAGATGAATTCCAATTTTAACTGAAAATAGACTCTTAAATTACTACTTTCATAAAAATTTTGGAGTAAAATATGTCTCTTTTGTTCCTAGAAAATCGTGCAAATGAAGGTAAAAAATCTATTTCAGGGTGGGAAGAACATTTCTCATAATTTGACCTCTTTAGCAAAAATGCATTGTTAATGCATGATAGTTATGATTTGAACATGTTATGTATGAAGAGTACGGTCTATTAAAATTGACTTGGAAAATAATATGAATGAGAGTTAAACCTCGCCAAATGTTAAATCATATAATTGTATGCTTACTTAGTACAGGATAGTGAATAAATAGGGACTAGTGTTAAACACTCTGATAGTGCTGGGTAGTCCCCGATTAGTGCTATGATACTCTGTTCGATTGCTATGACACTCTGTTTCAATGCTTTAGCACTCATCACATGTTCTTTTCACAATTCCCTACCTCTGAGTATTACATTTATTCATTCTTCTTGGTCTCTATGCATCCCGACATACTTCTATACCATACTATAGTGTACCCTTTGGTTCCATACGGTATTATGATATATTACTTCCTCTATGAGAGATGAATATGAATATATATATATATATATATATAACATATATATATATATATATATATATATATATAACATATATATATATATAATAAGTATATATATATATACTCATATATATATCATATACTCCCACCTCTTATATAATGCATGCTTGTTACTCTTTGAGAATAAGATTATAAGTGGTTTTGTTTTTATGTATTTTCCTTACTAAGCTATAAACCCAAAATGGGTGTTTAATCCATGCTTGAGTCTTTGAAAAAAAAGTTCTCCACAAGGATATCTGTGAGTCTTTAAGGCTAGGAGCCCCCCTTTGTGGAACCCTTATTCTTTTTTTGTAATAGAAGTGGTTGTGTAATTTGTTTTATTTTTGTTATAGTGAAACTTGTATTAACGTCTAGGATTTTTCCCTCTTTTTTGAGACTCCAAGCATATATGTACATGACTTTTTGAAATATATTATAATTGGTAGTTTACTTGATTGTATATATTTTGTAGTCTTGAATTTTATAGTCGGACTTTTGATATGATTAGTAGTATTTTTACTTTTCTTGGAGTTTGATTCTTAATTATTTTTCCAAAGGCAAGTTTACAGGTCTCGGCATTGTGTGACATCCCTTCATATATGGATTAAGGCGTAGGAAAGTTATAATTACCCTCGGGATGACCAAGGGTAGTAATCGCACCTCAGTAATTCTTACTTTGTGTTTCTCAGCTCCTGGCCCTAGACTAAAGGGCCTTGCTCTTCTTCAAAGTCTCTTTACTGTGTTGAGGGTAGCATGTTTCATTAGATGGGAAGGGGTTTGTCATGAGTTTGGGGTAGAGTATATCAATACCTCCACACATCATAAGGTGGTGGATCATATTCTTCAAATTTTGGCTCATTGTACCCTAACTTATTGTAAGAGATTGTGATTTGGGGGTGAAAAGGACCATAAAAAACGATCGAGATAGAGTAAGAAATGACTAGCCCAGTCATGGCGGGATCATAGCTGACAAAAGGATCGACATGGATTCATAACAAAGGTAAAAGTTAAGGCATTAGTGGTGAAGCAGGATGTTGTATTTTAATTTTGTGGTTAGTATTAATCAATTATTAGATTTGTTGTGGATTATTAAATAATATCAATTATCTTAATATTATTATATTGTATAGCGATAAAGCGCACCCATTTGATTAATAATGTGGCGTATTGATGATCGTCAACTCAATCATGCGATATTGATAAAATTATGATGGTTGGAATTATCCGTGATTTTGTTATGAGAGGTCCTCTTCTCATCGATATGAGCCTCTGACTTCATCAGGTAGAGATTTGGTTTCGAGTTGGCTATATCACAGATAGGAAGCGGTGTCTCCTCTCTCTCTCCCAGTTTCATGACGGAGTCACTTTCTAGAGAAACTATGGATCCTACTTTGGTGCCATATGCATGGTTTAGGTCTCAATTTCGGATATGTATTGTATGAACATGCTATATTGCGTATCTACATAGAGGTTTTCTATCAGGTGGTATCAAAGCCGTCGAATGCAATTATGGTTGTTCATCTATATGAACCCTAATAATTTTGTGTTGATGATTGAAGATTTACTTGTTTTGTATGAAATTTTCCTTTGAGGTTTGCTGTTAATCTCACATATGAGTCTCTATTTTGGATATGTTAGGAATCAAAAGGTTTTGGGATTACTGTGTTCATATTTTATGCCCCCTATTTTTGTCAAATTGCTAAAAAAGAAAAAAGAAAAAAAAAAAAGAAGGTGTATACGAGGCCTTAAAGTGGACATGGCGAAACCCTCGTTGTTTTCCTTCGATCTTCCCACATTACAGGTGATATTTGTCAAATTTAAATCTTAAATATCATCAGAAAATGTTGGAGAAATAGGGATTCGAAAGCAGGGCAAGGAGATGAAATCGGGGTTAGTTCGCATGCTCGGTTTTAGATTGAAATATTTTTTTGGTTAAATTGATGTATTTGTAGGATTATGCAATTGTATATTGATATGTGCGACAACTGCGATATTATTTTTCATAATTATGATCTTGCCTATTGTGAGCATAATTATGCAAAACATTCTTAAATTAAATAATTTAAATTCTTTTTAGAATTTAATTGAATTCATATGAATGTTTGCCCCAAAAATAATTATACCGCATATCGTTATGTTGTTATTAGTGTAATTTGTTATTAATACGTGTACTATTTGTTCTAAACTTATGTCAAATTATAATTTTCAGTACCCTACTCCCGGTATTAAATTTGGTGACATGAGATCATGTACATTGTATGCCTTTCTTTTTTATTGTGATTCGTGACCCTTAGGCAGGATCATGATAAATAAGAAATCTGTTTAATAAGAGCATGTTTGGTTGTACGTAGATAGTTTATTTGTGACCGCATGGTAATATTATGTTACATGCATATTAAATGTTTCCCTTTCTACTCTAGTGCCAACCTCATTGCCTATGCAATTGACTTACAATCGAAAACTACGAGATAAATTTGAAATGGAAAAGGTCCCATATGCTTCCGCTGTTGGAAGCCTGATGTATGCTCAAGTTTGTACTCGTCTCGATATTGCATTTGTTGTTAATGCTTTAGGGAGATACTTGAGCAATCCAGGTTTGAATCATTGGAAAGCCGTGAAAAGATACGCGAAGTCTTGCAGTGCAAGAGTTATCATGTTGACTATAAAGTCGATCAGCCAGGGGTCAGCGCTGTCGGTCTGATTTGACGGGTTGCCCGGATGTGAAAATCCCTATACGGTTTTATTTTTATGATGGCGGGGAGGAGGCTACATTTCTTGGAAAAGTGTTAAACAAACGCTTATAATTTCACTTGACTATGGAAGCGATATGTCACTTGTTATGGGGCTACTTGTCAAGCCCAGTGGCTAAAGGAATGGATTTTTTGGCTTTCATGTTATTTGAGAGCATATCAAACTTTCACTTGTTATATATTGTGACAATACAATTCCAACAGTACATTTCTCTCAAAACAGCAGGAGTGCTACTAAAACAAAACACTTTGATATAAAACAATCTTTGTTTATGGAAGTTGAGAATTCAGACTAGGATTAGAATATCTTTACTCCGGGGACATATGTTAATGGAATCCCTTTGGCAAAGAGCTAACTGCCAGGTTATGGCGTCCGTATTACCAACTCGCCATCTGGTTTTGGGGTCTTTATTAGCACGTTTTAACTTAGCGCGCCTTTGCCGCGTGCTTGCGATCTTTGATATTTTGGGTTAGTGGAGTTTGATTTATGCATTTATTGCTTTGCCAGTGTTTGGTCTTCTTGTTGAATGGCATTCGATAATATCATCATATATCGACAACATCCTTCGAGATGCCTTTGACCATTTGTTTGAGAAATGCATATTTGTTTTGACTACTCATGCGGTTTATAATTGCTAATCTCTTTACATGAAATATGAGTTTGTTGATGTATGACCATTTTCTGTATCGGATAAAGATAAGCCCGCCTGCAGTTAGAAGGCTTTATATATATATATATATATATATATATATATATATATTTTTATTATTGGTTGTTATGTGCTTTGGTCATAATTGATATTTTATCATAATTTATAATAATCCTTATTCCTAATAATTGACTAATGCTATCGAGTGGGAGAATCTTTATCTTTTAATTTCAATGGATTAGTATTAATCAGATGTTAAGATTTGTTTATTGATTATTAAATAATATCAGGCGTTATGTAATATTATTATATTAAGTAGCTGATATGGCATGACCCAGTGTCACGTAACTAATCATGTTGATGTTAGTCGTGTGCGTGGCGCGTGATGAGTCATTAACTCCCGTCTTGCAGCGTATTGATAGTTTATGATGGTCTGGACATCATGAGTACCTGTTATGAGAGGTCTGCTCTCCGTGATGCCGAGCGCCTGCGAAACGTAGGTGAGATTGGGTTTTCATTTGGCGCCTCGGGATGAAATGGGTCTATCTCTCTCTCTCAGTTTTGACGAGTCGACACTGCGGGGCTATGGATCCTACTTTTGGTTAGGCACATGGTTGAGTCACGTTGAATCGTGTTATGAACATCTTTATAGTGTATCTGCAGTTTTTCCATCATGAATCATAGCTACCACCGTAAAGGTTGGAGGCAGACACCAAGCTCAGCCTCATAATAATTGGATCCAAAGTAAGCCATCTTAAGATCAAATCAACTCTATTATTCTCTATCTTGTATAGCCTCAAAGAGTCAAAGTAGAGAAGCCAAGCTGAAATCTTTAAGGATAACTCTTTCGAGGGGAATTAATAGATATATCAAATAAAATGGAAATAAAACAAATCACTCTACACCCTGCAGGAAGGAATAGAAGACACATTCATGTCAACAAGAATATTATCTGTAAATCTTCTTCTAGTTATGAAAACCTAATTACATATTAGCAAACTATAAAATAAAGTGGAATCTACCAAGCAAAATCAAAGATACAAGAAGAATGACGTTATCAAACTGGCAGGATAAATCTTTTTACTGATCAATCAAGGAACTGAATCTTCAGATCTTGGGAATCAAAAGGAAAGGCTTGCTGATAAATAAGATATTTCTTCAAGCGACTGCCCAGCAACGCTACACATTTGCACCTGTACATACTCTGCATCTTCTTGTACTCTACCCACATCACCGACTCCGTCATGTTCTACTTTGATCTTCTCAAGTCAGTAGTAATCTACTCTTATCTTCTCATCTCACTTTTAAGGAATCCCACCTCTACAGAGACGAAGTTCAGATGGTCAGGTTAGGTTCAGGAATGGAAGAGAGGCAGAGCTGGCCTCAAGGACTCAAGCCTACTCTGGTCAAGGGAAAGGTAGCATTTAGGAGGCCGGGTAGAAGCCTTGAGGGAGAGGTTGAGGGGGAGAGGAGCCATTGGATGGATCATTGTGGTTTGGTAGTAGGATGAAAGTTAAGGGTTAGGGTCTTGGAGAGTGAAGCAATGGAGGTATCTTGTCTCCTGTGGGTATCGGATAGGGTATCGGGCAATACATATGGGTTTGAATGTGGGAGTATTGATTATTTTCATTACAAGCTTAAAAACATCCTTAAGATTCAGGGATGTATAGAATTTCAGGACAGACAGGACGTTTTTCACAAGCGTCATAAATAAAACATCAGTGACGATTTTAAATTTTTGTAGTAGTGAACTCATCTAAACAAAATGATTTGTAAATAAAAAAAATAACAATGTAAAGTGATTAAGTAGCGTGTGGTTAAAGGTGCATTTCTTGATAATGAAATACTTATTATAAATTATCAATTCGAGGATTTAAAATTAAATTTAAATTAACTTTGTTAAATTGAATAATCTATGTTCACTTTAAGTTTCACTCGAATGGTAAAAAGATGAATAAATGGTTCAATTAGTAAAGATGGATAAATGGATGTTTCGGCTTGAATTTTTATAAAACCTTAATACTAAATGATAAAATCTTTTTGTCGCTATATGAAAAATTAAAAATTATGAATATTTCAACGGTATTCGTTCAACGATGTTAGGAAGCTCAAAGTCGCACTTGTCTGCAGTCGATATGGAAATTAAATTTGAAAGAGAAAAAAAAAAAAAAAAAGAGGTATTTTTCTATTCATGTCAGGTATCATTTCTAGCCTTTATAATTCACTTCACTTGCGTTATTTTCTGCCATACTTCCGTACTAATAAAAATAAATAAACTTTGCAAAAGGTATAAGATGGACGAAGTGTATCTAGTGAAGCAAAGTGGCATCAGTAACTAACTGTCCATTCATAATGATACTTTTTTGTACTCTTGATAATGGTCATTTGTGATCGAACTCACGATTCATCAATTCGAGGATTTAAAATAAAAATTAATTTATTTTATTAAATAATCTTGATATTCAGAGTCTAAACAGAATCATAGTTGCAGATTTTGGTTGAAGGGGACTTTTTGACATTCAAACTTTTCGCTTTTGAGCCCCATAATACGTATTAAATTATATATTCCACTTTGTATTTGGTAAATCAATGGTTATTATTTATTATATTCCATATTTAGTAATTCAAATATTTTGTTGAATAGAATAGAATTCATGACTCAATCAGTGGCATAGCCAGAAGAAAATAAAGGTGGGGGCATACTTAAGTTCAACAATTGAGGGGGCAACAAGAATAATATGTATTCTTATATATTCTTGGAGTTGCATGATATATTCTGATTAATAAATTATGAATTTATTATCTTATGTAGCTCCAACATTTTAATTTATCTTATAAAACATTATTTATACAAAAATTCAATGTCACTTAAAGCACATAATGTTGGTGGACCCAAAATATAGTCAAGGGTCAAAATATTTTCAGGAATGACATTATATTATAATGGTTAAGTATTTTGTTATAACCTCTCTAGATCAAGGATGTTCCATTGAAAGCAATTTTTCAAAAGAATTTTAGGGAGGCATGTACCTCGCACATAAGTATTTTAATTTCAAATTCATAAAAGTTGAAATTTATAAATTATATCAAACACAAGAAAATATAAAAATTTTAAAGTTTTTGCAGGAACTACTAAATTTATGAATTCTTGCAAAAATGTCAATTACCAAAATTTTCATTAAAAACTAAAAATAGTAAGTTTTCAACCTTTGATTTACAAAAGAAAAAAATCAGTATAAAAGATACAAATTCTCCAAATGTTCAAAATTAAACAAAATTTAATATAACTGCTTTAATACCATGTAACATTAGAAATAATACAAACGTTTATTAAAACCAAACGATATAAATATGAAAAAGTTTGAAGGATCAAATACCTCTATACATTGATGTTCTTAGTACAATCCACAGTAGAGTTTTATAGAGTAGAATACTTCTAAAACCTTTCAATCTCGGTGTATAAAAACTGAAGAAGACAATAAACGGCTTAAAGACTCAGGTGGTGTTTGTTTTTTTTACTTAATGCTGAATATAACTTTTTTTTTAGTTTAATACTAAACAGTATTTAATTGTATTAAGTATTAAGTTGTTTGTTTTTTAACATTAGGTAGTGAGTAGGGATACATGAGGCGAATTATTTTGGGGTTAAAATGCCATTTTAATATATTAAGGCTAATTTTAATGGTTTTACTTAGTTTGGGTTATTTTTATAAATCCGAGGGCAGTTAAAATAATTATTATTCTCTGTAAGAGCCGAGAAAATTCTAGAAATTTTCAAAAATGGCGAAATGTTAATAAAAATAATAATTGGCATCATAAGGTTGGAAGCTGCAAAGTGAATGAATGGCGAAGCGAGGCTAGCGGTTCGAATTAGTCGTAGAATCTAATGGCTGAGAAAAGTTTCATGAGATTACGAGGACAAGCGGAAATTTTAGATTTTGGGTTGATAAGTTGCTAGTGACTCGAGAGCCGAAGTTTTACGAGGAAATACTTCGAGAGGTCGAGAGGGGAAATGGCTCGGGCTAGATTCATTTTAAAAATAAATGGTAAAAGAAATAAATTGTTTCGGTCGCAACTTGTTCAAATAAGCCGTATGACGTATATCAGAAATAATAATAACCAGCCACGTCGATTATATTTTTAAAAATAATTTTTTTATTATTTTATTTTTATACTTTAATATAAATAATTATTATTATTATAATGTTTTTAATAAATAATTTATAAAAAATTTATAATATTTTATTTTTATGAAAAATATTAATTTTAATATAATAAAAATAAAATCAAATATATAAAAAAATTAAAATTAAAAAATTAAAACAAAATAAAATGTAAGCGGGCGAGTTTGGGAATTTTTCCCATCTCAGCCCTAGATCTGTTTTTAAATTTATACAAGTTTGGGAATTGAAAAGAAATAAGCAGTCGGTCGAGGATGGGACGCATTACGAACTCTCATGTTGTAAATCCTGTGTAGTATATATTCTTCATTCTGCTTCTTGTTAAGTAATGATTGAGTTTTTCTTATTTTTATAGAAAATGACTTTTTGAATAAGCTTAAGAATATTCCCATTTTATTAATAACTTTTTTAAAAAATTTAGTAAGAAATCGCTAGAAAATTAAAAAAAACAAACACACAATCTTTGTAGAAAAATTTATTTAGAGCAGTTAAGTCAAACAAACGCCACCTCCGGCATACTCTTTATAGAGTTCTCAATCAAAGATTATGTCAAAAATTCAATCCTTAGGAATTATAGACGAGTTTAGAAGATCCTAAATAAAGCCTTTCAACTGGATGAAAATTTTAAAAAATTATACGCTCGTTCAACTTCCAATTAACATAGAGATTGATATTGATGCACTATAAAAAATTTGGTTTTCTGCAGCCAAAGTTTTGTGAAGACCTGCAAATTAATTTAGTTATGATTTTCTACCATGATCTTTGACAATTGGTCGTTAATTTTTGTCGATAGTCAAGTCATATATTACACTTATTTACACTATCAACAATTTTATTCATTGTTACCATTGTTTAATCGTAGATACTGATTGGTCGACATATGACTAGTTATTGATTGGTTGTAAAATGTATTATTATTTATGATAAATTTTATATTAGTCGTAGAAAATATTATAATCTACAAAAAAAACAAATATTGCAACTCGTCCTTAGGTTTGATACTTGTAGGAACTATTAATTTTAATTGTAAGTATCTTATAATTGAGGACCACTTATTGATTGGTCATAGACAAACTCTCATTATTTGTGATAAACCTTATGTTCAATATTTAAAGCCGGTTGGGGGAGGCTCAGACCGGAAGAAAGTTGCTCGGTTCGCGAGTTCGTTGTAGTCGGGCCCAGGTGATCGAGCGGAGTAGAGTCGAGACCAATGACGTCATAAATAAATCATTTATATATTAAACTAAAATTAAAAATAATTATAAAAATGGTAAATTTTATAAAAGTTTTAACAACATCTCACTCTATTTCTTAAGCATTTCTATAAAAAAAATTTACACATTATAAATAACAAGAGATCATATTTTTTAATACAATATAAGAAGTTAATTTCCATAATATAAATCAATATAATATTTATCATAACCTTATTATTCTAGCGAGTAATAAGTATCAATGACCTAAGGAATTATTAACATCATTCATAATAGAAATGTCATCCACAATGCCCATGGATTTACTCAAAATGGAAATGTCAACATTAAGAGTTTTTTCATATTAATAAGTTCATGCATAAAAATATAAATACATGCCTTCATTCATTTTGGAAATTAGGATGTGAAAAGTCAAATTATGTATATGTAAAATTAAAGTTCTCCGAATCAACTCCTTCTAAGGCCACGCCACCTTCATTCACATCTTCTACAAAAACAAGGAATATGTATCAATAAGAGAAATAATTTATAAAGGAAAATAAGTAATAACAACAATTTAAAATGGATAAGTTTATACATTCTGCTAACCAATTTGAGTAGTTGAATTTAAGCCTGCAACTTCTATAGGAATAGACCCTTCCTCATACAAAAGATTTTCTACTTCTTCAAGATCTAGTTCTCCTTATTCATCCTAATCGATTATCCAAAATTTGGTCTCATCAATACATGCATAATCAATAGGATCATGGCTTCTTTTCTTGTTATTAAACTAAAAGAAAAACATGGAAACTATTCATAACTATCCAAATAAAATTGGTATTCAAAATAACTAAGAAAATATTTATACCGATTTTTCAACGCAAATTGTAATGAATGTATACAAGATCATTAAGTCTTTGATGTTCCAGCTATGTTCATCTTTTGATATGTATCTGCGTTTAAACACGTTCCAATTCTTACACGAAGATAGTGGTTATTCGATCATTGAATTGCCAACTTTTGCAAATTTGGGGCACTATATTCATGTACCCTCCACCATTCATCTAGGTTTCAGTACACATAAGAAATGAGAGAAAAAAATCATTAGTAAGTTTAAAAATATAACAATTTATACTTTAAAGTACATTAGTAAATATTGAAGTATAACTAGTTAAAAATAAGTTAAGAGATGAATTATCATTTACCAGGTTGTAATATTTTGTATGAAGAATAGGCAAGCTCTCTTCCAAAACTTTCCAGTCACTGGCGGTACAACTTTAACTCATTCATCACTTTGTTTTTGCC
Source organism: Tetrastigma voinierianum (assembly GCA_016808115.1). Lineage (NCBI taxonomy): Eukaryota > Viridiplantae > Streptophyta > Magnoliopsida > Vitales > Vitaceae > Tetrastigma > Tetrastigma voinierianum. Next base: position 33,068 of record JAEQBH010006867.1, read on the forward strand.
TTTGATGACTTTTTTATCAATGACATCCATCATACCTCCAATAACCGGGCTTATTTACAAAGATTTTCTTGATCATATTGGAAACATGGATTCAACCAATAAGCTGTTGAATGAATGCTTTTGTGAAGTTGGTCATCCCAACGTTGCTTTATGATATTTGTATAAGGCTTGTATAGTCTCTTGTTATGATTGAACAACTTCTTGATATCCAAACAAGCCCTATACATGCCTTCATATACATATCCCTTGGAAGGTCTCTCATCACCATTAACAATACGCAATAAGCGCACAAGTGGGGCCATGAGTTTCACAATTATGAAACAATCATTCCAAAACTTGTGATCCAAGATGATAGAAACCACGACTCTACTTTTATTATACTTTGAATATCTAGAGTCTATAAAGAATTTGCTAGTCACCGAAGCTTGCAAATCATGTTTGTGATCATGAAGGCTTTTCAATGTAATGAATGTAGTAGCAAAGCGAGTTGCACCAAGTCAAAGAATCTCTATCCATCCTTCTATTTTTCTCAACCAGCTCAATAAAGCAATATGATTATACACAAAAGCATCACTTTGATGCACGTTTTGCAAGCTCGTAATATGATCTAACTTACAAATATCGCCAAAAGATCAAATTAAGGCAATGAAATTTGCTGGTGACCAATTAATGTGTTTATATTTCTCATAAATCAATCTTCCTGCAGCCACATAATTTGCTGCATTATCAGTGACCATTTGAACCACATTGTTTGGACCAACCCATGTAATGATCTCGTCAAATAGTAAAAATTGATTGTTTGTATCTTTCACAATATCTGAAGCATCAACAGACTTCACAAATGATATTCCTTGAGGACAATAAACCATGAAGTTGATGAGTGTTCTTTGTCTATTATCTGTCCAATCATCACCCATTATTGTACACCCAACTTTTGCCCAAGCTTCGATAAGATCACAATGATTGAGCACCTTCTTTGCATGCATTTAGAATATTAACTGCGTAGTTGATAGTAGTCGGTTCCCTTATATCTGGACGATTGCAGGATATAGCATCCAACATTGGTTTGAAGTAGAAAGAATTCATAGCATTGGTAGGAATGCATGCATCATAAAAAAAATCTCCCAATAGCCATGTCTGCTCTCCAAACTGCTTCTTTCCGGCAAATGCATTCTTAATGAAAGGTTGGGCCTTGAGTAGTTCTTGGTGCAAAGTTCTTATCCATTGTTGTTTTTTTTATTTTTCCACTCATTTGCGGCCTTGTAGGATTTGGCATTTGTTAAACCTCTTCTTCACCTTGTTGGTCATCCCCTACAAATTGTAATACATTGGGGCCATAAGGATTTTCAAACTCATAAGTTGCTTGAACTGATTTTTTGGATTTTACAATCTCGCATGAGAATTTTGCATCCGATATTTAACATTGGGAAGGCAGGCTTACAAGGTTCAATATCTCCCTTTACTCGACAAGACTCTGTAGTTTCATTCGATGGATTCCCCCATCTTTAGTAACTTTTTTGCAATACAAACAAGTTAGAGTTTTCTTCCATTTGAACACATTTCTTCATAAACATGTACTACCATGTTAGGTGGGTCTTGCTTCTAATAGATTTGTGAATTAGAGGTTGAATCTTGAGCCTGAGGTTGGAGTCGATTGATTCCATTTTCTATCAATTTGTAAAAAAAAAATCATATATGCAACAATACAAGTCATCAATTTCCACAAGTTGAAAATCATGAAACGAATAAGCGAATAATAGATCAATACAAAGATACAAGTCATTAATTTTCTATCAATATTTCAATGATTTCTCATTACCTATAGAGTAATATTTCCTCACAAAGATCCATTACAAAATAAAGTTGTAAGAACTGTTTTTAATTGTTTTTTGATGGAAAACATGTAGAACAACTTTTAGTTGTTCTTTGAAAACAACTATTTTAAGATCATGGAGAACAAAAGAAAAACTCAAAAACACCAATAAATCCTATAAATTTATTCTTAGTCTGCCCTTCACTTGTCTTTTTGTGATTGAACTTGATAGATAAATAGATTAGATACCCGCTGGACCTTAGCTAGCTCTCTTCCACATTTGCTTTTATTTTCTTTCTTTCCACTAGTTACATACCCCTTACTTGATCTATCAAAGTTTCAACAAATTTCTGATCCTAGTAGAGGTCTTGCCAATATGATTAATGACTTCGCTTAGATTCCTAGATCTCTCTTATATATAATATTAATAATAATAGCTTTAGTCCCAACATCCATCCCTCCTTTTTGGTTGGGAAGTCTTTGTGACTCTCAACTTCTAAATTCATTGAATAACAAACATAGGAGAGAAGCCTGAAGGCTGGAGTTTTTCCATTTAAAAAGGAAAAAAAATTCAAGTAATTTTCCAGATCAACTTTAACAATGCAAAAGTTTATTTCATCTTTCAATCATGAGAAACTCATTTTATGGTCCACTTCCTTTCAAATCAGGCATTTGTAATATGCTTACTTCATTGTCCAATAAATACATAAATAAATAAATAAGACACACAAGTAAATCCCTAGCTAGTAATTATTAATTAATATGCTTTCCCAAAATGCAGATAGCAATCCTCTACTCTCTATCCCTAGTAACATCTATGATCTATCATACCCATCAAACTAGATTCTAAAAAATTAGTAAATTGCTCAACATGTTAGCAGACCTGAACTTCCTGCTTCTTTCTCCCCAATTGCAATTCCTTTTTCTCTGATTCTTTTTCTTTTTCTTGTGTTTCCCGACGTTTGATTCCTTGAAAAGACGACATGCCCGCGCATACCACTTCTCAAAGTTTCATTTCATCACAAAGGCTAGTGAGGTCGGAACAATATCATCAATATCCATGACAAAGATGCATTCTAGTATAATAAATATCAATTCCAGAACAAGTACAAAATAGTGAAATACATACAGATCTTTGGATTTGGGTTATGAAAAACCTGCTGGTTCTTAATCTTGGAAGTAAAATCATGTAGTTGAGATAAATCCCTCTTGGTCTAATCAAATCAAGGAGTAATTGATCCGTCAGATAAAATCACCGCCATAGATCCTACGGGTTCTGCCGGGGATGGAGTGACTAGCGTCGGAGTCGGAGTTGGAAACTTGGAATGGTCTGAAGATTAGACTGAAGAGAATTTGTCAATCTGAAAATTGGTTCTTGAAAGGGATCAACTTGGAATGCGAAGAAAGGCAGCAAAGCAGCGTGCGTTCCAATGTAAAAAAATCAAAGCGGCGTCGTTTTTAACTTAAAAAAACAACAACAACAAAAAATGGGGCCCGAACAAAACAATTTGAGAACCAGCCGGTTCGTCCAGTTATCCCGATTAAGTAGTAAGTTCGAGCAGTTTCTCCTCGATTAAACTAACAGCGATTTTATATTGAGCAGGATCAGTTTATGGCGGTTGATGAGTCGAACCCAGGTGGCCATTAGTGATCAGTTCAAAACATTATATGTTTCTGTCTCAAAAAATTTATAATCTACGAGAAATATTTTAATTGTCTCTAAAATAATGATATTTTGTGATGAGTAGTAAAATTGGTCACAAGATGTCCTATTATCTACGATCACTCATTGGTTAGTCATAGATAGTATATTATATACGATGCACATTATGTTGGTTGCAAAAACTGATATATTATAGTATAAATATTATTTCTCATTCCCGAAAGTTTGATATTTTGTGAGGATCATAAATATAGTCGTAAAAAATGTCATATTATTTGCTACCAGTTTTTTGGTCTGATAAATCTTTATTATTTGTGATAACTCTTTTGTTGGTTGCATGAAATACTTTAATATGTGAGAAAATTTATAATTAATTCACCTTTGAAATTTTAATATTCTTGAGGATCTATAATTGTAGTTGCAAATGTCTAATAATTTGGGACCACAATTTTGTAATTTTTCAAAATACACTCTTGTAGTTTAAACAAATTTTATATTATTTTCAAAAGTTACATTCTTAAAAATGCATGGCTACATAGCTTTTGACTCTCAATATAAACAATTTTGTTAAAAAATATTTATAAAATTTATTACTATATATATTTTAACTAATTATACCTCCTTTTCCATACACTTATAAATTAATCCCAATAAATCTTTTAAAATAATTTAATTTTTATGAACTTGTAAAGCATTTGGAACAATTAAAATCATCAAATTATTTTGATAATAATTATATAAAATGTTAGATATTTTTAGTTAGACAACCATTTAAAATTAATTTTTTTTTTTATATAAGTCTATTTAAACACTTTTTAAAAATTATCTTAAACTCTTTAATGCATATCTTGCATTTTATTAATATTTTATATCTATAATTTTCCCATGATTAAGTGAAGATGTTAATATTTTATATTTGTAGGATGATTAAAAATTATCCCATGACTAAATGAAGACAACAATAGATGTGGATGATGATTAGACTAGAAGAATTATAGGGTAGATGTGAATGTTTTTTTATTAAAATAATCAAAGAGTTAATATTAAAATAATAATTTTTAAGAAATTTTAATAACAATCTCATTATTTAGTATCTTAATATTTTATTATTTAAATGTCATTTGGAATTAAAAATAAATTTTATTCTATATTCCATTAGGAGGGGTATCATGGTCTCCAAAGTTATTTTTAATGGATACTTTTACTTTACAAGGATTTTTATAAATCAAATATGGTTATAAAATAATAAACAAATATATAACTATATTTATTAATCATATAATAATAAACAAATATACAAAAATGAAAGTATATTATGTTTAGTTTTTTAAAAACTTAAAAGACAATGAGAATTAGTCAAGTATGAGTATGAAAATATCAATAAATAATTTTATTACTTTTTAATTATTTATAGTATATATTTTAATATTAATAGCATTAGGATTAAAAAGGACTGAAAATAAAAAAATTACTTAATTAATAATACTAAGAAATTATAAAATATCTATTATATATATAATTATTTATTAACTATTTACCATTTATATTATAATAGATAAATTTTAATATGTTATTTTTTTAATAGTATAAAATACAAATATAAAATATCTTTGTTTTATTTTTTTATAGGATAATCATTTTTGCTTTACAAAAATAATTAGAATAATATATATATATATATATATATATATATATATATATATATATATATATATATATATATATATATATATATATATATATATATATATATATATATATATATGTTGTTTGAACTACATTAAGGTAAAATGTTTTATTTAACTTGTCATATAAAATATTAATAGAAATAGATATATTGATTTATTAATTATTTGCATTATATATTATAATATTATTATAGATTAAAACTAAATAATAGTTTTACATTATTTCATTGGCTAAGAATTAGTAATCAAATAAGACATTTTCTCTACCTTTAATATTTCATAACTTGGTATGATACACACACTTTGTTCTTCTTCTCTACTCATTTGTAAGTCTAAGCTCTAATCATTATTGTTCCATTGGAATTTGGAGACATCGATCATAGTGCTAATGGGATTAATGGGATTGTTCTACTGTCATCTCCTTGTTGCACCACTTCTTCTTCTTCATTAATCATATAAGATCTTGGTTTCAGATTCACATGTTGTTTTTTTGTTTTTTTCTTTTGAGGAATCTCTTATTCATTTAAAAAGTTTTTATTTTTGGTTATGAGAGGAAAGATATGATATAGATTCTATGTGAAATAACATGTATTTGTAATTTTTGTAGAGTTAACTCGAAAACTCAATCAAGATATCTTGTTTTTTCCAATTCACTATCCGATTATTGTTGTGAAGCCCCAAAACTCGGGGGTCTCGTTGACCAACTGTCAACCTGCGGAATTACTACCTTAGGTCATCGCGCACCTAAGCCTTGATACCAAACGGGTACCAAATACTTGTGGATACCGAGTTGCTCGGCACCATCTTAGTACGTCCATTTTTACCGGGATCATTCATCCATATTTAAGTTGAAAATATGTGAATATTACACTAAAACAGTCTATAAGAGTTTAATCACCACTCTCTTAACATTATTACATACCCGACTATATTGACAATAGTCCAAAAATAATTTAATTACAATTCTTTTACAATTGTGCAAATTTAGTTTAATTTTAAACGAAAACGAACTTTTAAAAATGATTTATCAAAGTCACATGTCGGCCTTCTTCACAATCACGACCTCGACTGAGCGTCGTCCATTGGTGTACACCCTACACCTGAAATGTTGTAAAACCCGGAAAATTTTGAAATTTTATGAAAAATGGCAAAACGGTAAATTGCCGCTAATGTACAAGTTGCAAAACTGGAATTTTCTAGATCTCCGGATGGCCAAACGAAGCCTCATGCATTAGTTCGTCTCTCAAAATCTAGTTACCCAAACGGCGGGTGTTAGATTGATCTCGAAACATTCATATTTTCACGATTTTCGAGGCATCGGGTACTTGGTGAACCCCAAAAATGAGATTTTTAAGAAAAAAAATCTTGAAAGTGAAAAATAAATTAAGTAAATTTCATTTAAAATAAATTAAACTTGAACTAGGACGAAATAAATTGTTTCGGGGTAGAAACGGACCCGAATGAGTAATGAACACATGGCACTATGTGGGTCATGTCTCCAAACTAAAGAATTAAGTTAGACAAAAGGATATTTTGGGGGAAAATGTCACATTTTCCTGCTGTTAAACCGTAGAGAGAGGAGAAGAGATAGTAGAGAGAGAAGCTCCAACTTCTCTCTATGATCTACGGAACTCGGTTGCTCGGTTTTCGTCGGGCCAAGAACTAAAGTTCATCTCGTAACGAGCTGCATTGAGTATCGGAGCAAAGTTTCACGAGATTCACGAAAAGTTCGGGAATTCGTGGGTTTGGTCTCGGGACTTCACGGCTTTGTCTTCGCTCTAAGAAGTAAGGATTCTTCCTACTTTTGTTTATTTTCATTCTAGGAGATGTTTGGTTAAGTTTTAATGCCCTAAGGGGCTGTTTGGCCATTTTTTCCCTAAGGGGCTGTTTAGTAAAATAATGGGTTATGGGAATAGTGTCATGTTCTAACTTATTTTTAGTTAGAAAAATAGAGAATTTTGACTAGTATCCTTCAAGGAAATTGTAGCTCTATCTGAGAACTTGATGTTAGGCTTTTGAATCACCCATATTGGACCTCTATAACCAAAGTTATGGTCCGTTTTCGGGGCGCCCGCGGCGCCTGTTTTGGCGAACCTCTTTGTCGATTTTTGGGACTGAGCTTTCGGTTGGAAAAAAGTGAGAATTTGTGTAAAACCCCAACCTGATTGAATGTTATAATAGTAATTTTTGAACTTATTAGAGTCGATGATAGAAAGCGAGGGTAGATTAAATTTAAGCGCTCGGGCGTCATTTGGGCATAAAAAGTGGAATTTAGAAAATTGTAGCAAGACCCGCCCTAAAGGAATAGTGATTTTCTTATTATATCTGGATGGAGGGGTTTGCAGAGGAATTTTTAAGAAATTTCAGTTCTATGACTTTGAGTACGATATTTAGAAATTGGAGATTTGAGTGAATAGTAATTTCGGATGAAATTCGGGCACATGAAATTTTTCGGAAATTGGGCGAAAAAATCACGAAAATGTCGGAAATAATCATAGAGTCTAAGCAGAGAGCGAAGCGAGTGGCTGAGGAGTCCGTTTGAAAGGATAGTTTGAGGCGATCCGAGCGTAATTCGGATGTCGGTATTGTCTGGGTTTGGGTTACTAATGATTTTAAATCCGATTTCGGTGATTCCGAGCACAGGAAGTCAATGTGAAAGGATTTAATTAGAGATATTTCATGGTCAATTTGAGAAGTTTAGGCGACTATAGAATATATTTTTGACGTTTAATCGAGTATAAAAGCGTATAAGGTGGCGAGATGAATCTGTATAAGGGAGATATTTTCTTGTGAGAGCCAATTAAAACCTTTCTTAATGGCTAAGTTATGATTAAAATATCATGAGAATGGACCAATGAGATTCTTGGGCACAAGAGCCAATCAAAAAATTTTTATGGCTAAGTTAGGGTTAGTGACTCATGAGAATTGGTAATGATTTTTGGTTGAAGGGAGCAATTTTGGAAGTTGTGTGAGACAAGCCAAAACTCATATTTTGGTCTCGAAATTTAAGACCTTCGGTAGAGAGGAGGAGAAGGGAGAAAGAAGGATAAAGGAGAAGGAAGAAGAAAAAGTGTAGGGCCAAGGTATGAGATGTGATTTTTTTCTCCTCATTCAAGCTTTTCAAGTGATCTACAAGTGGAATCAAGAGAGAGGAGCCAAGGAAAACCAAGAACAAGTAAGTTTCTAATGGTGGGAAAGTTGGATTTTGATGTTTTCCATACCTAATGCTTTGATTTTCTTGTATGGATGGTAGAATTGTGGCATTTAAGGTTGAATCATGATGATTTTGATAGAAATTGAGAAAGAAATGGATTAGGTTAGGGTTTGAAAAATCAAGTGAGTAAATGGTTAGGGTTTGATGTTAAAGTGGTTGAGGGATTTATGAAATTGAGGTATAATGCATTGGAATTGGTTAGAAAGAAAGGATTTGAATTGAGGCGTTAAGATCGTATTTGTAAAGTAAAGGAATGCTGTCAAAATTTCTGTAAACCCTGTTTCAGTTTTGGCTATAGATTAAGTTAGAATCATCAAATGAATTGATTCTAATTGGTAAAGAACCATAAGAGATAGGGCTACAAATTTATAGAAGGACCAAGAGAAAATTGGCAATGGAGCTCCAAATACGGACTGAAAGGTGAGCTCGTGTAGCTCATTGATTTTGCTCTGTTTTGGGTATGGTTGTAGTGTTCTGGCCATAAGTGGAGTTTCAATCATCAAATTGAGTGATTCAAAATTCTGGGTAAAATATACTTCTAGGGGAAAAATTTATCTGAAGGTAGTGCATTCAAATTGTAACCCCAAAGTTCCCATAAAATTTGTCAAAGTGGGCTATGTGCAGATTCTGTTCTGCCAAATTGAGTCATCTAGATGTAAAATACAATAACTTGAGTTTTTGTGATCCAAATTGGGTGATTCCAATTGGAGAAGAAACATTATAACCATAGCTTCAAATTAGTGAAGAAACCATTTTCAATTTATGGAGTTAAGATCCCATAAATCAAGGATAACGTAGGTGATTCAGTAAGTTAACCAAGTTGGCATCAAAACATGCTGTAACTTGCGTTATGTGGTTGAGGGCTTCAGAGAAGGAATTTTTAAATTGAAAATTTAAGAGATGTCATTGATATATAAGGACTGATCTGGAGAGTTTCATAATTTTTGAAGACCGTTTGAATAATTTTGATCATAAAGTCTATAAGTATTATTTAGGAAAAAGTTGCTTGAATGGTTTTTTAGTAAAGGTAATTTATTCGTTGAGCTTTAAATGAATGTGTATGGTGGATTAAATGGAAGTTATGATAATGCGTAGTTGTGGTTTTTCTTGAAAAAGGTGAAAAGGACTATCGGACGGGGAAACGGGAATTAAAGCGGGAAGGCTGGCGGGATTAGTGGTGGCTGTGAGTGTAAAAATGATGCTGTGATTGAGTTTTAAAAGTGGGAATGGTTTTTAATGTTAAACTGAAAAGTTTAATGGAAATGTTTATATAAATGTTAAAGCATATGGAAAGGTTTTATCTTACCATCAATATATATATTTACTGTCAATTATATATGTATGCATGTGTTAAGGCATTATGGAAATTTTAAAATGTGTAAAGAATGCATAAATGTATAACTAATAAAGTAAAGTGTTTAAATGGATTTATAAATGTATTTTGAAGAAATGTTTTACTGATGGTTACCCTAACCCTATATGACTGTTATGATTGATATCGGCCGAGGTACTTTAAACGTGTAAGGATTTAGAGGGTAAAGTTATAGGTTACTAAGCGAGGAGAAATAGGTGTTTAGAGTAATATCCTTTTACGTGATAAGTGCTATGGCTGGAGACACATGTAAGGCATGAGTTTTGCCAGCGGCGTAATGGTTATGACTGGAATGTGACTGTCCCTCACCGTCGATGCCAGGCGTTCGGTGTGTTTATCCTGGGTTCCATCGAGAAAGAAAGAAGAAGAAGAAAGAAGTTTAAGGCATAAATGATTTTTAATTGTATAAATATGTATTGAATTTGATATATCTGCGAAAATGTTATCTTAATGAAAATGTACTAACTCCTGGGCTCCTTTAGCTCACTCTTTTCCGTATGTTTCAAAAGCGTTTTTCGGGACCCAGGAACCGGGTGCGCCGGTAGAGCATCCCCCTGCGTAGTGAGTCGACCCATCGAGGAGACGACGTCTGTGAACTGCATTGTATAAATATTTTGCATATTGTATATGTTGAAGATTTTGTCATGTATATATGTATATATATATTTGAAAAAGACTTCATTGGAGGCTTTGATCCTCGGTGGACTGAGTACTTAGGTGGTCGAAGCAAGCCGCTCAGCCAAATTTTTGATAAAAATGTGCATGGAATTGAACAAGGTTTGAATGTTTTGATGATTTGAAGTAAATAAATAACATATGTATGTATATTGTGTTTGATTAGGTTGTGGACGAGAATTCTAATAGGAAGTTGAAAATTGAAGTTTAGAAGTGTTTTAAATGTTTTATCGGGTTTATTAAATTTGGAAAGTCAGCAGAGGAAACTTTAGCGATTTTACGGAAAATCTAAGTGTTTGAAAAAAAAAAATTTACCACTTCACTTCCGCATTATATTATAAAGATATGTTAAGGATTGTAAAGGGGTTCGCTTCACGGATTTTAATTGATGGTTTTAAGGAAATGTTTCTATATCCGTTGGAGTGCCGGGAGGTCCCCTCGGGTTCATGAGGTTAATCCGGGTCGGGATCCTTCAATTTGGACTAGTATCTTTCAAGGAAATTGTAACTCTATCTAAGAACTTGATGTTAGACTTTTGAATCACCCATATCGAACCTCTATAACTCAAGTTATGGTCAGTTTTCCAGGACTGCTACAGCTTAGGCTATTTAATGGTTTGTGTCCAGATATTGGGACTGTTAGGGGGCTAGTTTTTTTAACCGAGTTTAGAACTATCACGTAGTGCATGTGGCAGTGTGTGGAATGTTTTGTGGGCATCTCTATGCCCACCGTGATTAGTCTTGAGGATAGAGTTGTCATTCACCAGGTTTGAATGACATGTTTGGTGATGTAATTGATTGGATGTCAATATGTATATCTTATTGTATTGACATGTGATGAATGGTGTGTGTAGACATGGCCATTACATGGCATGTTGTAGGCTATTTTGTGGACATGTTATGTCATAATTTATCCTAGAGGATAAAGTGCGTCGTTTCTTGACTAAGTAATGATTTGATTGTGACATTGATTTATGCGCATATGATATATTGACATGAATGAATTTTTGTGGAGATTACATACATGTTTGATATAATTGTCCATGATGCATGGGTGATATGCATTAGTAGAATTGTCCATTTAGCATTCATCATATATGTGACATGGTATAGGCATTAAATGGAACATTGCATTGCATATGCACAGGGACATCGCATGAAATGGGTGTGAGTGCATGGTTATAATCAACACTGTGTTTAGTGTTTGATTGGGTGGGCTCGATCGGTGGAATGCGTCAGCCCAGGGTCGCGAGTCAAATGGAAACGAAAAATGAAAATATGTGTCAGATTATTGCTGCAGTAGGATGAGACACCCTCGGGTGAAAGCCCCGTTAGTTTTGGTTATACATATGTGTCCAACGGTGAAAGCCCGTGAAAGTGTAGGAAGGCTTGTGAAGCCTGTAGTGAGACTCTGGAAATTCGCTACCTACAAAAAGACACATGATTTTGAATATAAATGATCATTGAAGTGTAACATCCAAAAAGCTTTTGGTTTGAAAAATATGAAATTTGTTTTGCAAAATGATCATCGGATGTAATCCAAGAATGATGGATTTTATTACGCTTGGGTTTCGGCATTATGTCATAGGAGTCGGTTGGGACTCGAGTTTGATGGAGTCGGTGAGGACTCGGTACATGAGATATGGTGAATCGCATTTCATTCGCGGCATGTAGAATTCCATTCTAGGTTTACATAATCTTGATTGGAATGTCTTTTTTTTTTTTTTTTTTGACATGACCATTACATGTGCACTTAGGTGGGGAGTATCCTCTGTAGAAGTTTACTCTATTGGGCATTGCTCACCCCGTCGTGGGACCCCCTCTGGGATTTCAGTCTTGAGTGACACTCACTAGAGGCTGCCATTGTGAAAAAAGCTAGGTTGTGGCATTGGTTCTTGCTTTTTTATGCATCTCAGCCAAGTATTGTTTTGATATATGTTTTTGTGTAAAGAGTATTGTAATTAAACTCTTAAGGACTATGGTATTATAGCCTTGTGCATTATGTTTGAGTATGGATAAATGGACCCTATGCGGTCATTTTTACTTGTAGATGGACCCGGAGAGGTCATGATATGATAATTAGCCTTGGATGGGTCATGCTATTATCTGTTGTACAGGTTGTATTTTGGGTAGAGCTCCTTGTATAAAGGAGACTCTGTCCGATTTTTGTTAAATTATGGGTCTCGATAAAGGGGATAATAGTGTGGTATCGGGTTAGCCGACATCCACAAGTTTTCCTCGGGTTGATGGTTGGTCAACAGACCCTCAGGTTTTGGGGCGTCACAAATGTTGACTGAGGGTCCAGTCACGTCCGGTAGAAAATACCTCTCTGAGGGTTATTCACCTAAGTACACATCTGATGTTCCTCGGCATTTCGATTCATTCCCAATAGATGTGCCAATTTAATAAATAGAATCCAACATGACATACCATGAAATGAGTTGAAACTCAATCATGTACCATGTCCCGAGTCCTTTCCGATTGCCATCACATCCGAGTCCTCATCGACTCCATCACACAATGCCTAAGCCCATACATGATAAACCGTCATTCTTGATGATATCCAATTATCACTTTCAAAACAAATTTCATTTGTTTATAAACCAAAAGTTTTTTGGATGATACACCTCAATGATAATTTATATTCAGAGCATATTGTGTCTTTTTATGGTGTGGGTGCAGGTGTCACACCACAGGCTTTCCAAACACAGACACTTTTACATTGCTTTCCTTATTTGGACTATGTCTGACCATAATTGGTGAGTCTTTCACCCGAGAAGTGATCTATCCCTGTTTGCTAATACCCCGAAAAATATCTTTTTTACCACTTTATTCAACTGTGCGACGCTGTTGGACGTTGTCCCATTTAACCGAGCTCACCTAATCAACACCAAAAGCAGTGTCAATTCATAAGCCATGCACTCACACCCATTTAATGCAATGTCCCCATGCATATGCAATGCAATATGTCATTGCATGTTATACCATGCCACATGTATAATGAATGCTACATGGACAACACAATTCACACCACTTACCAGGTGTCATGGATAATCACATCACCTGCATATGACTTCCATACAATTCATTTGAGCATGGTCATGCAATTTCCAGTCTCACATGTCGAGGGGCCCATGGATATCTCTCTAAAATGAGGGACAAATCCCTTTCATCCACTCACGTCCCCCTACTTGATTTATTCTATATCCAACTACAGTTTGTATTACCACCCTATTACAGATGATATTGAACTATGTCAAAACATAATACTCCTCATGTAGGGGGACCTATGGTGGTGTTAGGTTGAAGGATAAAAAGAATACATTATTATGATGAGAAGTATTTGTGACTTATAATCCATTAAGTATTTTCATGATGGGTCGATCTAGTACAATGTTCACCAACACGTACTTATGAGCTGACTTAATATCATATATGCATGATCAGTAGAACATGATCATCAATCAAACTCCATACTAGTCTTAATTCACTATTACTCCACCAATAATGAACGACCAGAGACAATTTAGAATAGTTTTCCATTTGAAGTTCAGGGTTCTACTATCAAGTCACACACTTGATGACCATAAGTGGAATCAACTATTCATGGAATAAATCACCAAATTAGAAATGTAAGATGATAATGAAAATGCCTCTTTATTATTGAAATATGAAAGTAATAACAATTACACTATTATACTGAGGGCACATCACTAACAATATCGACATTCACCTGATATGGCGTGCATGTTTCAAAGCGATGACACACACCTGATCAAGCCCGATTCATCACATGTCAATACATTTGAGTACTCATATTAACATCCAAACAGGTCATTACATTGTCACGTAGTGACACACTCACAATCAAGCCATATCATGGCCATTTGAACATATTAACTCATTACATGTCAATATTCTGAGGCGTATATTAACGTCCAAAACATATGTCATAGTCAGCAGTAATGATCTCAATCGTCGAAGCAATGGCCTTTGAAAGCAATGACAATCACAAGTCGGGCCTTGAAATCGACCCCAAGCAAGCCATAACATTCCACATGTGGTCTGGATACCTAGGCGACACACCTTCGCTAGGTAGACCCTTCACCTAGGCGAACCTCCTTAGCTCTTGAAGAACCAATCTTCCATGAGAAGATTCCTATCTTCGCCTAGGCCAACCCCTCGGTCCACCTTGGCGAAGAAACATGAAACATAATAAAATTGTTTTCTTCAACAAGCAGGCCCTTAACAGAAAAGCCTCTTACTCTGTTTAAAATATGGAAATAATCAGATGAAATAATCTCTTACATCTTGGAGAATGATACATAGGTAGGAAGCCTCCTAAACCCAACAACTTCAATTTCCTGAAATCTCCTTTCTTGGATCTTTGGTGAAATCCTTCTTTCTAGGTACTCACGCGTACCCCTCGTCGATACGATGAACTTTTGTTCTCGGTCCAACGAAAACCGACCAACGGAATTCCGTAGATCTTGGAAGGAAGCCTTTAGCTCTCCTCTTTCTCTCTATCTCTCGATCAAACCAGGAAAATTGGCTCTTTTTGCCCTAATTCCTCTTTTGTCCCAACTTAAATTTAAGTTGGATGTGTGGCCCATGTCATGCCACGTGTCCACCTGTTGAAATTAGATTTTGGCGAAGTTACTCATTCGCCTCGGTTCAGAGTTCCGAATCACATCCATGAACTTAACTCAAGTCATTTCTATTTTGCGAGTTTTTATTAAATATGTGATGATCCTACGGAATCATTGGACACCCTATCACGAAAAACTTGAAAATCAGGCTATCTCGAATTCGACAAATTCATCTAAGTAGCCCCAGACTTATGAGAAAAATCAGCGGTGAGATCCAGTTTTGTCATCAGGATTTAAAGGTTTTCCAACCTATATACTATTCTGCAATTCTTGTTTATCCTTTTTTATAAAAATTCGATTTTTCTTAGGTTCTACAATTGTATCTAGTATCATACTCACCATAGTAAGTTTTTAGGCGGATATGATTCAGCCTAATCAGTATCAAAATCGATCGATTTTTTGAACCATGTTCATGGCTTATCGAGATAAGAAATCGTTGAAGTCCTCCACAAGTCGAGGCATTTGAACCCTTTTTGGTTTTAATACTCTCTTTAATTAATAAAAAAATAATTTTCATGTGGTATTTTTGTTTGATTTATTTAATTACATTTGTTCATAGTGGAAAAGTTTATAAACTTACACTACATGTTTTATTTTGTTCTTTAACACTAGTTTTTCTTAAGAAAAATGAAAATTGTGGAACAAGAACTTGGGTACACCTTTATCTGCTAAGTGGCTAACTTATTGTTGTGATAAAATTTGGGTTTGGTTTAAACCTACACAACCTTGTTCTTCAACGACATCTAGAGCATCACTTGTAGAAGCTCAACTATGCGGGATAATTGATGGTTAGACGAAAGAGTTAGAGTACCGCGTAAAGAATTAGACAACCCTCATGCTGAGTTAAGTAACACATGTGATGAGTTGAAAAAATGTTAAATTGAATTGAAAGATACATGTTGGAACTTGAGAAAAAGTCTGAGCATATGAATAATGAAAAGAAGCGATGGATGGTATTGAGAAAATTTTGTTCCCTATTAATTATTAGCTATTTGAATTATTTTGTATACTTTATTTTCTTCTATTTAATATCTTTCATTTTATTAATATTGTATTTCTTTTTATTATTTCAATTATCTAATAATGACTTCTTTATTAGATTTAATTTATTAAAATATTTACTTTTATTAATTTTGTAAATTTCTATTCATTTAACTTGTTTTAATGGCAACATGAATTTATTTGCAACTACTTATTCTTCATTAAATATAAATAAATAAGCAAAACTT
This sequence comes from Tetrastigma voinierianum, assembly GCA_016808115.1. NCBI lineage: Eukaryota > Viridiplantae > Streptophyta > Magnoliopsida > Vitales > Vitaceae > Tetrastigma > Tetrastigma voinierianum. The sequence goes on from JAEQBH010006867.1 coordinate 49,370, forward strand.
GAGACCACTAAATTTTGTTATTGAAACTTGTTAAAAACAATCACTCAGTTTTTCTCGTAGAAACATTTAAACTTGTGATCATAACATTTTTCTTCGTTAAAACATTTAAAATACGACTATTGATTTTTCATGATGGAAATAATTAATGACCATTTGCAATCACTTAATTTCATCCTAGAAAAATTTAAATTGCATCAAAAAAATTTCATCATGAAAAATTGCAAATCTTCATTCAGTTCTTCTATCACTTTAGAAATACGAAATTAGACCATTTAAATTCATCGTAAGAAACATTTCAGATCTAAATCTTTCTGTGTGTAAAATTAAAATTGATGACCGATTACTAATAGTGGTAAAAAAATAAAATTAGTGACTAAGATGTTAGACATAAGAAATTAGACATTGAAGCAGCTGATATATCCATAATTGTAAACCGATCATGACGATAAAATCGCGAATGCCGTGAACATTCCTACGAACTCTTGGGTGACACATGACCAACATTTTTGGCGTTGGATTGTTATTTGCGACCAAAATTATTATTTACGGACCAGGCATGTGTGCGAAATAGTGTTGAATAAAGAGCAATTACATCGAGATTTACTTTGCTGAATGCACTTTGCTCACATTTTCATAGAATAGGTACTTTTAATTGTTTTTCGTGTTACGGACTTGTAGTTTTCAGTTGTGCAGAATTGTACAAGGATTCGTGTCAGGAAGCAGTATGGATCATTGGGGACATTAACGCTTTAACTGGTGAAGTTTGGATCAATCTGGAAATAAGTCTTGAGGCACACAGTGCAGTACACACTTTAACACCATACCCGTTTTATCTCAAAAAGCACAGTGGCCAACACAGTGCAGTACACCTTTAACTTTGTACTAGTACACCCCATGCGAAAAAAGTGGCGAGAGAGCAACATGTACCGGTACACCACTAACCTGTACCAGTACACCCATGTAAGATTTGCGGGAATTGAGCTGGAATACGATTCTAATGCAAGGGCACGATCGTCCTTTAGCCATCAACTCGAGATCACAATGGAAAAGGGTATAAAAGCCAAAGGAAAGAGGGAGAAGGAGTTTTTTGATTTTCTAGGGTTTGGTTTTCATGGAAAGTGTGTTCTTTCTCATAGTTTAGGCTAAGGTTTATAGAGTAGGGGTGAAGACATCACTTTTCTGCATATTTTGGATTTCAAGTTTATGTAACCTTTCGATTGGATGCATAGCTAGAACATCCTTTTCAGTATTTCGTGTTTTGAATATTTGGTTTGCAATTGAGTTTGATTTTCTCGAGTTCCCATGAATCGTTTCTCATCAATTATGGTTGTTTGATTTCAGCTGAAGTTAATTTCTTATCTTTGGGGTTCTAACGTTCAAACTCTACACGATCGAGTAACCCTTAATTCTCTTTTATACTTCAATAGGATTGTGTGATGTTAAGCACTTGTAGAAACTTTGCAAAACCTTGGTTTAACGTTATCTGGCTACAGCGATGAGCAGAGTCTTTCATTTTACGTTATTATGATCTAAAGCAAGTTAAAGTCTGAACTAATTATTGAACAAGTGTTTAACATCCATCGATCGTTTTTCATTCTAAAAGAGCATTTAAAGCAAAATCTTCATTCGAAGACCAATTCATGTGAAACCTTGGGTGAGTTTGTAAACTAAGAGGTGCGTTGCACCTTATCGAAGGTGGAACCTAGAATTCCCATCAATCATCTTCTTGTTTTAAAATAGTCTTGTTTTTAATTAATCCTTTCGATCAACGACCACCTTCCATAATTCCCTTTTCCCGATACACATCTTTTGGAGAATAGCTCTAAGGATCATGATTAGACCATACAATGGAGATGACTGTGGACTCCCCACAGTATTACAATGCTAGACAGCCCAGTAATTCCTAACTGGGAATAGATTCGACATACGAATAGAGTGAAGCATTTTTTGGGCGTCGTTGCCGGGTGGCGATCAATCTAGTTGATACGAAGAGAGCTAGAGGTAATTTGCAATTGCATTGCAATCGTGCGTTCTCTACTTTTCTTTAATTTGTTTTTGTGAGAATCTCGGTGGGTGTTTTCTTGGAAGAGTAGGATTAGTGCGCATGTGGGTTTGAACAAGTAACCGAGCAACGCCGACTTGTAAATTAACACCCGAAATTACGAAGGAACCATAGTAAGTCCATTGTTTTCAAGATAACCTACACTCAAATGGACCACTCAGGGAATCAACAGCCTCTATTAATCACAAAGTACTGGAAGTTTCTGTTAACCTAGGTCTCCGTGGACCTCCACAACATGGAGACGGTGAAACACTTCGGCCAACACAGCCAATAGGGAAATGTTAACTCAGGCGAGATCAATATCGAGCTCCCCTGCTCCTTTACCCGATGTGGGAAAGAACTCTTCGAAATTTTGCAACCTCAAGAACCACAATAACTCATGTATTCGCCTTCACGAAGAGGCTAATCAATTCTCATGATCGGAAATGATCCGTCTTCTCTTTGTATATCGAGGAATTAAGTGCGAGAACTATTCATTCATGAGAGACTTTGAGGATGTTTGCAATGCATTTCTCTCTATTGGATCACCTCTCCACATAATATGTATGGTTCTATTTCCTTTTGCTCTAAAGGAGAAGGCCAAAATCTGGTTTCATTCTCTTGCTAATTTGATCTTTACATGGAGACATGCGGAATGAATTCCTTAACAAATTCTTCCACTCCCCACCGTTGCCCAATGCTCTCATGCAGTATCAATTCAGAATTTTCTGAAAAGCGGGTGAACCTTTTACTGGTATGGGGAAAGATACAAGGACTCCTCCATTCTATCCCTCATCATGTGGTTTGGATGTACAGGACAATCTGCTGTGTATTTTCATCAAGGGCTATCTTTGAATAATAAACAATACATCCAAATGATGTGTGCAGGAGAGTTTTATGAAAAGAGTGCTAGGGAGACAATTCAACTCTTTGACACCATAGCAGAAAATGCTCGAACATGGGAGACTAACACCCTCAGTAGACCTTTGCTAAAGTGCATAGTACACTATGGGGGGAGGAATCCCATCACTTAGAGAATGATGATTTGCAAGCAAAAATCGCCAATTTAACAAGGAAGTTGGAGGCTATAGAGTTGAAAAAGGTGAACGAGGTAACTAGTATGCCTCAAGTACCCTCGGTACCTATGTGGACCCCAGTGGAGGAGCAGCCGCCTCTCTCCATATACGATGATCTACGCACTCGATGCTTTGAGCCTTCCTCAGAGGATTAGGGAAGCGATTCAAATAAAAACAAGCTAATGCCCTTAACTACCAAAGGAAACCTTTCCAATTCTCCATGATACGAAATATATAATCGGGATGGGGTAAGCACCCTACTTTTAGTTGGAGAAATGAGAGGCCCACATAACTTGCCCAAGCAATCACGGTCCCACTTAACCAAAGCCAAGGTTTTTCAAATCCGGCTCCTCCATTTCGAGAATCAAGGTCTAAGTTTCTTGAACTAAATCGAGTTTTCCATCCATGAATCGAGGAATCCAAGCGCAGCCTTATCGACCTCCACATAAGAAGTTTGGAGGATATAGTAACACGGTTAAATGCAAACATGATCCACAGCAGATGCAGGCGCGGCGAATGATGAGATCCCAAATCACTAGTTAACCTCTTCTATAGGCAATTTTCAACAAGAAAAAGCGAAACTCCATCTCAAACCATCCAAAACCCTGGGATCAAATGGATGTTGGGTTGGGGATGGATGAGCATTTGAGCATTCATAGAAACTCATGCATACCTTAGGATAGTAAAGTGAGGTGACAAAACTATTCCAAACCAAGGAACCAATACAAGAAGTTCCAGTGATTCAGTTGGAGATGATGAGTGTGGACTGACCTCATGCTCCCGGGCCCGGATATTGAGGTGAGCGGGAAACAGGCAAAGGCTACCCATATCCCTCCAGCTCCATACCCTCATAGGTTGAGAGCCCCAAAGAAAGTGAACAACAATTCTGAGATTTATGAGTTGTTCAAACAAGTGAAATTGAACATTCCTTTACTAGATGCCATTAAGAAAATTCCGTCATATGCCAAGTTTCTAAAGGTTTGTGCACGGTAAAAAGGAAACTAGGTGTCAACAAGGAGGCATTCATGACTGAGCAATCTACCTCACTGATTCGAAACAATTTGCCCCCAAAATACAAAGACCCAAGAAGCCCTACTATTTCCATAGTAGTAGGGAATTCAAAGTTAGGACATGCTTTAGTGGATTTAGGGGCAAGTGTTAATTTGTTGCCTTACTCAGTATATGTCGACCTAGGGTTAGGAGAATTAGAGCCCTGATATCACCTCGAATTAATTGTTTGTAGTGTAAAAATTCCTAGAGGGATAGTAAATGATGTATTGGTACAAGTGGATAAGTTCTATTTTCCAGTAGATTTTATCGTGCTTGACACTCGACACAGCGGTGAACCAGAACTCGGTTCAGTGATTCTTAGTGGAGCCGTTCTTGGCATTGCTAATGCCATCATACCTTTGTAGAGGCCTAATGACACTATCATTTGGTAACATAGTGACTAATCTGAATATCTTTAATGTTATCAAAGGGAATGGGGATATGAGGAAGATGTTTGTGAGGTAAACATGGTTGATTACGTAGTGCAAAATGTAGATAATGTCTGCATGATGACCCTCTCATGTCACGTTTTGGTAAGCCTAGTTGGGATGAAGTGACCACATTAGAATCAGAGTTCCTACACTCCATAATTGAACACAATGAGGTATTGGAAGTTAATGGATGGGCACCTAAATTTGAACCATTACCACCAATTGAAGACAGGGCATTACCTTCGGAAGAGAGACCACAAGCGAGTTGAGCCTTTCATAATACACCTCAAATATGCATTCTTAAGGGTCGAAGAAACATTTCCGGTAATCATATCTTCCTCCTTAGAGTTGGACCAAGAAAATAAACTTTTGGAGATATTGAGAACCCACAGAACTGCCCTAGGATGGACAATTGCAGATATTAAGGGAATTAGTCCCTTGATCTGCACACATAGGATTCACTTGGAAGAGGATGTTAAACCCTCTAGACAACCACAAAGATGACTAAATCCAATAATGAAAGAAGTGGTTAAGAAAGAAGTCTTAAAACTCTTGGAGCGTAGGTGTTATTTACCTATTGCGGATAAGCGAGTGGGTCATTGACAATTAGTCCACTAAATGCGGAGTCCTTTGTGGTCGCAAATGAAAATAATGAGCTAATTCCCACTCGTGTCACCTCCGGTTGGAGGGTGTGCATAGATTATAGGAAGCTTAATGCGGGTACTAGGAAAGACCACTTTCCTCTCCCATTTGTTGATCAAATGTTAGAGAAAGTTTAGGGGCGTAGATTTTATTGTTTTCTCGATGGGTACTTGACGGAACAGCCTTTGATGTAAAATGCGCTATGTGCGCAAGTGCGCGCGTCGCCCCAAATATTATAGTGTACTTATAGTACGAATGTAGATCCACGGGAAGGTGTATTGACTACAAGGTTACGCTAGATAATATGCGAATATATGATTTTAAGAAGAAGTAAGTATGTAAAACTTAACTATTTAATGATTCTGGTGGATTCACTTGGAATTGAGAACTAAGTTATATCTCCCTATCACATTCAATGGATTAATTTTCTAAAGATATTATTATTCGATTTATTTCAATATGTCGATAAATTGATCTTGCCTCACGAGATATCACTCTCTGAAATGTCGCTATCTCATGAATAGAATCAGGTATATCTCTATCTCGACTCGATTATTCGAAATGCTTAAATGCTCTAACCCCAAATGCACCTTCGGGTTGAATATCTCTATTTCTCGAATCAGCAGAGGCTACTCTACGGATCACTGAATGCCTCATCTCTCGAATCTCGGATCTCGGTGTAATTATGCTAATGTTGTTGGCCAGACATTGTCGTATGAACACTCTGAGAAATAGAGCAAATGTAACAAATTGATAAACAATTGAATAATATAAAGATCAAACTTTAATCCATCAACATATAATGGGGTTCAATATAACCTAGAAATAAATCAGAACTATCTTGAATGAAAGATAAAAATGTTTAGTATTAAAAAACATGATTCTAATATCGAAAATAAGCGTACAAATCGAGGCACTTCCTCGAGTACGTGTCACTCTGCTGCAGGTGGTACTCAGTTGATACGTCTCCCCTCCTTGATTTACGAGCCACTATTTTGCTTTTTAATGATGATGGCGAGATCTCATGCGCGTCGCGGCGTTACCTTGTCGCGAGGCGGTGAAGACGTCCTTGACGTTTTCCATGTTGACACGCATTGTTGACCCGGCGCGATGGCATGACGTGGGGGCGTCCTTGACGTCGACCTTCACTTTCTTGCCTTGGTCCCCATTTGCTCCGAAAAAAATGCTTCGAAGTTTGCTCTTTTTGCTCGATTACTGTAACCAAGCAAAACACCGTCGGGAGCACGTACAAAAAACTATGAAATTACTATAAAATAAATGTAAAAATGAAAGGCGAAATAGCGAGTATAATATGATGTTTTGGGCACTCATCCACCCCCGAACTTAGTTTCTTGCTTGTCCCCAATGAGAATGAACTAGACCAGGACACATATCAGGCCTACTAAAAACTAACACTAGGCGTGTTGCACATCTTTGAAAGATGAGATCAGATGGACCCGACTCACACTTCTTCTTTGTTTTGCTCAGAGTTCTGAGGATGCATACAAGTGTTCGACTTTCGGAAAACTGAGTTGAAATAGGTAAGTAGATAGTGCGTAAATCCATGGTACCGATAGCCTTTCCCAAAGCCCTATGTGCTTATAATGAATGACCTCCGGTATATGTCTAGGTTCAGACACCCCAAACTTGAGCTCAGCATCACCTATTTGGAAGAAGCTAACTAGAAGGATGGGGCACGGAATTTATTCACGACGAATACACAGAAACTTCCTCGTACTTAAAATAAATGTAAGAAAACTAGTGCAGTTTTAGCTGAGTGTTCTGTAGCGGGGATCCATTGGTGACTCCCCACCGGTTAGTTAAAACTGCGAGCGTAAATTCCCTTCAAACTTCACAGAGACACTCCAGCCAAACTCGAAGGCCCTAGGTTGCGTGAATGATCCATCTTACGTCCCGTATGGCGGGCGTGAAGTCAATGAGCTCGACCTTGAGTTGGCTCGGGACATTAGGCTTGTGGCCCTTGGTTGTGCCGGGATTCCGATTGGATGATCTCGCTTATTCTTATGCAGATACATATTTTTGTCATTTGTATTTTCTTTTTCACTTTTTCTATTGTTTTTGTATTTTCTCTTTTGTTTGGGGCTCGATCGCGATCCTCTTTTATTAGGTGTTACATCACTTAAATGGATTCGAGGTCTCCCGAGGGACTGGTCGAGACTCATTAGTTGGTCTCGGCGCTATGCATGCTCACAGAAGGTCATTAGTGTGTGTGAGGTGTGATAGGGTTCTTGAGGCGGGTGTCTTGACTGCACTCGGGATTGGTTCCTGGCCCTTTCCATCTATTCAACCTAATTCACAGAGCATCAAAACATTGTATGCATTTGAACATTCATGTTAATCGTGAATTGATCCAAAGTGATCCTCAATTTTTAACATAGCACAAACCGCCTTGATTATTACATAAAATTCGGCTAACACAAACCTTGACGAACTACCGTGACTCAGGTAAAAATTTGAACTAAACATGAACTAAATAGAAACACAACTATGCTGAACAAAATAAAAGCACTATAAAAACACTAAAAACAAAACAGAACTAAACAAAACAAAACACGATCACCACACCCCCCCAAACAAAATAGCCGAGTGTCTGGCAGTGAAAAATAAACAAAAGAGGTGAAGGGTACTCACGGTGATCACGGTGGTGGTGGAGTGTGGATGGTGGAAGGCGGGGCTGCGCGATGCAGTGCAATAGATCCTCTTCTTTGACATGAATGTTGGCTGGTTGACGTCACCGTCACATATCTGCACGGAGGGCCCTGAGTCTGTGACGGGGCGCGGTGCTCTGGTCATCAGGAATGCGTCAGCTATTTCGATGAGGGCGCGGGTCCTCGAGGTCTGGGGAAAGGGCTGGAGGAGGCTGCTGTGGGTGGCAAAGTGAGGAGTGGAAGTGGGTGGGACGGGTGACGATGTGCTCCGCGGGGATCGCCCAGGGATCCATAACGAGCCTGATACTCATAAAGCTCGTCCTCGTCCGAGGGCTCATGACCCTAATCATACACTCCCTCAGGTCGCGGGACACAGGTGTGTCCCGCCGGCCAGATATTACCTTGATGGGATGAAGCCCGGGCCTCACATTGTCGTCTAGGGGCACCCTAGGCTTGTTTACCTGAGCGAAGATCAGGAAGGGGTGTCCCAGGTTCATCTTTGCATCCCGGTTATGGAGGATGGCATCCTCGATAACCTGCCCAATATCGAAGGGTATACCCTGTAAGATGGCATAGTTGAGCACGGCCCGCTGGGCAGTCACTTCACACACGTTCGTCGTGGAATGGGCGGCGTGAAGTGGTGCGGATAGCAGAATGAAGGCGAATGTTGGCGCGAAATTGACCGCATGGCCCGCACTATTGATTTTCCATTCTCCCCGCCCATTGGTCAATACGCGTATAATCTCGGGGTAGTCGGGGGTGCTCGGGCCGATCGAATGCCTGCGAAGGGACATGCCAGGTGCAATAACTATTGATCGACTCCGCGCGAAGTCGACCAGCGCCCGCACCACGACTTTCTTCAACACATGGGAGGCGAGATTGGCGTAGAACTCGCGCACCACACTCATCGCTGCTAGATGAGGTGGTTGGCACAAAGCACGCCATCCCTTAGCCGCAATGGTCTTGCGGAAGAAATCATCGGGGTGGTGAAATCCCTTCTCCTTGATGAAGGATCGGTTTTTGCAAATGATGCCAAATCGATCAGCGGCACTCGAATTCACAAATCGCGTGACATCGTAAGTGGGGTGGCGGTCCTCGGCTGGGCGGCTCGACTAGCAGTGAATTTCTGCCTCTTGCCAGACATATTGACCTAGACGACATGTGGTCGTGGCACCAAAGTGGGCACTTACTAACTTAAACAAAAGCAAAAACACCTAGTGTGCAACTAAACGAACCAAAACTACTAAGTGTGCTAAAAAAAAAACTAACTATGACTCCAAACCCTAGAATAGACCTAACAAAACCCTAAAATAGATCTAGGGCCTAGACCAACGGAGAATGCCTAAGATAGACAGAGAGCACAATGTGGTGGAAATGCCACAGGACCGGGCGATGTGTGAGGAGAGCTGCGGGATGCACGGCGGCGGTGGAAGGCGATATCTGACCTCGGGCCGGGCGTGTGAAGCTCGGTGGGCTAGTGAGTGTAGGTAAACAAGATGGCTAGGGTTTCAGGCAATGGTGTGGGTGAGGTGAAGATCCAAAATGAACTGGTCTTGGCTTTAAGAGCAGGCAGCGTCGGCGTGCGGGGCAACGTCGTGACGTGGTAGTGGTAACAGCATTGGCGTACGGAATTAGCGTCTCATGACGTGACGAGAGTCATGAAAATCCCGCGTCGCGGCGTTAAATTCACGTGTCGCGTGTGAGGAGAAGAATCTGGAAATTTGGCGTCTCGCGGCGTTGAGATGCGTCGCGGCGTGACGGAGAGGGTCAATTTGGCGTCGCGGCGTGGGAGGTCCGCGTCGCGGCGTGGCGCCAACAGCTATGGATCGATAATAAATTTGTGCACATTTATGATCTCTTGATCGGAAAACCCTCCCCACTCACCATGCTTGTGACTTTATGGACTTGTAATGCACAGCTTGAGCAGATCCCCTTTCCCACTAGCTACATTGCGGGTTAATTAAACAAACAAGTGGAAGCACAGATTACGAGAGAAAGCTAGAAATACATATTATTTGAAAGTAAATATTAGTGGAGACTAAGAAAAAGGAAAAGTTTAAAAAACACTTGGGTTGCCTCCAAGAAGAGCTATGTTTAATGTCGTCGACTCGGCTGACCCTGAATCAATTTGCGAGCCTTGATTAGAAGGCTAGGAAATGTATGCATCCCCTATGTGCTCACTACATGTTCAGAGTGGATGAAATATTCTTAATTCCCATGCCATACTTCTCGGTGTCTTTTACGTGCAGTCATAGGCTTATCCATAGAAAGTTTCGCATCTTCTTACGAAAGCATCTCGTGTCTTGAGGTTCCGAGATATCTTCATTTGGGTCATTATCTGCGGATGCTTCATAAATTTGAAATACACTGGAAAGTGATCTACGTCTCCTTGTACTTTCTCAATTTGAGTTCTGCCTTCTTGCACATTGATTTGAGCTTTCCGTGGCTGGGAAGGGTCTACCCGGTAATGATGGGAGCAGGGTCGTCTTCTCCATGTCCCGAGAATGGCGAGAATCTGGCTGGCGAGACAAATTACCCGACTTTTACTAAGACATTTTGATTATACGGATGTTGGTATGACACAATACGCAAGTTGCAAGGCGATTGTAGTTGATTTGGTTCCCCCAACTTTAGCCTTTTAAACATTGAAAGTGGCATCAAGTTGATCTTGGCTCCCAAGTCACGGGGCTTTTCGGATACGATTCCTATAGAAAGCGGTATAGAAAAGCTACCCGGATCTTAAAGTTTTGGAGGAAGCTTCTTTTGCGGGATATTTCTTTGCATTCCTCGATTAAACGTGATTACATACTCTTCAATTTCTTCTTACTTGCCAGATCTTTCATGAATTTCACATAACTTGGCATATTCTCTAATGCTTCCAAAGGGTATGTTAATATGTAGTTTCTTGAAGATATCAAGCTTTATGAAACTACTTCTCTAACTTACCTTTCTTGATATTTGGGGATCTGAATATGTTTGGCAGGTTCATCCATTTTTAACTGTTTCTTGGTCTCATCCCCGACTGTTATCCTTGGGGCAACCTCGTATCTGAAATTTGCTTTCGGTTTGTATCACGGTCTTTGGAAATGACGTACAGTCATGCCCTTTATTTTCTAGTTCTCGTATCAACGGTTGTGACTGAGTTTTCGATTCCTCTTCCTCCTTAGAGTGATGGCCTTTGCGATACTCTTTTCCTTCGCCTCTAGGGTTTACCTCTGGGTAGCGGCAATGATCCGAGTTGCTGCGCAGCCCAGTTGGCCATTTTGCCCATTTGAACCTCCAAATTTCTCAAGCGTAAGCAGTTGTTCATTGGGTTTGCTGTTGCTGCATATTCGCCTTGGTCTCATTCATGAAGGCAAAGTGGGAGGTCATCATTTGTGCAAGGGCTTGTTCTAAGTCCATCTTTTTCTCAGGAGGTAGTTCACTATCTCGGTTTGACGGCATATTGATACGATTATTCCTCCATCCATGCATGATTATTATTGTTACGATTATTACGCCACCTTGGCCTTGATTTTGATTCGATAATTGTTTCCCCCATCTTTGTCACTTCTTCTTTGTGATTGATTTTGGTTGAGCCGCGACACATCTTTTTGGGCTGCTCTCTTGTTTGGTTTTTACGGGTGACACTACGTGCTCTTTGTCTTTGTCCCCGAAATCACACAACTCCGTAGGTTAGTATGTATGGTGTTCGCAGTACCTTGCTGTCTATTTAACTGTTTAGTCAACTGTGCCACATGATTAACCAGATTATTGAGGACTTCGTTATCTGTGCCACCAATGGCCTTCACCGGGGTAGTCTTCTCCCTAGGCCACTGATTTGTATTGGTAGCAGCATCTTCCAGAATTTCATATGCTTGGTCAGTGGTTTTCTTCATTAATGATCCTCCAGCTGAGGCATCAATCACTGTTCTTGTTGCATTTCTCAGACCATTATAGAAGGTGTGGACTTGCATCCATCTGGTTAGTCGGTGGTGTGGGCACTTCCGCAATAATTCGTGAAATCTGTCCCATGCTTCTGCCAAGTTCTCCCCTCTAATTGTCCAAAGTATTGATCTCTTGCACGGTTGTGCGTTTTTCGACCAGTGGGAAGAACTTGGTCAGAAATTTTTGTACCAAATCGTTCCATGTAGTAATGGAATCTGGTGGCTGACTGGTTAGCCAGTGTTTGGCCCTATCCCCGAGTGAAGTGGGAACAAGTAACTGAGAGCTATTGACAACCAGTTGTATGATATTATCATGAAACTTCGGGGAAGTTAGTCAAATGCATGTTCGGGTTCTCATGGGGTAGTCCGTGGAGCAGATGTTAAAGCATCACATCTTGTGGCGATTTCAATTCGAAATTGTTTAGCCCCAGATAGGTGGCACGTCGATATTTGTCCCGAACAACGGTTGAGTGGTAACACGAACTCATCTAATAGCATGAAAGGTCATCGGCTGGATAAGCAGTGCAGGTGCTTGATTCCTTCCATGATCCCATTTCGGCCTCTCGTGGTTGGTCTACATTTCCAATGCGAATTTTGCTCTTGATTGTTTCCATGACTATTGGATTTCTAATCTGTTCTGTTCTCTGTTCTCGGCGCAATCTGTGCAGAAGTCTTTCTGGCTCAGGATCGAACAGGTGTTGGTTAGTTTGATCTCGATGTCATATGCCTACTTAGAGCTATCTCACTATGATAACACCACGAACTAACAAAACCAAATTATCGGCCTTGTAAAGATAGGAAACAAAAACAAAGTAAAGAAAATTTTGAGTAATATCTATTTGCTTAATTCTCTATATCAATCTAAACCTATCCCCGGCAACGGCGCCAAAAACTTGACAGGCCGAAAACGCGATGTGTAAAATGTACGCCTATGTGCGCAAGTGCTGCAGCGTACATCCCAGTAATATAGTGTACTTATAGTACGAATATCGATCCACGGGGAAAGGTGTATTGACTCTGAAAGTTACGCTTTTTTTAGATAATATACGAATATATGATTTTAAGAAGAAAAGAAAGTAAGTATGTAAAACTTAACTAAACTATTGATTACGGTGGATTCTTTGAATTGAGAACTAAGGAATATCTCTATCACATTGATAAGTTAATTTTCTAAGAATATTATTATTCGATTTATTTACAATATGTCGATAAGAGGTGATCTTACATACGAGATATCCTCTCTCATCAGCCTATCTCATGAATAGATCGGGTATATCTCTATCGACTGATATTCGAAATGCTTAAATGCTCAACCCCGAATGCCACGCCCGAGGTTGAATATCTCTATTTACCGAATCAACCGAAGGCTACTCTACCCAGATCCCTGAATACCCTCATCTCTCGAATCTCGGATCTCCAGTGTAATTATGCTAATGTTGGCCAGACATTATCATGTAATTGAACTACAGAAATAGAGCAGATGTAACAAATTGATACTGTTGAATAATATAAAAGGTAAACTTTTAATCCATGGCTTATATGACGAGTTCAATATAACCTAGAAATAAATCTAGAACATCTTGAATGAGAAAAGATAAAAATGTTTAGTATTAAAACATGATTCTAATATCCAAAAATAAGAAACAGTACAAATCCCGGGCACTTCCTCGAAGTCTGTGTCACTCTGCTCTGGAATTCCGTGCCTCCGTTCGTACGTCTCCCCCTCCTTGATTTCTGAGCCCTATTTTGCTTTTAATGATGATGGCAGATCTCGTGCTGACGTCGCGGCGTTTCCACTTGGTGATACGCATTGTTGACCCGACGTCGTGACGTTGGGCGTCGCGACGTGGGGACGTCGCGACGTGGGGACGTTGCGACGTGACAGCCACTTTCTTGCCTTGGTCCCCATTGCTCCAAAAAAATGCTTCCAAGAGCTGCTCTTTTTGCTCGATTGTACCTGTAACCAAACAAAACACCGTCGGGGCACGGCCGCAAAAACTATGAAATTACTATAAAATAAATGTAAAAATGAAAGACCGACGCGAGTATAATATGAGTGTTTTGGGCACTCATCAGTACTCAGGGTACAATCAAATTGAGATAGCTTTGGAAGATCAAGAGAAAACTACATTCACCTATCCTTTTGGTACTTTTGCCTTTAGGAAAATGCCCTTTGGATTATGTAATGCACCCGAAACCTTCCAACGGTGCATGATGGGAATTTTCAGTGACATGATAGAAATCATTTTGGAAATTTTCATGGATGATTTCTCCGTTTTTGGTGACTCATACGAGGGATGTTTGGAGAATTTACGTAAGGTTCTAGAGAGATGTCAAGAAAAGAACCTTGTGTTAAATTGGGAAAAGTGTCATTTCATGGTGACACAAGAGATTGTCTTAGGCCACATAGTATCGAAAAATGGAATTGAAGTGGATAAGGCCAAAGTCGAGTTGATCTCCAACTTACCTACTCCTAAGTGCGTTAGAGACATAAGGTCATTCTTGGGACATGTTGGATTCTATAGGAGATTCATAAAAGATTTTAGTGCTATAAGCTCGTCCTTATGCAATTTGCTTGCCACAAGGATGTCCACCCTTTCACAAAGGTCACGGAGCTTGTGAGGCTGCCTTTGATAAACTCAAAACACACTGTTAGTGTCTCACCATATGCGATCTCTAATTGGAACGCCATTTGAGATCATGTGTGGCCTTAGTGATTATGCTATAGAAATTTGTTTTAGAGACGAAAGGGATAAGAAGGCTTTTGTGATCTTATGCCGGCAAACTCTAGATTCGCTCTGTAAAGTGACCACGGAAAAAGAGTTTTTAGCCGTCGTCTTTGCCTTAGAAAAGTTCAGGTCATACATTGTAGGGTCTCCCGTAACCATTTTCACGAGATCCTGTGACCTTTAGTACATGCTCTCTAAGCGGGATGCCAAGCCTCGGTGGTAGGTGGATCTTCTGTGCAGAAAATTGTACATTTATTAAAGACAAAAAGGGGGTCGAGAATGTGGTAGCTGACCATTTATCTCCATTAGTCCCAGAATCCAGTTCTCATGGCGTACCCATAGGCGACAGTTTTCCTGATGAGCAGCTTTTTGCTCTTGTTCATTGCCCATGGTACGCGGACATAGTAAACTACAGTAATGGTGAATCCACCCCAGTGGCCTTCTCGACAAAAAGAAATTTACGGTGAACATTAAGAAATATTATTTTGATGATCCATATTTGTTTAAATATTGTCCAGAACAATTGATGAGAAGATGTGTATCCAATGATGAGTAAATTGGGATCTCACCTTTTGCCATTCAGAAGCTTATGGAGGGCATTTCTCTGCAAGGAAAACAGCAGATAAAATTTTGCAAAAATTTGGCTGCGGCTTCTGCTTGTTTAAAGATTGTTTCAAATTTTGCAAAACTTGTGCTCGTTGCCCATGATTAGGAGGGTCACAAAAGCAGACACTGATGCCTCTTGCGATTTTAATCATTGAGATCTTCATTTACATTGGGGTATAGACTTCATGGGGCCTTTTCCCCCTTCTTGTGGGTACCTTTACATTCTGTTATATGTTGACTATGTGTCAAAATGGGTTGAGGCTATTCCAACGAGAACTAATGACCATAAGGTTGTTTTGAAATTTATAAAATAACATATTTTTTCTCAATTTGGAGTACCTCGTGCAATTATTAGTAATGGTAGACTCCATTTTTGTAATCGATCTTTTGAGAATTTGTTGAAAAAGTATGGAGTCACCCACAAAGTTTCAACGGCATACCATCCACAAACCAATGGTCAAGCCAAATTAGCTAATAGGGAGATCAAACACATTACGGAAAGAGCGGTTGCCCCCGAATCGCAAAGATTGGTCGCCCGACACCGATGCTCTTTGGGCCCTACGTCTTTTGCTTTAAAACTATTCTGAGTATCTCTCCTATAAACTGTTTATATAGAAGGCGTGTCATCTACCAGTAGAAATGGAGCATAAGGCATATTGGGCTATTAAAACTTTTAACTTTAATTTGGATCAAGCAGGTAAACAGCGACTGTTGCAGATGAATGAGCTTGAAGAGGTGGCGAGAGTCGTATGAGGCTCCCAGTTTACAAAGAGGAAGCTCAGTGATTACGATAAGACCATTGCGCGGAAAACTTTTGAACCTAACCAAAAAGTATTGCTTTACAGCTCACGATTGCACATGTTTCCAGGTAAACTCCGCTCTCGGTGGACTAGCCCATTCGTTGTCAAAGTGGTTTACCCATATGGTGCAATGGAGATCGAAAATCCAGAAAATGGGAAATCCTTCAAAGTCAATGGCCAACGTCTAAAGCCATTTCTCAAACACTTTGACCAGCAGGAGAATAGTGAGGACCTGGTAGATCCGCTCTACCAGGATACTCCGTCAGAGTAAATTCTACCCCACTTTGTTGTATAGTTTTTATTTTCTTTTGTTTTTCTTTTTTGCATTTCTTTTTGCTTTCTTTAATTCAATTATTTTAAATAAATAAAAAATTATGCCAAATTCCCGAGGTGTACCCTATGTGCATTGAGGACAATGCTTGTTTAACGCTGTGGGGAATTGGGCATGCTTGGTTGAACCCAGGCTATGCGCTTGTTTCATGTTCGGTGTATGTAGAATTTTTTGGTGTGGCCACATTGGGTATAGTACTTGACCTGTAATGTATGTAGCCGCATGACTTTATACACACTCCACGTCATCTCAATGCATTTACACAATAACAAGCATGCACAAAATCTCTATGTTCATACTATGGACCTCATCACCCCGAATTCTGTCTAATTCCCTACACAAACCACGGACCCTCTGGTCCAACTCTTGTTTTGCCTGCTAGTGCTACCCTCTGTGCATTATTTTGGCATGCCATGTTAACTACATGCATCAAATTCTCTGAGGAACATCTTGCATAACTGAAAAATGATTAGAGGCCATCACTTTTGTGTTACACTTTGTGGAATCGTTTTGTCTTACCCCTTGCACCTATTTTGAGCCTTAAGTTGCCAAGTTGGTTCGAACCCTAGGAACCCTGATCACGGAAATCTGATGGGCCCTATGGTAGATGTGAAAGTGTCTAAGAAGGAATCTGAGTTGTCAACTCCGTGAACACAATCAGTTTGGGCAGAATATGAGTAGGGAGAGAGGTGAGCATGCAATGAAACCCGGGAGGGAAGGCAGTCGACAAGGATAGATTTTACATCGGCACTACTGTTCCCAATTTGCAAAAATATAAAGATAGAACCATATAAAAATAAATAAATAAATAAATAAAAAAAAATAAAAAATAAAAAATAAAAAAAAAAAAAATAAAAAAATGAAAAATTGGAACGAGGTGTACGGTCTGACTCTAACATCTTGAATGCGACTCCAGTCTAAAAAAAGCGGAAGACGGCACAATAAAGTGCACATGTTGGGTTCTGAGGCGAATATCAGTACGATTGGAACACTTAGTGTGAATTTAAGAATTTTATCCTTAACCCACCAAGGATCATCGTTTCATAAAAACGAAGAAAGAGTGCATGAGCACTCTTGTAGATCGATTCGTCAAAGCCTTCCAAGTGCAACGTCTTGGTTTTATTCGGATCTTCAAGGAGTCTTTGTAACTAGAAAGCGACCACCCTCTACAAGTATCCACACCACGGGCAATAGCCAGAGCTGATCTTGTTAAATGCTGGATTCGGAGTTCGTCTTCTCAAAACTGAATTAGGGTCTCTCTTTTGTTTTAGTTGTTCTTGGGTAAAGGCGATATACAAAAAATATCTCATGTCTCTACATATATATATATCTATATAAGTGTTCGCACAGGGTTTTTTGTTAAAAAGCAGGTACTAATATTATATATTTAAAACTCTTTTAAATAATAGCAATTTAAATTAAAATCCTTATCGAGATAAGGAGCTTGAATTTATATTATTATATTTTGGCTTTAAATAATAACAGATCTAAATTCAAATCCTTATCCCAGATAAGGAAACGAATTTATTTGTATTATTATATATTTAAAACTCTTTTTAAATAATAACAATTTAAATTCAAATCCTTATCTGAGATGAAGCAGAATTTATATTATTATATATTTAAAACTCTTTTAAATAATAACAATTTAAATTCAAATCCTTATTAGATAAGAAAGCAATTATATTATTATACTGTTAAACTCTTATTAAAAAACCAGCACTACGGATTATTTCCCTTATCCAGTAGAAAAATATAACCAAATTAGTGTTATTTATAATTTAAATCACAATTTAAACTTTCTCAAAATTAAATTCGAGATTTAGAAATAACTAATTGTTATTTGTAATTTAAAATAATCTCATCATTTTAAATTACTACAGTGAAAAACCATAACAGTTATTATTTTGTTTCTTAATGTGCGAATACTATAGAGTTGATTAACATTAGCGATGAGCACAAATCACATTTTGATCCACACAAGTCATAAGTGGCCTCTAGCGAGAGCGTGCCATTGCAGGATCAAATGAAGGCAAGCGATCAGAACTGACTAATATAGTGACCAGCGCTGAATCAGCACTGTCTCGTGATATCTTGATAGAATATAAGGCATGGACAGTATTATATCGATTCTATCTTTATTCTCGAAACCCAGTTGAGTTGGTAAACAAATGACATTGATCTCCATCAATTCATTTGAGCCTGACCATGCATTTCTAAAGTCTCGATTGTCGGGGGCCAGGAGATATGTCTGCTCTTATAATAAGAGAACAAATTTCATCTTAATGACTCATATCTCCTTGCATAATTCTTAATGTGTTCAGTATAACCTTTTATGATCATCAGTTAAAGACCAACGATGGATTATAATAAGGCACATAATATCATATATTTGAGACATATAAAGCGTTGGGGTGAAAGGATTTAATAGCTGCCGTATTAGGATTACATATGACTTTTTGAGTCATGTATTAATCTAAGAGACCAGGTGCATCGATATTTGTTCACAACAAATAGATATAAATTTGATTTTGTTATCTCCTTTTAATATAAATGAATATCAATCCAAACTTATACTAATCTTAATTCATTATTTATTCCCATAACAACCAGTGTATTTAGATAATTAATAATATTATTGAGACGTTATATATCTTGTCTGATAAAAATATGACAATAAATTCTCATAAATAGTCAAAATATCGTATGCTCTGATAGGCCTAGAGGCACTAATACTATGATCGATGGCGGGCGTATTTGGCGTTGGGTTTTTTATTGCTGCACAATTTTGTTCTGTCTCTCTAAGCCTATATCGCTAAACTGGCACCTTGCCTCTCATGGCAATCAAGGGTGCCGTCTATAATGTTTCCCGCTCAGACCGGGATTCTCCTTCGTGCATCGTACAGAAGTGGTAAGCACCCTGGGATTTGTAGGAAGCATTGTTTGCCAGTGGCCCATTGGATTTCATGGAGTTGTTTGGTTTGGTTGGTTAGTAGTATTTTGTTCTTTGTGGCTTAGCGCCTCTGCAGCTAATATTATATGGGAGGAAGTTTTTATCTTATTTGGGACCCAGCCAGTGCTATGGAATTGACTCTTTGGGACGTTGTTTTATATGTTTGGGCCATCTTTGCCATTATTGCTGTTATTGCCATATCTATGGCAAGATCTAAATCACTGGAAAGGGCAAAGCGCCTAGCTCCTCTATGGAGCGGGCTGTGAAGAAAATAAAATCTGATACCTCCGCGACCGATAAAGAGAAAGGAAAAGGAAGCCGAATAGATTCATCTTACAGTGAGGAGGTATCGAGAGTGATGATGAGGAGATGAGGCCATGTTTGGCTGAACTACGATTAGGCAGGAAAAAATTAGTGTTACAAGCGAGATTTCATTGTGAGAGGGGTGTAAAGTTGGACACATTTTTGTACTCCCATCCTATCAGGGGTGTTATTCAAGAACAAAATTTGCAGTTTGTGTGTACTGAAGTTCAGGGGTATCTACCTACCTTGGTTTGGGAGTTTTACACTAATTTGAGAGAAAATCAGCGGGTCGAGACCTTACTTGAGACCATTGTGATGGGTAAGCAGTTGAAGATCACTCCTGATTTGATAGCTCACTCTTTAAAGTATGTTCGCCCTGCCGCTTCGGATCGACCTTATCCCCTTAGGGCCATTACTGATTTCGACGCCCATTTGTTCGACAGGGCTATGTGCACTCATCACGTAGCCCAGCCATAGTGGTTTATACGCAAAGGAATTTGTGCGAGGAAGCTCAGTCGGAATATCGTTGATGAATAGTTATTATGATAGAATCAGACCAAGAGACGAGAAATATCAAGCAAGGAAGAAATTCAGTTTTATATGAGGTGATAGTAAGGAAGCTTGTTATTATGCCTTGGTCATATGGTGCATTATGAGAGACTTTAGTCTCGACTGAAAGTAGGCATATTCCGTTTCCATCTCTAGTAGCCAGATCTTGTGGAAGCCGGGGATGAGGGAGTGGTTTAAGGAAAGAGGTTCTTCCTAAAATGGGGCTGGCCGGCCAAGCGGAGGCTGAGCTGTTTGCATCTGAGACCCGACCTTCATCCGTTGGCTATTCCCGGGCCTCTTCGTCTCGACACACACTGTGAGCCGCCCCGTTGAAGAGAATGGGCGTCGAATTAAGAAATTGGTTCAAATGCATTTTGGGGAAACAGAAGCAGCTTGACCACAGGCTCTCTAGGCTCGAGAGTCATATTTATCGGAGAGAGCACGCATTGGAAGATGCCCTCCTCTGACTTGGAGGAGACTGGAGGGAGCTGACGATGATCGATGAGGGCGCGTTTTCTTCGACAGATGATGGGGAGACATTGAGTAGTAGCATAGTAGGCTAGATTAGGGTGGTGTTGGCAATTTGGGTAGAGACCTCATGCAGTATGCGGTACCCATTTGATTCGTTTGCCTGTTGTGTGGCTTTAGCTGGTCATTACAAACCTTAAGACCTTTTATTTCGATTATGTTGATTAATTCTCTTTGACTTTATGCATAGTAGTTGCGTGTTTATGTTAAATTTTTGCCTCTATAATATTGATCATTTCAGTTCAGTGCTTGCATGGCAGCTTTTCTTTTTCTCAATTCCATGGTCCTTAATATGAATAGCTTGGTTTTGTGTTAGCTTGTTGTTATGTTCATTGCTTGAGACTGTGGTTTTGGTTTTAATTGAGTCACACGGGTGCACACTATGTCAGGTTGAAGTATTATGTTTAATTTTTGCCCTTTTGAGAAACTTGCAAAGCTTAACTGCACCTAGCACATTTATTGGAAATCATAACCAGTAGGTATCACTAGTTTAAATCTTGCTAAGGACTAGCAAGATGCAGGTTGGGGGGTGTGTTGAATACACAAAAGAGCAATAATTACATCGGAATTTAGCACCTTCAAGTCACACTTTGCTCACATTTTACGTAAGAATAGGTACTTTTAATTGTTTTCGTGTTTCTGGACTTGTACGGAGTTTTTGGTTGTCATGAGGACATGCAAAGTTAGGTGTTCGGAAGTGAATATGGATCGTGAGGATGATGGCAGCAGCAGCGGTGAAGTTTTGGGAAGTGCAACAATGTTGGGAAACAAGTGCAGAGGCACCTATACCGGTACACCTTTAACCTGTACCGGTACACCCCATGCCGAAAGCACAGTGGCCAGCTTCTGCAGTACACTGCTGTCTGCACGGTACACCCATCTGAGAAAAAGTGGCGAGAGCAACCTGTACGGTACACCCTTAACACATGCAGAATTTATTTTTTACACCCATGTCTGAACAGAATTGAGCTGGAATACGGTTAATGCAAGGGCACGATCGTCCTTTGCCATCGACTTGAGATGCAATGGAAAGGGTATAAAGCCAAGGAAAGGGGGGGAGAAGGAGTTTGATTTTCTAGGGTTTGGTTTTCATGAAAGTGTGTGTTCTGTCTCATAGTTTAGGCTGGGTTTATGAGTCTGGGGTGGTAAAGACATCACTTTTCTGCATATTTTGGATTTCAAGTTTATGTAACCTTTCAGTTGGATCACACAACTCGTTTTCTCCTTTAGTATTTCGTGTTTTGAATATTTGGTTTGCAATTGAAGTTTGATTTTCTCAAGGTTCCTTTTATGAATCGTTTCTCATCAATTATGATTTGTTTTATAATTCCCATGAAGTTCTAATTTCTTATGCTGGGGTTCTAACGGTGGAAACTCACCCTGATCAAGGTAATAACCCTTAATTCCTCTTTTATACTTCAATGGGATTGTGTGATGTTAAGCACTTGTAGAGAAACTTTGCAAAACCTTAGTTTGGCATTCTCTTGACAACGTGTGAACGAGAGATCCTCGGTACACGTTGTACTTGATTACAAAAGCAAGTTAAGAGTCTGAACTAATTATTGAACAAGTGTTTAACATTCATCGATCGTTTTTCATTCTAAAAGAGCATTTAAAGCAAAATCTTCCGTCGAAGACCATTCATCAATGGCTCTTAGATGAGTTTGTAAACTAAGAGGTGGGAATTACCTTATCAAGAGTGAGTGGAACCCTAAGAACCCCATCAATCATCTTCTTGTTTTTAAAATAGTCTGTTTAATTAATCACTCAATCAACCAACCACAACCCCATAATTCCCTTTTTCCAATACACATCTTTTGGAGAATAGCTCCTAAGGATCAACAATTAGACCACTCCCTGTGGAGATGACCTGTGGACTCCCACAGTATTACAATGCTAGACAACCTTAATTCCTACGCTTGGGAATAAAATTCAACATACGAATAAGAACGAAGCAAATAGCTAATTTCATGGTTTTGTAAACAAACTTTAGTTAGGCAATATGAGAGTTAGTTGGAGCATGGCTCCATGATTCAATTTTGTGGACCACTTAGGTATGTTTGTTTACGGTTTTTAAAAAACTATTTTTTGTTCTGAAAAATAAAAACAAGAAAAACACAGAGAACATTGCAGTCTCCTAAATTCTCAGAGTCAATGGATCGTCTGAGCATTCATCAGTAGGCTGCAACCTGCAAAACAAACAAGAAGACGACGGTGGTATTCCGTTGCCCCTTCGATGGCAAAGTTAGCTCTTTTCGTGGAAGATTGAACGTTAGAACTGCGATTATCGCAATCCAGAATGTCGTACCTCATTTTGTGTGAGTTGCTTCTCTTTTATGGAGGGAGAAAGGGGATCCATCTTTCCTGGAGAGTGGACGATTTCTTCCCATAAAGATAGGGGAAGGTGGCTCTTATTTCGGGAAGGATGACTTGTTCTTCTTTTTATGTAACCGCTTTCCCGATCGGGCCGCTGTTGGGAGTGCCTTCCTATTCTGTTGGAGGCGGGGTGATTGATTCTTAGAAGAACATTTACTTATATCATGAAAAGTAGGTTGGCGGGTTTCATTTAATTGAGGTGCCGTCGGGAAAAGAACGTCCAGTGAAGAGTATCAAGACTGGGCGCGTCGGGAAAAAGGCATCGGGATAAGAGGCGCCGGGTACTCGGGCGAAAAGGTCACGGGAGTTCTGGCCGTGACTTTGGGCGAGTCCGTCGAAGCCTTACGGCGAAAGTTCTCGGCGTTCCTAAGTGGTGACTTTAGGGCTTAGTCCCTTCGGGGCATTAGGCTGGGCCCGGTTGGCTAGAGGCGAGCCGGGCCCATGGTACCCTGATACTTCATTTTCTGCCGGGGAGGAAGATCATCCTCGGTCGAAAAAAAATGACAAGATTACCGTCATATTATAGGGAGCAGTCAACCATCAATGCTGTTTAATTTCAACGTAAATTTTGTAACTTTTTTTGAAACTACATTAGATGCTATTTGATCGTTTGAGTTGATCCTAAGACTAGAGGCTGCTATAAAAGGCTAGTGGGTGAGGAGGTTGGTTATCCTACTGGTTATCCACGTTTCTTCATCAGAGAAGGATAATTGAATGTTACTAAGACTCAGAATTGCGGGATTGCGGGATGAAGGATGTTTGTGTTCGATCATTTGAGCGCGCTTTCTATGCACGGATCGGACGGGGCGTATGGTTTAGTAGTCGGAATTGTCTGGGGGAGTCTTTGAAGAAAGGTGGTTTAAACTTGAATGAGTGGGGACACCTATTGAATCTACGGGGGATCGCTCGAGCTTCCACCAGCCCATCTCCGTCTTTTCCTTTTTCTTAGCCTCTGCGGCAGCTCCATCTCCATCTTTCCCTTCTTCTTGGCTTCTGCAGCAGCTTCTTTCAGCCTCATCTCCGTCTTTCCCTTCTTTTTGGCCTCTACGGAAGCTTCTCTCTTGGTTCCGGCGACGGATGCCTTGCCTGTTTTTCTTCTATATTTCGGGTGCTATGAATATTAGTTTGTCGTGTTGTAATATAATTGCTTGGCAACAAGCATCGCTATGTAATGCCAAACACCTTTTCGGTGTAATTAATAAAATTGCAGTTTTTTAACGGCTTAGTGTCTTATTGCAGTGCATTGTGGCGTCGGACATTCCTCTGAACAGGGCAGGTTGAACGTTATAAAACTTGTGCGAGTCGGTCTAATTGCTAGAAAGGCCCTGGGCTTGGCCACCTCGGTGTATTATGACTGGGCGCGAGCGCGTCGTGATGGATTTGGCAGAGATCAGGCGAGACGATCAGTCATCGGCGCATTAAATCGCGACCTTCTGAAACTGGCGATATATATAGATAGGCATCATTAAGTCGTACTCTTTTCTCTTTCGTGTTATTTTGGTTTATCTTCTTTCCTCTCGGCGACCAACTACTGCGAATAGGCTGGTCTAACCTTGCGTTCGCTCGCGGACCATTGTTGCAGGCACTCGCGCACTTCATTCCGCAGGTAACCATCATCGCCCCTTAGTAATGTTGGCCCTTGGTAGTGGCGGTTTACATTTGTAAAAAGGCACGGAAGGAGGAGGCGATGGTTTAACACTTATTCGATGAGCGGTCCTTGCGGGCAGGGTATGCCTTCGTACCAATTGGGCATATGGCTAGAGTATAATATTCATTTTCTCTTCTCCTTTTGATTTGCTTGTAGAATGGCGAGGGGTTAGGAAGAAACTTCCCGCAGTGGTCGCCAGCGCCCATGCATCGGCATCTCTCTTCCACTGACGATGGAGGTTAATGGCTTATTACGAGGTGCTAGATAACACATCGACCTCACAGGTTGATGGAGAGGGCTGACGAAAGTCTGCCAGGTGGAGAACATAATGGTGTGTTTTTGGGAGCACCTTGCGGCGGGCTGCGCTTCCGGTGCCGACCACTGAGTGACGGTTTTGCATTCACCGGGCTCCCAGAAGCTCTTATCCACCCCCAGCGTCATTCGTATTTTGATCAGTCTTCGCGTGTTGAACCACCTATATCAACTCGACCTCTCATTAGTCAAAACATTGTATAAATTTATTTTACGAGAATAGGGCGAGGCGGTCGGATGTACATGTCGGTTGAGATCGACTTGAGGGTTGTTGCAGATACGACTCACTAAGATTGAGCGAAAAGAGTGCGCTATTAAGGGGACCACAGGACGGAGTCCCAGGGCTCCCAGTCTTCCGTTTGATATCAATCGCCTCGATCTTTCAGGTTATTATTGGTCGGAGTTAGACACGGCACGATGTACTACGGATATTTAGTATGTGATGATGGACTAACCTTGGGTTGCTCGTGTAGGTAAGGCTTGGCGAGGCAAGCTAGTGAACTAGGTGGAGAAGTCAAGCTTCAAGAAAATTCGTCGGTTATCATAGATTTCCGAGCATGAGCGGCATTACAAGGTTCTCCTTACTCCAGATAATATATATGCCATGAGGCGCAACCCGACCCCTTACACCCTCCCGGTCATTCCCCGACTGTTGCCTTCGGACATCGTGGAAGGGGAGCACTTTGTCATTATTGACCTACGACGTCTGATTTCGAGCAGCGCCCATCCCTCCGGTGGCTTGGTAGTTGAGGCATCAAGTCGGGTGCAAGGTGCTTAAAGCGCATTGGGTTCATCGACCTCCCCTAGTGAGGATTCTAGTTATGCTGACCCGTTCGGTGGAACCAAAAAGTAGCCTTCCCGAGCAGTTTGCCTTTGTGAGCAAGTGGCCGGATCACGCCCACATGCAGTGATAGCGATTAAAAGGAAAGAGGCGGCGGGACAGCGGAACCGCGCTGGAGTCGAGGGAGGATTCGTTCCACTGTGGGTTAGTGGCGAACAGTTTCCGAGTTTGGAGGAGGAGGAGCGGAAGGAAAGGATGATGGGGTTGCTGGAGCCGTTACGCCCGTATCCAAAAGGCGACGGGCCCGAGTTCAACGATGGTGATCCCTACCGGAGGCTGGGACCCTGGTCGACTGCTTGCCGAGGAGGATCGGAGATGCAAGCCATTGTCATCCTGGCTCTAGAACGGGACCCACAAACGAATAGGCCGTGGGGGTGGCGACATAGCATTGCTTCTCGTCGAAAGGAGTAGGCACAGTTACGAGTGCACTTGGGTAATCCCCCTTCCGTCGGGATGGTCGACCTAGTGGTCAGTTTATGCGGTCCGTACCCTGTTGGGTGCGGACGGATCATAACCAAACATTATGCTCCTCGTGGTCGGAGCCTCGAGTGGAAATATCGGCGCCGGGGCAAGCGGTGAAGTACATCATCGCGTCCCATTTTGGGAGCCTTTCCCACAGTGGAGAGGCTGCGGTAGTGGCTGGGCTCAATTTAATATCACTTTATGCTTCGGATGTTGGTAGTTGCTCGGGACATGGGTCTTGGCGAGGACTGCTCGTTGAGCGTTCCAGCAGGGACCCAGAAGGAAGACATTGAGTGGATTATAGATGATGGGATACAAGTGCACTTAGCCCAGTAACTATGTTCGATCGGCGAAGGCGTAAGATAGAGAGTTTCATTGTGACGTGCGCCCGTCGCCCGGTTACGGCCTCCCCCAATGGGTTTCTTTGCAGGTCGTCGCTGCTATTCGGAACATGGCGCTTTAGCATCACGGGTTCGAGCTCCGGCTAAGGGACGTCGAACAGTTGCGATTATATGTCCAGTCGGGGATGGCCGAGCGAGAGATGCAGAGTGCTTCATTAAAAGAGGCCGAGTTGGCATGTCGTCGCCTGGAGCGGGAGGCTAAGGAATCTGGCTGAAGAGCGACGGACGGCGGCGGGGATCTGGTAGCGTCGTCGGCCCGATAGCCAGGGTGCGGTCGAAGGGCGTTATGCGAGCTACCGAGGTGGAGTCACGAGCTTACGAGTTCAACGTGCCTTAGCGGTTGCGGAAAATGCTCGCCTGAGGGCAGAGTCCGAGCGTGGAGTTACTCAGGAGGCGTTGGTCATGGCGGGGGAAGCTTGTAAGAAGGCGGAAGAAGAAAACAGTCGTTTAACGGACGAGAGACTTGCCTTGGTCATGGAGCTCGGGACTATAAAGGATGACTTCGCCGCCTTCCGGGAGAAGGTCGTTGTTGATAGAGAGACGATGGAGGTCGAGTTCGATCTGGCGGCCGCGTTGACTATGGCTATGGTTGTGCGTTTTTCGCCTGACATATGCGAGCAAGCCTCGGATCCGGATGGAATCTTTGGATCAGCCAGTCCGTTAACTCGAGTTCTTTGCTAACCCAGCTACCCCAAGCATCTCGTTAGCCGCTCCGGCCGGGATCCGGCCCTTGATTGTAAGGCGTGTCAGAAGAAACGACCCGATCGGCTATGGAGAGGCGACTATTCAAATAGGTCCGACTTTCGTCGAGCAGCGGACGAGATACACCATAGTCGACTAGGGCTTTAGTGCTTTTATGAGACGAGACTTGTACTATTCAGTGGTTGCACCAAACAATTTACATCCCCTTCTTCTTTTTCATTAATTTTTGTTTAATACCCTGCTGTATGTTTTAATACTGCGTCATCCGGATTTGCATTGATTTTTGTTAAGCACACCATTGACGTCACATTAGAAATCGCCGGTGTCGGCCACGATGGGCCGTCTGACAATGTTGCGGATAAGTCATTCACTAGGTCATCCGGGCTTTTACATTTGATCAGCTCAAAGTGATGTATGCTGGGTCGGATAGGTCATTTGACTGTTCCATCTGGGCTTTTGAATGTGACCAACTAGAAGTGATGTATGTTGGGCCGGACATGTCATGTTACTACGTCATTCGGGCTTTTGTATTTGACCAGCTAGAAGTGATCTATCTTTGGGCGAACCAGTCGTTTTCTGACGTCATCGGGCTTTGAATGTGACGGTAAGTGATCTATGTTGGGCCGGACATGTCATGTTACTGCGTCATCCAGGCTTTTGTATTTGACCAGCTAGAAGTGATCTATGCTGGGCTAGACATGTCATTTTACTGCGTCATCCGGGCTTTTGTATTTGATCAGCTAGAAGTGATTTATGTTAGGCCGGACAGGTCATTTTACTACGTCATCCGGGCTTTTGTATTTGACCAGCTATAAGTGATCTATGCTAGGCCGGACATATCATTTCTTTGCGCCCGAGCGGGTCATTTGCTGCTTGTATACGGGCTTTTTTATTTGACCGGTTAAGTGATCTATGTAGCCGGACGGAGTCATTTCTTCGTCATCCACGGGCTTTTTATTTGACCGTTTTATTTGACCGCTTATAAGTGATCGGCGCTGGCCGATGTGCTATTTTACTACATCCGCTTTGAGTCGGCCGACAGTCTATGAGATTTCTTGCTCAACGCTTCGATACGCTAATCAGAAGCTCGAATTCTCGTAGCTACGATCGTTTGAGCATTCATCGGGCTTGCTGCAACCTCGCGAAAACAAACTAAGACGACGATGGTATTCCGTCAGCTCCGATGGCAGTTAGCTCTTTCGCGGAAGACCGAACGTTAGAATCGGCAGCTATCGCAATCCGCAACGCCGCACCATTCGTGCGATTCGGGCTCTTTATGGAGGGAGAAAGGGGATCCGCCTTCCCCGAGAGCTACCATTTCTTCCCATAAAGATAGAATGCGGCTTTATTTCTGGGTTATTACCGTTCTTTTACGTGAATCGCTTCCGACGTCATGAGAGGCCTCCTATTCCGGCTGAGGCGGGTGATCGGCTTCCAAGAACATTTACTTATATCATCAAAAGCCGATCGTAGTTTCAGCGGCGGCTGCCAACGGAGCGAAGATCCGAATGAAGGGGTATCCGGGCACCTGGGCTCATCGAGAAAGAAGGCATCCGGGATAAGAGGCACCTGGGTACCCGAGCGAAAGGTCGTCCGGGCGTTCCTAGCCGGCTGACTTTAGGGCCTAGTCTTGTCGGAGCTGTACCGGGCGAAAGTTCTCTTAGGCGTTCCTGGCCAACTGACTTTAGGACCTAGTCCCATCGAGACCATTGGATTAGGCCGATTGGCTAAGGAAACCGAGCCCGGGCCCATGGTACACACAAACATGTTTGGTTTTCAATGTTTTTTTGGTTTGAAAAATATAAAAGACATTAAAAAAAAAAAAACTAATTTCAAATAACAAGATGTCAATAATAGTTTTCAAAAAATATCAAAATTATTTTATAAATTCAAAATTTGTTCTCAAGACCCTTAATATTTATTTTCCTTTTCCCCTCCTTTCTCTATGTATCATTATGTACCAAAACAATAAAAAGATTTTCCGAGCAAATGTAAGCATACTAAAACTTTATAATTTGAAAATAAATAAACAAATAAGCTTCAAGCCGGTAGACAAGCAATTAAAATGACGATGCCCACCCTTCATTTCTTGAATTTTTTTTCGCTGACGGAGACAAGTTCGAGGAATAGGCTACTCCACTACTTTACAGAAGAATAAAAAAAAAGAAAATTAAATATTAAAATAATAAAAGGGGAAATAAGAAGATAAGAAAGAGAAAAGCTCAGAATCCACAACCAGCGGCTAATAATTGGGGTGGGGTGGGGGATAATAAAAGGAGAAATAAGAAGATAAGAAAGAGAAAAGCTCAAAAGCAGTATCCACAACCAGCGGCTAATAAACAGGATCAAGGCTTGAACGCTAACTTTTTTTTATTGGAGAAGAAGATGGGGGTAGTAGTACTTGCCATCGACGAAAATATCGCGATATATAGTTGATATTTTGGGTTTTGAGTCTTTCCGATATGATATCAGTAAATAATAATAGATCGAGAAAAAAATCGAAAAATATTGATCAATATCGACGATATATATCGCTAATATATCGGTTATAACCTGACATATCGAAATCAAAATCAGTAAAAGTTATAACCATGCAGAAAAATGTAAAAAAAAAAAATCATTTTGAACGATATATCAGAACGATATATCAGCAGATATCTGCTGATATATCGATCATATCCGCCCATTACTCCATTTTTCGACAAATTTTTCAAAACGAATAATATTTGGCTAACGTCTTCATTATGTATCAAATAAATAATATACTTAAAAAATGCTATATAGAAAATTTAAAATCTTTGCTAATAATTAATATCATTTATTATATGTCTTCCTTAATAATTACTACTATTAATTATTTGTAGGAAAGACAAAACCGTTGGAATTCTTATGTCTTTCTTAATAATTATGTCTTCTTTAATAATTGCTATTATTAATTATTATAAAAAATTAGAGAAAACCAAAATCTATAGGTTATAAAAAAAAACGAAGTTTCATTTTATATTACATTCAAACTAATTTTGATATATAAATTAAATATATATTTAAATTTTGAATAATTTATAAATATCGATATATCTAATATATCCATAAAATCAAACTACCTATATATTCATAAAAATTAATATTTTTATCCGGATACCCAGAAATGAGAAAGATTAAATTTACAGGTCAGGCTGGTGTTTGGAAACAAGGATAGGCAGAAACGCTACTTAGATACTTTCATGAGTTGTGCCTCATACATGAGAGAGGAGAGAGGAGAGAGGAGAGAGGAGAAAGCTTAGTAGACGTATCAACAAATATTAAATATCAAGGCTAGGGCACAAAGTAAATAATATATATGAAGCAAATGGATTAGAGAATCTATGCTGTGGTGGGAGCACGCACGTGGTTACTCTCAGTACAAAAAGCTATGGACCCAGAATCTCCCTAATTTTTTTGTTTACTTATGCTCCCTTTGGAACCGAAACTACTAAAGGAAAAAAAATAAGAAGAAAAATTTTTAAAAATTAATTAATTTAATAAATTAATTATATATTTATTCAAACTTATTTTATTTATTTTTGTATATTTTCATTATATGAGGAACTATGAAATTTAGAAATTTTAAAGAATTTTGATTATATTTGATTTTTTTTGTATTTTATAGGATGAAAATAAATATGAAAAAATAATTTTTTATAGTATATTTTTCTTTTCCCTCATAGTTCTTGTCCGAGCCTTAAAGTTATTATATGGCATCTGGCTGTCTCTGCTTGTAGATGTCCACTGAATAAGTCTAAAATTGAAATTGATCTTCTCACCTGCTGAAGTTGTCAATGACTTCAAGAACTTCCCATAAAACGAAAAAAGAAAAAGAAATGATGGGGGGGTGTACTTCAGGAATAGTAGCACAGATGAGATCCATGAGCAGTAGTATCCAAGGTCATAACTCAAAAAGGCGGCCACATCGTCTCTCCTTCATATATCCCCAACCCACCCCCTAGAAACATCCATTGTCGTCACTGGAAGCTTGAGTGCCCACAGGAGCATTCAAGACTTTGCACCTTTCTGATTGCCATCAATAGGAGCTAAGTATTGGCATTTTCCTATGCCTCTTCATTTTAAAAAATGCTGGCTGGGTCCGTATCCTTCTGGGCATTGGCCTCCAGCATGATGAATGGAGATAACTGATGGAAAAAGCTTGATCGCTTTAGGTTAAGATGAAACTAGAACTTGCTCAAACACGTCAGGATTTAACCAGTCAGTCCCAAATGAGGATAGACATTTCAGGTTGTGGCGCCTATTCAAATTGCAAAAAACTCATATCTGACTGGTTGGATCTCCTTGTAGAGCCTTCCAACAGAAACCATTACTTCCGGATTCCGATAAGGCCTACTACTGCCCCA
Organism: Tetrastigma voinierianum; assembly: GCA_016808115.1. Lineage (NCBI taxonomy): Eukaryota > Viridiplantae > Streptophyta > Magnoliopsida > Vitales > Vitaceae > Tetrastigma > Tetrastigma voinierianum. The sequence goes on from JAEQBH010006867.1 coordinate 81,134, forward strand.
CATCAGGGCTGGGGTTAGCAGAGATGATGGATGATACATGGCATCCAATTAGCGGGAGTGACTACACGAACAGGTGGGCCCTTGTACACCTAGCACTAGAATTAAGGTGACACCGAGTTAACACTTGGTTTAGAGCCATCCAAGCTGCCTTCTTTTGTAAAGAACTGGCCCCTCCATTGAGCTACAGATGAGCTCAAATATTGAAACAAAGGCACCCCTGTGGCTCGCTCGGACAAGTATAGTGGTCGCCTTTAGAATATCGGATCACAATTTAATTGTGGTTTTCTGGCTCTCTATGGCTGGAATTCAAATCATGAAAAGCAATGTATCTTAGGGGTCCTCTTAATATGTTGCCCCCCCTCATAGGGACGTGGGATCTATGCTATTTCTTTCCAGGATTGGATGTTGAAGACAGGAGATACTATAAAACGAACATCATGTAGAGCAATGCTGGAAGAGATGAGAAGGACCTGACTAAAGTAAGGGAGATGAGAGTTATTCGGAGCTGAGTACATGACTGTTGCATCAGTGATTTTGTTTTTCTATATTCTAACCAGACAGGCATCAGTTCCTCATGCTCTATCTATGCTTTATTTGAATGTGTTTCTTGCTGCTTAAATAAGTTTTCCTCAATATCATATTTTGATCTCCGTAATAAAACAGGACAAAAAATTTTGTTTGTTTCTTTAAAAAGAAAAAGGAAAGAAATATCAATTAAATGAACATTATGTAAACTCAGTTATAAACACTCATCATTCTGACTATATGTGCGTTTTTTTTTTTATAGCTAGTAAAAATATATACAGATGAATAAAAAAAGAACAAAAGTGGTTAATAACAACAAAAGATGGAAAAATATTGGAGTACCAAAATGGGAACCACCCCATGCAGATGTTCAACTTACTTTGAAGGAGAAGTTAGCTTATTTTCCTCAGAATCATGCTTCATTGTGGCATCCCCACCCATCAATTCCTGGAAGCCCTCAACCTTAACCGGTGGAGCCCTAACCATGCTCATGTTCCTACAAGGAAACAAGAAGCAAGGAGAATTTCAAAGTGATGAACTCGGTGCAACCCAATCAGTTTCTAATAAGCGTCCTTACTGTGTCTGGATTTGAGGCATTTGAAGGGAAGCCAGTTGTCTAAACTGGTTGCCAGGTTGAGCTTGAAGATTTGACATTGCAGCAATTTGCTGCTGCTGCCGGAACTGTAGTTGCCTTGCATTGATAGGGTTATAGGCATTACTATCTAGTGGTAGTTCTGAAGGACTCTCAAGCTTTACTTGTACCAAAGGCTTGTCCTTGTCCATATCCATACCAGGGCGAGGAGTACCTGGTTGGCGCCTTCGCATTCTTTCCCACTGCTGATGTTGCTGAAAAGCCAGATTTTGGGAATGAACAATCTGCTGCTGCATCAGAGGATGCATTTGTCTTGACATCTGTTTATTCAGCGGAAATTATCATGGAATTTTCATTCTAATGATACCCAGACATCAGCTTGAAAACCACTAGTTTAATGAAACTCTCTGTAAACCTCAGGAGTTACTGGGAAACTGGAAATCTAGCATGCAACCAACCGACTTGCTTCAAATCACAGCAATTGTGTTCACAAATTTCCAGAAGACACCCTTTTTTTTTTGCATGCAGTGTGTGATTTGAGGCAAGCACAGGCTGTTGGTGTTAAGATGGTCCAAGTACATCTTGGGACCACATGGCCAGATTTTTGCGTTTCTAGAACAGCCTCTGAAGTTAAAACAAGCACGAAAAATCATACACATTCACAAGCATATTATACAGCTCATTTAAAGAGATCGGAATCATATACATGTTGAGGTTGCCGCAGCAGACTCTGATGCTGTGTCTGCAATTGTGGCTGGATTCCTGGTACTTGTTGTGTCTGCTGTACAAAATTTGAGGTGCCATCCTTAACAAGCTCCACTAAAGCCACAAAATTACTAAGGAGAAAAGGGGATGAATTAGATTAGGGAAACAACAAAACCGAAACAAAATTAAATGGGAGCCATGTGCTCACATCTCCCGGGGTAAAAAAACACACCCAGGAACGCATCAATCTAAAAACCAATAATTGCAAGATCAAATCATCTAGACAAGTTATAAGCATGGGAAAATATCATATACTAAAAAATTTCCAGAAATTCAATGAGAAAGTGGATGCTGCAAAACAGACATTAAAAACACGTATCCTTTGGGATGGTCAAGGATGGCATTTCTTGGGAGATCCCAATACTATTCTTCACAGCAGTGAGAGAATCACAGTTTAGCGGCACAGATGAAAACTCAAGACTCTATTACGTTGACAGGAGCAGCGGCTCCTTATTATCTCAAAAACCTTCAAATCATAAACTCCATGCATTGGTACAATCAATTTCAATGGTCAAGTTTCCAAATTTTATCATCCTCAAGCCAGCCCAAGCTTAACCAAAACGTAATTTTAGATCGAATAATGCTCGCTAACCTAAGTTGATTCAGGTATACTAGAAATTAGTTTATTTCTATCTTACATGAGTATTCAGATAATATTTTCTCAAGAATTTAGAAAACAAAATAGAACAGAAAATTAATCTTGAAAGAGAAAAAGAATCTACTTAAAAGATCTCACATAGAAATGACAATCTAATATAAGAAGATTTTTACTTACCTATGACCTGTTGTTTGAAGGAACATCTTAAGTAGTTCAGTAGCTGAACACTGCTTTCTGTAATTATCAGAGAGAACTTTCAGGATGCGACCTAGTTTACAGATATGACAGCTTAGCAACTGAGATAAGACTCCCATTGGAATTTCTGTGGCACCTTCAAAACCCATTTTTGTCAGCATACAGGCAATTACCTTTTGAGACATTTGTAATGCTTGCTCTTGACCAAGAAGTTTCCTATTCCCCTCACTAGCATTTTTGTTACGATATTGACTTCCTCCCTGTTCCATGCTATGGTACTCAGGCCTAATCCCAAGCCTCTCAATCATAATAGGACTCCTGGTCATAACCTGTGGTAAGTTATCAAGAACTCCATTAAACTCAACTTTCTGATTGTCTTCCACTCTATTAATAGGCAGAACTGCTCTCTCAGGTACACAGTTTAATGTAAACATTGTTTCTGGGAAAAAAAATGTGTCATCGTCAACCGAGTTCTTTCCATCTAAAACAGAACTTGGATACATGCTTGATTTATTTTCTACAATGGGATTGCTGAACCCCGAGGGCGGATCTTCCTTGAATGCTACTCTCCTTTTCTTATGCTTCTCAAGAAGTTTTGCATAAACAGCCATCTTCCCAGGCGTACGTTTGTCCAAGTCACATTCCCCAAGCGATAACTTACATGGCCTGCTAGCTTTATATTTCTCAATAAATAGATTATACCATGTTTCTGGAAACTCTTCGTGCCTAAACCTCTGGGATATATTATCAATTCCAGATTCAGCATATCTGGTTCCAACACCAAAGGCTGCCTTAGGTTGAATCTGCATATCCAGTTGAGTAGTTAGTTAATCAACATTAATAGACATGTGAAAGTATAGACAATATATAATATTATAATATAACTTCCTGCATTACAAGTGTCTAGGGATTGAAAAAGGATTAGCATAGCTTAACATCATCATAAAAGTAGAAAATTCCACCAAAGTAAACAGATTCGGATGAGCAATAGGACTTTCTAGCATGTGGAGTTTCTGAGGAATGCAATAACATAGGTTTTTTTTTTAATAGGTTTGTAAATGAATTAAAGAGAGTAGAAAGTCCTAAGAATGCATATCTTTGGAATATTACTAACTACTTAAATTAATCCAAACTTGAGGCAAACAAATATTTGTTTGCATATGAGAGAGAGAAAGAGGGAGAGAGAAAGAGAAAGAGAGGAAGGGAGGGAAAGATCAACTGAAACTCCGGAAATCAGCACAAATAATTTTTTTTATCTCATTAAGATGCATAAGGAAAAATAATATCAAACTGAGAGCAACTGAAAGGTGGCTTCTGAATCCCAAAATGCATTAATCAAAAAGACCATGGTAACAAGCACAAAAATATCAAGGTATTAGGTTAAGCAAGACCAGATTGTTAATCTTGGTTCCAACAAAACTCTTGTGCATGATTTATCTTGCTTATTGGATTGTTGTGGTAGCTGCAAATCAGATGGCTTTTTATCTCTTTCTTTATCTATAAATAAAAATAGGGGGAAAACACTTTTTTTTTATAAGCAAAGAGCAAGCATGTATATTAATGCACAAAAAGAATAGAGTCAAGAAGCCCCCATGATGCACAGCGTTAGATCAAATCAACCAAAATCCTTATTTTGGTTGTTTTGAAATATTATCTTTATTTTTGGGGATATTATTTTTATTTCCTATTATTGTTTTGGAATATTATTTTATTTCCTATTATACCCATATCATGTCTAGAGTATAAATAGGTGTTTTAGAGTTTATTTTATTACCAATTTATCAATAAATTCAAAGCTTTTGCTTTATTTTGTTCTCTGGATTGAGAATTGGTCTCTAGGTTGAGACGTGCTATTCTTGTTGATCAACTGTGTGTTGATCAATCGCTCTACAAACTGCATCAGGTGGTATCAAAGTAGGTTTCTCCCAATTGATGGCTAATACTTGTGCTAGTGATGGCAACCAATTCCAAGACAATGATTAGGGGATTGTAGGCTATTTGGATATCAATTAACAAACAGCAACAATCAATCCAAAATTTAACTCAAAAGTGGGAAACAATACAACCCCAATTGCAAGCGTTATTAAGGATCAATGGACAAGGGCATAGGAATGACGATGAGGAACAAGGCAAAGGAATTGGCCCCGCTAGACCCACTTTTAGTCACATTCCAAAAATACGAAATCGGAAAAGCTAATCACCGTAGGATTTTTTTTTTTTGATCGATAAAAAACAAAATTTATATAGATGTAAAGAGCCTGAAAGGACCCAGAAAGTACCTGAGGAGTACAAGGAGCCCGGCTGCATCTCACCTACTAATCAAATAGAAACCCCACCAAAAGAATTTGAGTTATCTACTTTGTACACCTTGGCCCACCCCCACAAGGTAAACAGAAAGGAAGATTTCATCCTATAAGCGAGGGGGCCTCATTTTCAAAACACTTGCTGTTCCTTTTTCCAACCCACGGCGTCAGAAACAAGCAGAGGCGCCATCCAAACTCTCTTTTTTCCAACACTAGCGCTTTGCCAAGCGAGGAGAAGTTGTCCGAGGCAGATGCGGGAAAACCCGGAGTGGCTTGTGTGTTACTTCAAAGAAGATCCATCTTTGTTTTGGCTCTCGCACGCCTGATAGATAAGCAAATTAATTGCATTGTTTCCTCGTTCTCTTCACATAAAAACATGTTTGCAGAGATCCCTCCTCTTGATTGATCGCGTTGGCACCACGGGGAAGCTTCAGGGAGCGAAAAAGCCTTGATTTGGGAGCGATTGGAGTTCAGAGATGGATCTACTGGGAAATCTAAAGAGAGGAGAAAACATCGGCTTGCGATACATATGTCCTAGCAGAAAAGCCATCGGTAAGCCGATTGCTTTGCGATGCAGGCGATCCTCTTTACCAGACCTAACCTTCACTTTATTTGTGGAGAAAAGAAAAGACAACCACCTCATCGAAACAATCGTTGAAGGGTCTAAGAATGGAGACCAAACTGACCTCCTCGAGACAGTCCCGAGGCATCACTACCCTCGCGTCCTTTTGGCACGCCGAGTTGAGCAGTGGGGAAGGCTTGGCTCAGCACCGTCTCGTCGCACCAAGGATCCTTCCAAAAACCCAGCCTTCTACCATTTCCTAAGGAGGGAATAGCATTCTGAGAAAAGGTAATGGCATAGAAAGAAAGCGATAGCAGCTTGAGCTACGAGAGGAGATGGCTTGAATCTGGTAAAAGTAGTGTTATGGCATGTGGCGCTCATTTTGAGAAAGGCCTCAAGGGGCAGTGCCGGGCCCGACGATAAGCATTGCCTCCAAGCATATCCTCTTTGTTAGAGAGGGTGGGGGGGTGTGGACGAAATAATAGGTTGGGAGTGCGGAGAAGAAGCCCCGTGGTACAGTACAGTATATTTAGGCTATAGGGTATTTTTGTGATTTGGTAATATCCAGGGTTATTATAAATACCCTCCTATAGTCCTATGTAACCTTATTTATGAGATAGTGAAAAATTCAAGCCGTCGTTCCCGTGGATGTAGGCACACTGCCGAACCACGTAAAACCTTATGTGTATTCTTCTTGTTTTTTTTCTTCGATTCTTATCACCATTGTTGCACGATTCACAACAAGTAGATATCCCTAACTTCAGTGATGATATTGATATTGAGGGGTTTTTCGATTGGTTGATTGAGGTAGACGGGCTATTTGAATATACCAAGTTTCCCGAGGACAGAAAAGTTAAATTTGTTGCTTATAAGTTAAAAGGGAGAGCATCAGTATGGTGGGATAGATTGAGGGAGATGAGGATGAGAGAGGGGTGTGGTCCGGTTCAAACATGTTATAGAATGAAGCCATTATTACAAAGTAGATTTTTGCCTTCGGACTATGAACAATATATTTTTTATGCTTATCAGAGATGTACACATGATAACAAGAGGTGAATGACTATACTGGTGAATTTTTTAAATTGGCAAAGAGGAATCAGTTACCAAAAAGTGAGAATCAACCCAAGGCTTTACAAGTGAAGAAAAGGAACTTTCTAACTATTGTTCATGACCCATCCTCACTTATGGGCGAGTGTAAGGAGATCCGAGAAGTGCATTTGATGGTTGTGAAGGGAGAAGTCAAAAGTAGAGATTTAGTTGGGGCTCAAATTCCGATGGAGGTGCAGACTTTGTTGGAGGAGTTTGATGATGTGATTCCTGAAGATTTACCAACAGAGTTACCTCCTATGCATAACATACAACACCATATAGATCTGATTCCAAGTGCTTCTCTTCCTAATGTGCCTCATTATAGGATGAGTTCCGAGGAGAACAAAATCTTAAAGGAGAAGGTAGAACAATTGCTAAGCAAGGGGCATATTCAGGCTAGCATGAGCACATGTGCGATACCAACTTTGTTGATGCCTATGAAAGAAGGAAGTTGGCGGATGTGTGTTGATAGTAGGGTGATCAACAAAATTATCATTGGATATAGATTTCTTACTCCAAGGTTGGATGATATGCTTGATCAATTAAGTGGAGCGGTTGTGTTTAGTAAGATTGATTTAGGGGTGGCTATCATAAAATCAGAATCCATCTAGGTGATGGGTGGGAAGGCGATTATTAAACGAGGATGACCGCGTGGCTTGACAAAGAAAGTATGGATCGAAATGCCCAGATTAAGAAGATCAAAAACAATGCTTATGTGGTTGACTTACCAATTTGGATGTGGCTTTCAAAGATCTTCAATGTTGCTGATCTTACCTTGTTCCAGCCATATATGAGTCTTGGATATCCAGAAGTAACTCGAGGATGAGTTCTTCGCAAGTGGAAGTGTCTGAAGCAGGGAGTTAGATCAAATCAACCAAAATCCTTATTGTGGTTGTTTTGAGATATTATCTTTATTTTTTTGCATATTATTTTTATTTCTTATTATTGTTTAGGAATATTATTTTCTTTCCTATTATTGTTTTGGAATATTATTTTATTTCCTATTATACCCATATTATGTCTAGAGTATAAATAGTTGTTTTAGAGTTTGTTTTAGGGACTTTTATTACTTTTATCAATTTATCAATAAATTCAAAGCTTTTGTTTTATTTTGTTCTCTAGATTGAGAAGTGTTATTCTTGTTGATAATTCGTGTGTTGATCAAAGTATACAAAGCAGAACTTGACCTATACAAAAAACAAACAACACCTACCACCCAAAAAAGGGCCTAAAGGATACACATGGTTTTTCAACTCTTGACAAGGCTTTCCACATATATCCTACATTCTTGTAATTGAAGGGCGCTTGATATACTATAGATAGTAGTGATTATTGTGGATTACTTAAGATCACCATGTTACAGATAACTAAGACTTAAAATGGTATAATTGGGCAGAAAGTCTTCATTCACATATTCACCCCCAAATGCGTTCCTATAAAATTCCAAATGGTCTTTCACTTGGCTACGCTTGTGTTCCTTAAAAATGTCAAGGAAAAAAAATACTAAGAAAAATAATTCTCACATATTTGGTTTTATTATGAATAACATCACATAAAACCAAATACAATTAAATTAGTAAGAATTTTTTAAGAAACTTTTATGTTCTTAAATTATTTAGTTTTTGTGTAGAAGAGTTGAAAATTTTGAAATGAATTTGAAGAAAAAAAAAATTATCAAATATAAATCTATTTTTTATTTTTCCTTCCACTTTATATTTTCTTCCCTTGAGTTTTCTTTCAAACTTTCTAGGAAGCAGATACAACAGAAATGTTCTTAAAAATTAAAATAACTACCGAAGAGATGAAAGATGTTGAGATTTGAGAAAGAGAAGAGAAAATCTAGGAGAGGTATTCCTGGACTTAAGCTATTATTGATAGTGACAGAGAGCTAGAATTTGCTTGATGTAAAACATGCAATAAAGAAGGCAGAGATGAAATGTCAATATTCAAATGATGATCAATACTATTTTATTTCTATCTTCTTCTTTAAACCTAATTTTCTCCCTTAATAGGCCTTTTTTTCCTCCAGAAGAGAAACTCTTAGGCTATGTTTGTTTTTCAGGAAGTACTAATGAAGGAAAAAAATTATAAAGAAAAAAGGTTTTTGATGAAGAAAATTGTTATCTCATGCTTGTTTCACTATAGAAAAAATACTTAAAGAAAATCATATATAATTAATTACTTAACCTTTACATAATGAAAGAAAATAAGTTGCCAATAAGACCTAGCTCAAATGGTTAAGAGCTTAGGTCGGCATTGGGAGGGAAGGGGTCCAGGGTTGAGTCCAAGACTCCCAATGGGGACAAAAAATTTAAAAAAAAAAGTTAAATGAGTTTAAAAAGAGCTGTGTAAAATGATTTATTAACTTTATATTTATTTTATTTTCCTTACACTTTTTCTTCTTTCTCACTTTTCCTCTCTATATTCTTTCCCATACATTTTCCATCCAATTTTCAGTTTTCCAAGAACCAAACATGAACTTACAAAATTATCAGCCGTTGAAACAACAGCCCAAAAGACTTACAAATCCCAAAAAAATAGTTTTTAAAAAATTAAAAAAAAAAAAATCTTAGCACCCAGGTACTATTCTAATAATGATTTATATAACAAACGATAAGCAAACAACGGAAAATGCAACTTGAAATTCTCAAACAAAAAGCTCTTATGTTTGTGTGAGAATTTCAAGCAGAAAAACAATGCAGCGCAATAACATCTGTAAAGAAAATCAGCAGAATCGAGTTATCGACCTTAGATGGTGCCGAATTGGACGCAACAACGGCTTCTCGCTGTTGAACCCCATCTGGTTCTAGAGTGAAGTACACGTCATCCCCGTGCAACTGCAAATCTGATAAAGTAAACCACTCACAAAGATAACTCTCAGGTCACGAATTGATGAATCTAACAAAGATTTTAAGATATCTACTTCCAAGGAAATATATGTTTAAAAACAAACAAACAAGTGTGCTTACCAAATCTGGAAATTAACTCAGAATTTCTAGCAGTAGGGATTTATCTTGAAAGTGACAAAAGAAATTTCTTTAATTCTACAAAAATCGACCATTTTGATTCTAAAATTCAAGAAATTAATTTGGAATGTCTTACAAGAGGGATTGAGCTTGGAAACTGGCAACGAAGAAGTTGGGGTGGACGATGAACGGAGGAAGAGAGAAACACTAGCTTTATCGAACAAGAGGGCACGAGCCCTTAGCTGTAGTTGAATCTGAGCCCTAGATTTGGAATCATCGCTTCTCATGAAGGATTCCCAAGTGGCGGGTGTAGATAGGTACTGAACAAAATTGGAGTAGAGAGAATCGCCGAGCCACGGTCGCCAGACACCGCAAACTTCGAGTTTTCGAGCGAGCTCAAAGCCCCGCCCATCGTCGCCCAGCAAAGCCATACCCCTCTCTCTCTCTCTCTTTGGAAGGAAGGAGAATAACCGACAACGACAGCCTACTGGTGGAGACTTAGGATTAGGAGCGATTGATTATACAGCAAAACGATGCGTTTTGGAGCCACGAATACATCTTATTCAAAAGCCAATTATCTTTTTTTGTTTTTAATACAGAACATCCATAAATGGGTGGGGTCCAAGTTCAACAGTTTATATTATAATTTAATTTTAAATAATATTAAAATTGAAATTAATGAGACCCAAATATTGGGTCCAAAACCTAAGCCCAACGTTGTCTATGTCGAAACTTGAGTTTTTGGGCTTGGGCTTGGGCTTGGGCTTGGGCTAGGCGCAGCACTCGAAAATGACATTTATCTTTCTAAAGGTGACTTGTGTTTTTTATTTTTTTCATAGGTCCAAGTTTTTTTTTTCTAAGTAAGATTAACTTATTGATTAAGATTGACTTCTTTTTTTGACCAGTTGAAATTGAAATAAGCTAAAGTAAGTTGATTTTCAGTCAAATATGAATCATTTGACCATATTCACAATCTTCCAGTAATACATTTGACAATTAAAAAAAAATCTATTTATGATTAACAATAAAACATTCTCAATTAAGAATCTTGTAAACTTGAAGTACAAAAGCCGTATGAATTTTCGAATAATGAACTTTGACACAAAGATTGTTAATTAACTAGCTTCAATCAATTAGTTAAAAAAAATTAGCTTCAATCAAGATAATCATGGTAGATTAGTTCCCAGCCATGCCACTTTTTAACCATAGTAAAATATCTACTATCAAGTAAGATAAGTAGATTGAAAACATGAACATATAAGAAAAAGTTATGATTAATGAAAAATAAAACGCAAAAAATAGTAAAAGATTTATAAAGATAAAAAATAAAAATAAAAACCCTCTATTGATGATTTCAATTTCAATAATGTTATAATCTTTTTCTTTTTTTAAAATGTAATAGCTTTGATTATTAGTGCTTGATAATTTATAGAAAGCAGCGTATATCGAATCACTAAAAATAATAAATGATGAAACAACATCTAAGTTAATAGTAATAATATAAATCATTGGCGCATCGTTTGATATCTCTTCTGATGATTAGAATCTGCATGAAACTTTGGTAAAGTAATATATTGATAATTATAATTTGATTTGTTGTCTTTATGCTATCGGAAAATATGTTTCGCATCATCGATTCGCATTCTAGTATAAAATGTCGCGGTAAGGCTGATGAAAAATAAAGCATTGAGGAAACGAGAGATAGTAACGTAAAGCCCAAAATGTCATGAGACGAGAAACCGAAATTACGAAACAAAATAAAGCTACAATATGTAACTGGAATAATAATTTTTATTAAGAAATATATTTACATAAAGAAGTGTAGATGGGTGATTTCAGATCGATAATGACTAAAAATCTTCTCTCCTTACTTAAGAAAAACGAGTGATTAGAAGATAAAGTTGAAAGAAAACGAGGTTATGATTTTTGATGATGTGTGTAATGTCACCAACAATAAATTCCTCCAACTACACGTACAAATGTGAATGGTTGGCTTTCGTGCAAAATAAAGATGGTCGGTTACATTAGGTTGATCTCTCGCGTGCTTAAATTAATGGGAGATGATGTTTAGGTAGAATGAAGTGGAATATATTATGAAAATAAATATTAATTATATGAAACAAGTCAAATATGGTTAAACGATGACATCAAAATTGAACCCATCATATTCCACATGCTCATCTCTCTTCTCTCATTCTCTCATCTCCTCTTTATATGAACCATACTCTTCACCCTATCGAACCCATTAGGGTACAGTACTAATATAACATCCTTAAATCATTAAGGTAATACTCTTAAATTATTATTGTATTATCCTATACTAATATAACACACTTAAAGTATTAATGTAACACCCTTAAAACATAATGTTAACATCCTCAAATCCCTAATGTAACATTATGCATTAATGTAACACTCGTAAAATTATTATAAATAAATATATTTATAATAAAGTTTGTTATAAATATCTAAAATTATGTAAAAATTAAGAAATGAATTTTGATTTTTCATTTAATATATTTAAAAAAATTAAAATGAAATCTTAATAAAAAAAATTAAAATAATGAATAATTTATTTTATTTAAAAATAATGATAATTTTATTTTTAAAAAGTATAAGGGTGTTACATTTATGCTTTAAAGGTGTTATATTAGTACATGGTGTTACATCAGTTAAATGTGTTACATTAGTGATTTAATAGTATTATATTAGTGATTTAAGGGTATTATATTAGTGATTTAAAGGTGTTATATTAATGATTTATGGATATTACATTAGTATTATAACTCTAATGAGAGTTCGAGATGAGGGTATGGGTAGGGATAAGGAGGAGAGAGAGAATAAAGGAGAAAGGATGAGAGAGAAGATAAAGGAAGATATGAGCATATGAGCATATAAAATGTATTTTTGGATTCAAACATGATATCAATATTCCACCACATATTTTGATAATCTAATTGTCTTCGTTACATATTTGATTTGTTTCATATAATTAACATCTATTTTCATAATATTTTCCTTTTTATCTCACCTAAACATCATTCCTCCAAATTAATAATGAGGCATGAAAAGAATTTGTCCACGATTTAAGGAGGACAAAAATGTATATTTTCAATTGTAAGTGTTTAATGACCATTATCATGGTAATTTCATAATAATTTCATGCGTGTATTTTTGTTTTTAATGTGAATAATTGACTCATCATGAATAGTAATATTTGGCATATTTAGAGCATAACCGACAAGCAATTAGAAATTGAGATTAATATGTAGTTGCTTCAATAGATAATGGCACAGTAGAAATCAAACCATGTTAAATGTTATATGCTAACCCACACGAATAACAATACGTGATCATTGCACCCAACCTAAACAAACATAAGGTCCCACGATCATGACTTTTTGTTTGAATTTTATGTCACAACAGTTATAATGAGTTGTTGGTATAGATGTATCAATATCAATCGGTTAAACCTTAAAGTTAGATGTTTTCATATCTTATAACGATCAAATTTTTTATTTGGTGGGATGTGTCATGTGCGCATTGTAATGTAAGTCTCATTACACATAAAGTAAGATTCAATGTAGATAGGTGTTGTACAAAGCTTCCATATGAATATATGGATTAATTTTTGGGTTAGTAGTTAAAATCTTAATTCAATATCATTTTGAATGTTATTGTCATGATAATATTGATATCATAACAAATGTGATAACATAATACAAATATAAATAAATAACAATATTAATAAATGAAAATTACCATAATAAAAATTATTTTGATGATGATAATACTTAAGTACAACAAATTTTGAGAGCTATAATGAGATTATAATGATAACCAATTCCCATGACAATTAAGTTGTCTTATTATTATTATTATTATTGAAAAATCACACTCCTAATGGGGCCAAGTAATATGTTCTTCAAAGGGACTTTTGTGCCGAATGTAAACATTGATTTCTACAAAAATTAGGAATGTAGGCTCCAAATTCGATTCTCAATGACAATTCTAGTATTAAGCATGTCATTCATATGTTGTAATATAAATCTATTTGTTATATTATTATATATTCAATGCTTAAGGAAGATTCATCAAGTGGTGATGAGACAACCGATCCATTGACATCTTTTTTTTTCCCTGGACTTTCTCCAACTAACCCACTTTTCGGTTGGTGCCCCACCATAAATCAGCAGCACCAAATCCAATTCACAAACTAAATTCTACTAGTCTCGCTCTGGATTACATAATTTTTGTTTTTTTATATCTTAAGAAGATAAGTGTGTGCCCCATTTATTTAATGTTAGAATATGTAAAAGTAAATATGTTGCATAGTATTATTAGCTATTAGGCCGTTGATTCCGTCACGAAAGCCCCCCAAACCCCATTGCCCATTGGTGATGTCTTCATCATTACTGACCAAGACTACTTTTTTAAAAGACGTCATTGAATTTCAGTTAAACATACTTCTCTAACTGACGTGACTTGGGTGAGGTGGGTGGGTTCGGATTTTGGGACTGTGGGCTTTTAAAAAAACGTTTTATGTCACTTTAACTGGTTTGGTTCACCCACCTTACAAATACTCTTCTCCCCCTCTCCACTTGTATCTTCATTACTTATCATCGTCATATTGTATCTTGTCATGGTGATTTTTTGCTGATCCAAGATTAACTAACTCAATGCCCCCCTCCCTCCACAAAACAGAAAACAAATAAAGAGAAATACACATACTTATTTGGAAGTTGTGAACAGGGAAAAAAACCATGAGTCAAGAGAAGAAATACTCAAATTTATATGAAAACCCAACAAATATATGGTGTTAGTTTATAAAAAGTCACAAAACCGTTAAATATGTGAAGATTGTGGGGAAACCCTACACCCCAAATGAAATTTGTGGTGATTACAACTACCATTATAAATCCCAAAAAATAAATAATATTGCACAATAAAATTTTGAAATATTTGATTAAAACATATTAAATAACCTTAAATTTATGAATTTAACAATTTTCATTTTTTCTTAAAAATAATCTTTCCATTTCCTTAGATAAAAAAGATAATTTTCTCATTCTTTCTAGTATATATTTATATTATCTTTAAAAAGCATGCTCAAAATTTGATATAATAAATAAATTTAAATCGGATTTTCAAAATATCTTTTAATTAAACCACCTAAAACTTTTTTAGGTGGAAAATTAATTCTGGGCCATTTGAAACTAGAGATAAACAATAATAGAAATTTAATTGTGTGGAATGAAATTAGTTATGTTCTTCACGGAAACTATAATTCTGTTCCAGTCTAACAAAACGACAGTGCGGCCGTCCATGTGCTGAGATTTATTTTGAGTAGATGGAGTGTAGTAAAGTAAGTCGTTAGTAATATCTTGTCATTGGCCAATCATTTAAATTCGTTTTCAATCTTTCCTTTACGAAAAATCCATATAGGGGAAAACCGAAAACCCCACCACGTAACTTTCTCTGATCAACGTGCCGTAGAGAATCAAGTCAATGGGCTTTTGTCACTTCACCCACCGTAAAATATCCATAGTGGAACCAATTGACTCACATCACATGCCTCGGAATTTCAATTGCAATTTTTCAATCTTTGTTAAATAATATTATTGTTTTATTTGTTATCTTGTTTTTTTTGTAATAGATCACTTAAGAATCCAAACTAAATCTTGCCTCTTATAATTAGGTTAGATCATGATTTTTTTTTTTAAGCTAATTATTTTTAATATAATATAATAAAATTGTCTCCATTGAAATTGAACCCTATTCATTTTTATATTCAATGATTTTAATGTTGATATTATAACCAATTAAGCCTTATGATTAAAAGTTTGCCACCTCATATATGGGCAGGCCTGGTAAATAAAACACAGAACAAAGAATACAGAAGAATATTTTATAGCCTCAATAATAATAAAGTCTTCCTTTTTCCATTTTTATCATCATAATGCCAAAATCCTTGAGTTTCCTTTAAACCCTTCCAATGCAGAGTAGGCTGTGATGTCAACTTACTCTAGTTAAGCTGGGGCATTTAAAACAATAATTGATTGAAATGACAAAATTAATAGAGTAAAATAACAAAAATCTTTACGTAGCAACCATAAACTAAAAGTCTTGGCTACCAGACTTACTATTATTCACAACAAAATAAGAATTCATATGCTCATTAATACAGATTTTAAAAATCTACTTAAATATTTGATGCCAAAATAAATATATAATTAAAAGTTTCCAAGTAGAGTGCCTTGTACGGTAGTTAATCCAATTCCTTTTTTTCTTATTATGATAATTCTTTAGGATTAATTACATAAATGATATATCAAAATTTTCAAGTTTTTCTCTTTGAGTGTTTTAACATTTTTTGTTCAAAAATTACTTGCATTCTTAATTTTTGTTTGTCTAATGCAATGTTCTAAAGGTTGATTATGATGCTAAATTAACAAAAAAAAAAAAAGAATATATATATATATATATATTTATGTTTCGAATCTAAATCCTGATAAAGTTTATACTGAATTTAATATCCTAAATAAATTAAAAAAGACCTTAATCAACTTATTTACATATTTCATGGTAAAAATAAACTATATTTAACAAAATGATATATAAATAATTTCATAATTTTTATATGAAACACTTGATTAAAAAAACATTTACACAAAGTAGAAAATTTCTAAAAATTGAAGCATTATTTATATAATTAGTCTTTTTATTAAACAAAACTCTACTTTAAACAAAATATTTATTATAAAAGCAATAATTTTAAATGAGATACCTCTAGAAACAAATTTTGAGTTTTTGGACACCATGGGTTAATAATGGTTAATATATAATTACCTTACAAGATTTTTTTTTTTTTTAATAAACAAGAAAAAAATTTTATTTTCCGTTTTTCATGCCCAAATTATTTGATAAGATTAACGATCCACACGTGATAGACGAGACAAGAGAAGTAAAAAAGCAAAGTACATTACGTATTTGAAATTTGAATATTAAGGAAGGACTGGAGAAGCCGTGGCGAAATCAATGGTCTGAATTATAAGAGGTCCCTTTCATGTAATAACATTGGGGTTAGACTTTTTTAACAACTTGATTTTTATTTTTGGAAAAATAAGTCAAAATCCACACGTTTTTGTATTTAAATCGAAAAAAAGTTTAATTTTTAAATTTTAATTTTTTTATTTAATTTTTTTTAAATAAATAATTAAATATATCAATTTTCATAAATTTTATTCTTATATCTCAATAAAACTTCTAACGTCTATCTTATATCATTTCTTTGTTGTGTTTAAGATCAGAAAATATAACAAACCAAGTAGTTGCATTTAACAATTAACACGTTTACAAAAAAATAATCGTAACACGCAAGCCATAGACGTTTCGCTATTGATACGATCTCCTTAAGACAATTATTACTCTCAGACGGGCTAGCTCGAGCCTTTCAGAATTTATCTCCGGGCGATGAAACGATCTTCCAATGTAAGAAAGACTCCTGGCTGCCACCTGCCGAACCCCGAATCGCTTGCGCACTCTCTCTCTCTCAAACTGCATTTAATGTGAAATGAGTGAATACATGTATTTCCAACGGGGATACAAACGAGAAAGTATGCCCTTTATATAGACCTATTCTCATGACCTGTCGGCATACGCCACGGCTTGGGAGGGTCGCCCATTCGACCTAACAATAACGGTCGAAGCACGCTGGCCGCTCACTTCGCGAACAGATACGGGCCGCGCCTCGCTAAAATACGCGATCGCCCACCCAGAACTCATATAAAAACGATAGCGCTTTGATGGCAAAAGATGAAGAGCCATCCGAATCCGCTGGTTCAGTGGCAGGCGGCGCGCACGTGCATGCGAATCCAAGCACGAGCTGCCCTTCTCCTTCCACAACCGGCGCTCGTGCCTAAACCCAACTACGCGCGTATGATACCCTGCTCTGCTCCTATTCGACGCATACGTGCCTTTCCATGTTAAACCTTTGGGGCTTATCGCTTTCGCCGCGACGTTTCGGCGCAATTTCAAATTCATTCCTTACACCCAAGGCTTTCTGGTAAGAACTAATATATAATTCTATCTCCTCAAATGGTATAACATATTCCCATGTGGACCCACCAAAAAAGCTTTGTGGGACCTAATGTAATTTTAACTCAAAAACAACTAAATTATTGTGCTCAAACCTATTTTTTCCAATAATTTTTATTTTAAAACTAGAATTAAAAATGAATAAAAGTTATGGATATAAAAATAAAATTTATGAAAATTGTTATATTTAAAAAATAAAATTTTTGTTTAAGGATTTGAATGTAAAATTAACAAGATTTTAATATTAATTTTTTCTTATTACTTTTAAAATTTTTAATCGTACGTATATATAATAAATAATTCATAAATTATATACCGTACAAGGTGTGGCCATTTGTTTATGTTTTCAGAAAATAGTTTATGAAAAGATGTGTATAACTTGGGGCAAGGACAGAAGCTCAGAAATCAAAATTTTACGGAGTTCCAAAAATGACCTTTTGAGATTGGAGTTTTTACATTTTAGCTTTTAGGAGGAAGACAAGGGTGGGTTGGTTGGTTAAAGTTGAAGGCTTCTGATACAGAACCGTTAGTCACGCCATAATCCAGAAATCAAAATGGACGGCTGAGATCGGAGGGCGTAATTGGTGTAGCGTTGGATGATGATGGCGGTATATAAATATAGCATATATTCCATATCATCTCGGCGCTGGTTTGATTTCGCTTCCTCTGCTCCGTTGAGAATATCCAATCAATGAAGAAATACCATTTTTAAGTGTACTCTATACCTATTTTATGCAGTCACTTCTTCTTTACCCTCTTTCCTTTTCCTTCACGGGGTCAGAGAAGATGGTTTGTATTTGATTTTCTGGTTTTTCTTCTCTTCAATTTGGAAGTTCTTCTGTTTTAAAACTTTCCAAATGGGAGAGTCGGAGGAAGCCCAAATCATCCCTGTGGAAGGTCAGTTTCTATTTCTTTTTTACACAATTTTGAACTTATTTATCCCCTGTTTGGTTTCCGGGAAAACTGCGAAAGGGGTTGGTCAGAAAAAAAATTGAATATTGCTGCTTGGGGTGTTTGGGTTTGGAAGAACTTAAAAATGCACCATTGATCCGTTAGCTGCTTGGGGTTTTTGTTTTCTGACTTCTAGACTGTGAAGAATATGGTACCCAATATTTAGGTTTTTTTTTTTTTCCTTATTTTCCTTTTCTGTTAGCATTCTTATGTCAAAAGAAACAGAGCACAGCGGCTCGGACTGATTTGTGGGTGTTTTTCATTTTTCTCTTTTTTCTTTATGGAATTGAAGATATTGGAGAAAATCAAGAAAAAACAGAAATGAGAATAGAAGATGGTTCAAAGAAACAGGATAACAACGATGAACAGAGCTCCCCTAGAGGAGTATTGGAGATCCCAGTGTTGGGTGGGGACTCTGATCACAGTAGCTGCAGCAGTTGCAGCTCTTCTTCGAACGACAAATCCATCGTTGTTCATCAAGAGCTCGTTCGCCAGACCCATCGATCACAATGGAAGAGTTTGTTTGGTGCTCTAAAGAAGAAGTCAGTCAGAAGATTTTCCACGATCCCGTCGCTTGGTGGTCACGAACTCTCAAGGATAAGTTTACGGAGGAAATTGGCGCGAATTCGCAGCGCTGAAGATCCAATTTCTGCGGAAGGTATACCGGTGTCGAAGCCATCATGGCGGAGCTTCGATTACGCCGAGCTCGCCGCTGCTACTGATAATTTCAGCTCCGGTGAGGATAGCCCCTTTCTTCCTATTTCATTTTTTAGTATATATTTCAAATCAAAATAAACTTTTTTCAAATCAAAATGTTTTCTGATTTCTTTTTTCGGATTCTCAAGGCCTGTTTGTTTAGAGTTTTCAAAAAGTGTTTTTTTTTTTGTTATGGAAAAACAAGAAGAAAAAAAAAATACAGTTTCCATTTTATTTTGCTTAAAAATACAAGGCGGAATACGTAAAACCCTTAAAAACTGGTGGAGTAAAAGAAAATGTTTTTCGAGGTAATTCATTTCTTATAATACCAAAATTATAAGAAGAACGAGGCCTTTTTGTTTAGAGTTCTAAAAAAACAATTTGCTTATAAAAAATGTAAGCTTATATCAAAGAAAACACATCTTTTATTTTATTTCTTTGTTTTTAAAAAAAAAATACAGAATAAGAATGTTAAACCCAAAATTCGGTAAGATAACAGTTTCGAAAAACATCGCATTTTTAATAATACCAACCATGTTTTACGTTCAAAAAAAAAAATAGGAAACACGCCTCATATTCAAACGCTCCCTTTTCATATTCTTTTTCAATTGCTTTTTTTTAATGGATTCAATAATGATTAATTATCGGCATTTTCAAAATTCATGAGATCATATCAGTAGCTGACACTTTGTGTACTCGACCTTAGTGATTGAAAACGTGTAAAGTAAATATTTTTGTTGGCTGCTTAGCTGAAGTGGAAAAGTCGATGAAAGGGGCGGCCCGCCCGAAACATAAATCTTACAATATGTTGACTTGGACGTCTGAACTGTTGACAATTTCCAAATTGCTAGGCTTGATATATGTTTACTTGGGGGCAAGACTTTGAATTGATGGGGCCCATTGTATGCCTTGATTAATGCCATCAACCCCATCAATGGATGGGGGACATGGGGCATTTTTACTTCGGAGGAGGAAGTTTTGACCAAAGATTGAAGGGTTAGGATATAGGGAAGTGATAAGGGGGCTTCACTGCCTGCTTTACTCATATAGCCGACTTCCCAAAGGGTGTAGGTGTCTTTCTTTGGTTTAATCATGTTTGGGTTGGGTTGGGTAGGGTGGGACTGGTTAATTGATGAACATGTCCCCCTGAAATGTCCTGTCGTACATGTATAATTGTCTGGCACATGCCAGTCTTAGCAAATTCCAGGAGGATACATTAATGAAGAATTTTGGGCAACTTTTTTTCTTGTGTTTTTCATAATTTCTTAATGAGTCCTCTGCTCCAATTTGATTGATTCACCCTGTGGAATTTTACGAGGACCAACCATATAGGAGTGGTTACCAATTCTCAAAATGACTTGCTAGTCAATGGGTTGCAAAGGAATTTTAAGGATGGTGATCTATGAGTTACTTTTGTAGCCATTCATCAACTTTCTGTATAATGGTCATAAGTAATGTGAATACAGCGGTTTTGAAAAGAAATTGCATATATTGGATTGAGTAACCTCACATTTCAACCTTATCCAATTCTTTTGCCTTGTTTTTTTTTATTAACTTAGAAAGTTGAGACTTACCTGTTCATGTACCCAACTTTGACAGAGAATTTGATTGGGAAAGGGGGCCATGCAGAAGTATACAGAGGGTGCTTATCTGATGGCCAACTTGTTGCAGTCAAGAAGTTAATGAAGAAAGAGAAGGAAGATGAGGAGAGAACTGGAGATTTCTTATCAGAGCTTGGGATTATTGCACATATTGACCACCCAAATGCTGCTCGATTGATTGGGTTCGGTGTTGACGGCGGTTTGCACCTTGTCCTCCAATATTCTCCTCAAGGCAGCCTTGCTTCTGTTCTTCATGGTGATCTATATCTCATTACACTTTTTTGTCTCCTTTACATTTTATTGGAGATTTCTCTGTTTTTGTAGCTATAAGCATGCAACAGACCCGTTGGAAAATTAATTTTAAGGAGCCCCCCTACCATCCATGAAGCAGAAGGGTTTTCTTGTTGGAAAATGCTTTATAGCATGTTTCTTTTACTGATAAAGGAGCATTGAGTATTTCAGGTACAACAGAAAGTCTAGAATGGAAGATAAGGTTTAAGGTAGCTGTAGGGATAGCAGAAGGATTGCAGTATCTCCACCAAGGCTGCCACAGACGCATAATTCACCGAGACATCAAAGCTTCTAACGTATTACTCACCCAAGATTACCAACCTCAGGTATTTCTCTCTTTCACGTATTGTTTCTTGATTGGAACAAACCCAAGTTTGTGACTTCATCTATGCCTTGCAGATTTCTGATTTTGGACTAGCAAAATGGCTTCCTGACAAATGGGCTCACCATGTTGTCTTCCCTATTGAAGGCACATTTGGGTGAGGCTCTGCAGCTTCAATGCTCTGTTTTTTGCATTCTTTTTCACTCTCGTGTGTTCTTGATATTTGGGGCTTCTGTATTTTGGACTGGATTTCAGGTATTTGGCTCCAGAGTATTTTATGCATGGGATTGTTGATGAAAAGACGGATGTTTTTGCATTTGGGGTTTTATTGTTGGAGATCATAACAGGTCGCCATGCAGTTGATTCGTCTCGCCAGAGCCTGGTGATTTGGGTATGATTTGGTTAGGCAAAACTTAAGTGAACTTTCATAAAATTTGGACCCAATTTCTGTATGCTATGTTAATTTGCAGAGAGTTCAACAAAAACTTTTTCCCAAATAACCTCTCAAGGAGGGAGATAGTTCATTTTCACGCTATTTCTTTTTTCATTAAATGAAATGAAAATCATAGATTCTTTGTTAAATTAATGGAAAAAAGAATTGAAAGCTTGCACCTTTATGTGCATAGGCAAAGCCAATGCTGGACGCAAATGATGTTAAAGAAATAGTAGATGCTCGGTTAGGAGACAACTATGATCATGGAGAAATGAAGCGAGCCATGTTGACTGCCTCAATGTGCATTCATCACTCATCCTCCATGCGTCCACAAATGAACCGGGTATGAAGTTCTGATCCCCTTCCTCCATTCCTCAGTTCATTAAATCTCCATTTTGATGGCGTGAGATTGATAGCAGAGGTGAATTTTGGAGTGTGTAGGTTGTGCAGCTACTGAAAGGAGAGGGCAAATCACCAGAACCAAAGCAAAAGTCCAGTGTGGGGAGAGCCCTCATTTTAGATGATTCTGACTTGGCAGATTATACCCCTACTAGCTATCTGAAGGATCTCAATCGCCATATGCAATTGGTTCTGGAATGACCTTGTTTCTGCTGCTTCCGCTGGTGCTTTTGTGCTGTTATCAGTGTGAAAAAAAGCTTGGAATGGTATGGCCCTACGAAATATGGCATACCAGTTACAATAGATTGTATTTAAGTGAGTCTTAGCATCTCAAAACCAAAAGTTGTATTGGTTTTTTAAGGGGATGTTATTTCAGTGAATGGGTGGTGAAGAAGACTAGATGAGGAAGAACATGAACAATGCACAAACATATATGTATGAGAAGAGCATCATCTGATTATGATGTGTTGTATTCCATACATAAGAGAGAATCCATATAAATATATATATATATATATATATATATATATATATATATATATATATATGTTTATCTGCTGCTATGCTTCTCAATCATTCATTCATCATGGTTGTAAATTTGTGAAGTTGGATTTTGTAAACTCACCTACGCAGGAATCAGGATGGTTAACAACGAAGACTTGGGAACTAGAAGAAATTGAGGAAAAAATCCCTGAATAGTTTACTTAAATATAACAAACAGTACTTAAAATAAACCAGGACTTTTATAATTTGGTGTAGGTGCTTGTGCTAATTATGGATGTCTTGGACAATGATTTTGAAAAAGTTGCTAGCCTTGCTAAGACTAAAATGATAATGATAAAACTATTAAAAGTGTTAGAAACAGTTAATTGTTATAAAGAATGAAGAAAGAAAGAGAGAAAATGAGAGAACTCAAGAGGTCTTAGACTAAAATGATAATGATAAAACTATTAAAAGTGTTAGAAACAGTTAATTGTTATAAAGAATGAAGAAAGAAAGAGAGAAAATGAGAGAACTCAAGAGGTCTTCATTAATACAGTAATAAGTACATCTATAATGATTCACCTGTAAATGTGTGGTCAATTCATGTTACCGATGAATTATTTATATGACTTTCCGCGAATACTGTCATTAAATAGTGTCTTGTTTCATTAAAAACCTTGACAGTAAAACCTAATGGGATAAAACTGGGCGAAAAGGAAAAATGATGCGATATCTTGCGTTTTTAACAATTCTCTCATGATAGTGACATAATACGCCATTTTGAAGATCTTACAGCAGCGCATACCAATTTAGTGTATAAGTTTCTTGAATGTGTAGTGGCGAGGCTTTTGTAAATAAATATCTTCAGATTATCAGAACAGGCCTTATACATTGCGCATTGATTTAGCCGCTATTCTAAAGTTCATGAGATAGAAGAATTTTGGTGAAATGTGTTTAGTTCGATCACCTTTAATATAACCTCATTTGACTTGCGCAATACATGCAACATTATCTTCATATAATATTATTGGTTTGTTCTTGATAGAAGATAATCTACATGATTTTCTGATGTGTTGTATCATGTATCTCAACCAAACACTTTCTCGACTAGCTTCATGCTTGGTAAGTATTTATGAATGGTTAGAAGAGGTGGTCACTATTGTTTTTTTTACTGACCTCCAGGATAGAGCAGTATTTCCATAAGTAAATATATATCTTGTTTGTTTTCGAGCTTTGTGAGGGTCCGAAAGATAACCTGCATTTGCATAACCAAAAAATTGTGGTTCCAATGTTTTGGAATAAAATAATCCCATGGAGCTAAACTGTATCTTGCTAGTGAATTAACTGAGAAAGCAATGTCTGGTTGAGTATAATTTGCAAGATACATTAGTGCACCAATTGCATTGAGATATGGTACTTCAAGACCAAACAATTCTTCATTTTATTCTTTAGGTTGAAACATATTTTTGGTCACTTTAAGCGACCTAACAACCATGGGGGAACTAAGGGGGTGTGATTTATCCATATGAAAGCGCTTCAAGACTTTTTCTGTATATGTTGATTGATGGATTAATACACCATCTGAACAATGCTCAATCCAGTACAAGCATAATAGCTTTCTGCTTTCCAAGATCTTTCATTTCAAATTCTTTCTTTAAGTAATCAATTGTTTTGATGAGCTCTTCAGGAGTCCTAATCAAATTCAAATCATCCACTTATACCGCAATAATTGCAAATTCAGTTCCTACTTTCTTGATAAAAACACATGGGTAAATTGAATTATTCACATATCCTTTTGTGTGTAAATATTGGCTTAAACGATTATACCACCTTTGTGACGCCCCCAACTCAGCACCCAGTGTCAAGGGAGGGTATCACTTTTTTTTCTTTTTCTTTTCTGTTTATTATAAACTTATAAACTTTAAGCTTATCTATTCATATAATATTAAACATTTATCTTGTATTATATTCTATAGCAAAATGATTTACCGTGTATATACAAGCTCTATACATAAGCTGTTTAACATTTACAATATTTATATCATACAAAAAGAATTGTAAAATACATATACCTTAAACCAAATGGTCTTCCAAGAAAATTTTAGTGACGTGTTGACTTCACTACCGACGCTTGGATTGCTCGTCCCCTAGTTTCCTCTTCAGACCTACACTGATGAAACATCCGTGTTGTTTATAAATGAAAGGAATAATACACGTGACAACCCCCTAATAAGGATCAATATCTCAATTTTAGACACATGCATATACTCATGCACAGTATAACATTTTACATATATTTATCCATTTCATATCTATTTTTCATATAACATGCTCTCATTTATTATCATATTTCATATACTTTTCGTGTCATCTTATTAATTTTACTTATCATTTGTAACCATATACTATCATCACATAACGTTGCTATGCTTCTCTATCACGCCATATATCATATACATCTCATTCACAGATATTTGTCATCGTTTTTATGTTTCATGCCTCAGATAAACCTAGTTTGACACGGGAAAGAATTGTAATGTGATTCAGCGTACTATCACCGCACGAGACAAGATCTCTATCCGTATGACCAAATGGGGCTCTATAATGATCCAAACGGATCGCATGTGTCATCAATTCAACCTGCAATTATATTTATAAACTGTATGTTATAAAGAATCAGATTCTTATAGGCATGTCTATCTATCAAACTACCTGGTCATAAGCAAACAATAAGTTTTATTATGTTTTCTTAATAATCTTTTAGATATTAAAAAAAGATATCTCATATACATGAATAACTACTGATATCATGTATACTTATGAGATATTCATTATCCAATAATCTTTTATAAACATTTAACTGTACTTTTTCATATAACAAAATTATAATGTATTCTTTGCTTTCATAACACATGTTATCATGATCATATATTACTATGATGCATTATTTCATATAACAATACATTGATATAACCTTTATACAATTCTAGCCTATAACCAATTCCGTCGAATAGTTCGATAGCCTCTAAATCTATTTTCAACTACAATTTTAACACTATAAACAAGATTGTTAGAGAAAGTGATCTTCTAACTCAATATACCCCTATGTCTTAAGTTTCTTATGGTTCAAACATCATGTCATTTGAAATTTTAATTTGGGAGATATGGCTCCAAACATCTGACCTGCTTCCTGATGCCTTCCGTGAAATTAACTGAATTCAGGTCCTATTTGAATTTTTGGGAATGCAGCATACAATTTGACCATAATTTGTCTATGGTTGTTCTCCCAGATGTCTAGTTTGTGGCCAGAAATTTGAATCATCTCATTTGGACCAAGATAACCTAAGGCGATTTAAAACAACTGAATTACTCCAATTCAAAGTAGATCATATATATTGCATTGGGACAAAAATTATTCCCTTACTTTGACGAATTTTCTGGATCCAATACGGTCCAAATTTGGATATACTTATTTTGGGAAGATTTGTTCTCCTAGAAGTATAGTTTACTTTGAAATTTGAATCACTCAATTTGAATGAGTGAAACTCAACTTATGGCCTAAATATCAAAACTGTTCTGAAACCCAAAACTATATCAGAATTGACCAAACAAAGCCTCATTTTGACGAATTTTCTGGGTACATTGGAGTCCAAATTTGTACACACCTATTTCAAGGAGATTTTTTCTTCTAGAAGTATAGTTTACCTAGAAATTTGAATAACTCAATTTGGATGAGTGATGGTCAAATTATGGCCAAAACAAAAACATGAGTTAAAAAAAAAAGGACAGCATCTCCCCTAAAACTCAACATTTTCTCTATACAAATTTTTCCTCCATCGGCACTACAAACCAAACCAAACAACCATTCCAAACAAGGATTCTTCACAAAAAGAGGTATTCCAAACCTCCAAACAAGTAGCCATACAAAATCCTAACAAGTTCCATACAAAAATCCATACACAAATTCATACAAAAATTTCTTACATATCCATACAAAAATTCTAAACATTCCATACATTTGCTTTTCTTTTCTCATTCCTTCTTCCTTCTCTTCTTCTTCTTCTTCTTCTTCTTCTTCTCCTTCTCTTCTCTTCTCCCATCGTATTTGCCCTATCTCAAAGGCCAAAAATGATATATTTTTCCTTTCATCAATAAGGCCATGTTTGGCCTTATTTTGCTATTATTTGCAAATCAATATATTCATATTTCTACTTTAGCCTATAATCTTCTTATCATATGACCTTTGGGTCCTAGATTGGTAAGATACCAATTTACCCTTGACTCTTGAATTAATTCCGGATTTTTGCTTATTTTATTCCGGAAAAATATACATTTACTTTTATTATACCCTAAACATGTTATAAAACCGTCATGGTATAATTTGAGGTGTTACAACATTCGACCAGACTGTTTTAATCCATATAAAGATCATTGTAACTTGATTGAATACATGCTCGGTGGTTTTGAATTCATTACTTCAGGTTATTTGAATCCTTCAGGGATTTTCATATATACATTAGTATCAATAGATTCATATAAATAGGTTGTGACTACATCCATCAGCCGCATATTAAGTCCTTTGGAGACCGCTAAATATATTAAATAACGAAATGTAGTTGCATCCATTATGGGAGAATACGTCTCATAATCACCTCATGCTCCTTGTGAGAAGCCTTAGGCCACAAGGCTTTATATCACACATAATTTCATTTGTCATTTCCTGCCAGACAAAGATCCATCGATATCCAACATGTTTTATATCTTTAGGTGTTTGAACTACTGGTCCAAATACCTCTCATTTAGCTAGTGATTTTAACTATGTTTGTAATGCTTTTTTCCATTTTAACCAATCATTTCGATGTCGACATTCATTTATATTTTGTGGCTCCTGATCTTCATCACTGCTTATGATGTAAGTATCCATTTGGAAAGAAAAGGCATCATCTATAAGGGTAGTATTTCGATCCCATATTTTTCCCTTATGTATATAATTAATAGATATTTCTTCATTGTTATGTACCGGTACAATCTCATGAGATAATTGTTCATTTGATGCCTTTGCAGGGGTTATTAGTTCATCATTTAATCCTTTGACATCTGTATGCTCTTCAGGAGCATTGAATTTAACACTTTTCCTTTTTCTAGGAATTGTATCTTTTGAGCTAATAGGGTTGTTCGCGTTTTGAATGTGGCTTAGGCTAATTGGCCACGCTATATTTCAATTTTCTCATTGGAATTTCAATCCATGCAGGGATATTTGTAGCTGGTATATGTGATTTTGTAACCTTTGTTGAATCAATAAATGCATCAAGTAATCGATTTGCAAGATTTTGTAAATGAATTATCTTTTGGATCACTAATTCAGATTGCTTTGTGGGGGGATCAAGATGAGAAAAAGATGATTCAGTCTATGTAATTTCTCGTCATTCTTTTGGAATTGGCTTTTATCCCCCTAATGGTGGGAAAACATCTTTATTAAAATGACAATATGCAAATGGAGCAATAAAAACCTCACCTGTGAGAGGCTCAATATAGTTAATAATAGAAGAAGATTGAAAACCAACATAAATATCAAGGCGGCGTTGAGGACCTAGTTCAGTTCGATAAGTGGGTGCAAAGGGAATATAAACAGTATAACCAAAAACACGTAAATGTGAAATATTAGGTTGATAACCTAAAACAAGTTGTAATGGGGATAAATCTTGATTGGTTGTAGGAAGAAGGCTAATTAAATTCCCAGCATAAATAATAGCATGGCCCATGCCAATGAAGGCAATTTGGTGTTCAAAAGTAATGATCTAGCAATTAGTTGCAGACGTTTGATAAAGGATTCAACCAACCCATTCTAAGTATGAACATGAGCAATTGAGTATTGAACATCTATTCTAATGGACATACAATAATCAAGGAAGGCTTAAGATGATTGGCTGTAGGACGAAGGCGAACTAAATTCCCAGCATAAATAATAGCATGCCCCCATCCCAATGAAGACAATTTGGTGCTCAAAAGTAATGGTCTAGCAATTAGTTGCAAACGTTTGATAAAGGATTCAACCAACCCATTCTAAGTATGAACATGAGCAATTGAGTATTGAACATCTATTCCAATGGACATACAATAATCAAGGAAGGCTTAAGATGAGAATTCACCAACATTATCAAGACGAATTGTCTTGATAGGATGATCAAGGAATTGTGCCCTGAGCCGAATTATCTGGCTAATAATCTGGAAAATGCAACATTCCGGGTAGAAAGAAGGCATACATGAGACCATCTAGTGAACGTATCAATTAAACCCATAAAATAATGAAAAGGTCCACTAGGTGGGTGAATAGGCCCACAAATATCCCCTTGAATACGTTCTTGAAATGCAGGGGATTCAAACACAATCTTTGTAAAAGATGGTATAATAATTAATTTGCCTTGAGAACAAGTAGTTCAACTAAAATCATGAGATTTTAAAATTTGTCTGCTCGTTAATGGATGCCCATTAGAATTTTGAACTATACGGTGCATCATTGAAAGTCCCGGGTGTCCAAGTCGTTCATGCCATAATAAAAATGCTTTTAAGTCATTGAACTTCTGGTTCATGATAACATGAGATTCAAAAGGTCTAATAGTTGTTTGATATAATCCATATGATGAAGAATTTAATTGTTCCAAGATTTGTTTTTGCCTAGTAATGAGTAAATACTCATTTCCATTATGACTCATAGCTTCAATGTGATATCAATTTCAGAAAATATCCTTGAAACTAAGTAAATTTCGATTAGATTTATTAGAATAAAGGGCATCATCAATTTGAAACTTGTGTCACAGCGTATCAATAATATCTCTTCGTAACCTTTAATTCAGGTCACGAGACTCGACATACCAACATTGGGTTCGAACTAAAGTTAAGTTTGAAAAGTATTTCTTATCACGTAAAATTGTGTGAGTTGTGGCACAATCAACATGTAACACCCCAAATTACACCATAGTAGTTTACGTGTTTATGTATAATATAAAGTAGTAAATCTCAGATTTTCAAATTAGTACTAAGGGTAAATTGGTACTTACAATTAAGGACCCAAGTGACATAAGATGAAAAGATTATATGTTAAAGTGGAAATATGACAAGTTGATTTTCAAATATAATGAAGTGGAAGGACTAATATGCAAAAGGAAAAATTGGAGGCCAAATGCCTTAAAGCCAAACATGGCCTTATAGTAGAGAACATTTCCCCATTTTGGCTTAACGGAGGTTAGGGCTTACGGTTTGGAGGAGAACCAAATAGGGGTTTGCTTTTCTCTCCATGTCTTGGGTTCTCCTTGTTCAAGTAAGAAGGAAGGTAGAAGAAAATGTTTAAGCTCAAGAAATCAAGGTATGGAACCTATATGTATGGATACTGTTTAGGGTTCAGATAATAGTGATTGATTATTTTTATATACTTAAACCCTCCAAACTCTCTGTCTATGTTTAGTTAGAAGAACCCCATCTCCAGATAAAAGTGATTTTTTTTTGTGTTAGTTCAAAGCCAGGGTTGGTTTTAAGGCTGGGTCTAGAGGATATTGAGTACCGGTACTGAAAGCTGAGTACCGATACTCAAAGCTATTTTTGGTCTATAGAATATTGAGATCGACACCGGAAAGCCGAGAATGCAGACTGAAAAGCTGTTTTTTTCATTCAGTATGAATCAGAAGACTGCAGATCAAAGTCGAAAGGCACCTGTGATCAAAGTGGTTTAAGGTCCAGAGGATGTTAGGTATCGATAATGAAAGTTGAGTACCGGTACTCAAAGTTGTTTAAGGTCCGAGTACCTGTTCTGCAACCTTGTTTTTGTTATGTTCTTCCTTTAATTATGAATGAAAGGGTCAGTTCATGTATAAAAGTTATATGAAAATGCTCTGTACTTCGCTTCGCCTCGACGATCTTGTTGTTGGACAAACATTGTTCTTACCCCTTATTTGCTAATGTGATTCAGAACAAAATAACAAGCTTAGTAATATATATAATTATATGTCTGCCTAAAACAGAATAGCGAATGAATAGACACCTCTGATCAATGTTTCGACACTTCTGTTAGTGGGCAGGCACATCTCTATTCAATGCTACGACACTTTTGTTACATGGGCAGACATGTCTCTATTTAGTGTTTCGGCACTCCTGCTAGTGCTACGACACTTCTGTTACATGGGTAGACACGTCTCTGTTCAATACTGTACTATACCTTTGGGTACCTATTGTGATACGTGTAACACCCAAAAATATACTCTAGTCGTTTTTAAACATAATTAGGGTATATTATAAGTACATTTTGAAATTTTTTGTAATTATTATTTTGCTAAGCTAGAGAAATTTGAAACCCGGAATTTGTACAAGATACAAGGGTAAATTTGTAATTTGTCAAAATAAAACACAAAAGTTATAATATGAGAAGATGATATGCCGTTATAGAAATGGCATAAATTGATTTACAAATAATAGAGTGATGGAGGACCTAAATGTAAATTAAAGGAAAAATAAATTAAAATAAAAAGCGGAGCAAGACAAAGTGGAGATCTCTATTTGGGGAGCTTCAATGGAAGGAAGAATATGAAGAAGAAGGAGAAGAGATTTCAGGTATGGAA
This sequence comes from Tetrastigma voinierianum, assembly GCA_016808115.1. Classification (NCBI taxonomy): domain Eukaryota; kingdom Viridiplantae; phylum Streptophyta; class Magnoliopsida; order Vitales; family Vitaceae; genus Tetrastigma; species Tetrastigma voinierianum. The sequence goes on from JAEQBH010006867.1 coordinate 112,611, forward strand.
GTCTAGTTTTTGTATGGAAACTATGATTTTGGTATGATTCCTTACTTTCTCGCTCTCGAAATATGCTTAGACTCTCCATCTTAGGCAATGCTTTCCGGGAAAAGATTTGCATCGTTAAATCTGTTTGATTGCTGAGGAAATGTGGTGAAACTAGCATCTCTAGGTCTTTGTTTCTAGTTTCTATTTCATTTCTATTTTTATTGAATTTTCAATTTCTGGAAACTCTGATGATAGAAACAGCAAAATTGATTTTGCTAATATTGTTCTTTGTTTGTTCTCCGGGTTTTGGTTGGCAACACTGCTCATGTAGTTTTGTCTCTGACGGTCATAATTTCTCTGCCCGAATCGTTTTGGATGTTCTAGACTCATGGAAAGCCCTGAGTCTATAATCCATCCATATAGCTTGATAATAGTTGGAACTCATATTAGGGTCCAAAATCAGCGAAAATAGTAGCCCTTGCTGATTCCGCTAGTATTCACCGGCTCATGGAAGCCTCAAACTCTGACGGTCATAATTTCTTTCGTCCGAACCCGTCTATGTTCTTGACTCCCCATGGAAAGCCCTTGAATCTAGAATCCATTAATATATACTTGGATAATATTGGAACTCATATTAGGTCCAGAAATCACGAAAACAAGAGGGCCTCGCTGTCTCGCTTAATATTCAATCGCTCATGGGAAGCCCCAAACTCGGACGATCATAATTCTTCAGTCCAACCTCGTTCGATGTTCCTGACTCTATGGAAAGCCCTTTGAGTCTAGAATCCATCCATATATAGCTTGATGAAATTGAAATGATATTAAATAGCTCATAAGCATACATGGTAACCATACTTATTCATGCATATAATGAGATATGAAAAATGCAAAGATACGAATAAATGATTGTAAATATCGCATATGATTACTGGATGACAATAATTATTCGGGAATATGAGATATATACTGAACATAAAATATACATGGATTGTCTGCTTAGAACCTGGTAGAGGGATAGATGGACATGCCTATTAGGGAAAAATGTCTCAAGATATCGATCGGTTGGTCCCGTTTGGGTCATTATAGCGCTTTCGGGCCCTTATAGATGGTCAGATAATGATAACGCTTCGACTCTTACATTTTGGGCCATTATCTCGCACAATGATAACAACGCCTTTCGCCCTTATGTAATTTCACTATTTCGCATAAAGGAGTACAATCGATTCGGCCCTTATAGCTTTTATCCACTTCTAAGGTTTATGTGCATGAAACATAAACAAATAACTTGAATATGACATATGAAATGATATGATATGATAAGAAGCATAACACGCTTATGCGATGACAAGTATATTGTAGACAAGAATATGAAATGTATATGAACGCTGATAAGAAATGAAACATGATATGATAAGTAAATATGAGATATGTATACATGTTTAAATGATATTATATTAGATGTGTATGCATGTGTACGTATGTGATGGATCTCAGGTTAATGGTCGCCCACTTAGTTTATCTCACCTGTTTATGTTTAGCACGAGCGCTCATCTGTGCAGGCAACAAGTAAGAAGCATAAACGAAAACCGACACTCTCACATCAACAACCAAGGCCAACACACTACTAGGTGCCCACTCAAAGACTCTTTTTGGTATATTTTTGTATATGTTTTGTTTTTTGTAAACAATGTAAATATTAAATGTTGAACACTTCCATATATGGAGCTTAGTATATTTTGTAACTGGTCGTTACAGAATATAGTACAAGTTAAATGTTTAACATTATATGAATGAACAAGCTAAAGGTTATAAGTTTATAAAAAAAATAAAATAACACTCCTCATTACACCGCACATTAGTCAGTATCACATCAAGGCCCTCTCATTCATTATTACTAGTCTATACATGGAAACATTTATATAATAAGAATATGAATAATGAACAATAAGAAAGTATAAGTAATCAATTCTGCTCTGTTCTATATTGTACCTACGGGTACCTTCTGTACAAGATCTCTATTATGAACTCCTATGGGAGATATGAAAACCCCGTCATAAGAATGATAAGAATTTGAATAATGAAGAATAAGAAAGCATAAGGAATAAGTTCTATCGTGTAATGTACCTACGGGTACCTTCTGTACAAGATCTTTGTTCTGAACTCCTACGAGAGATATGAAAACCCCATTATAAGAATTATGTTATTTGAAAACTCTGTTATACGTAAACTCTGACATATGCATTATGTTATATGTATCTTGTAATTATGGACCACTTTAAGTGGTCAGATTTGTTATATGTTTCCCACTAAGTTATAAGCTTAACACAGGTGTTTCATCCATGTAGGTACTAAAGAGGACATCCGAGACATTCAAGATAAACAGGCCACACAACAATAGAGTCCACCTCACGAGGTTTTGATTTTTGGTTTTGAAATGTAAATGTAAAAGTTTTTGTATTGCTTTTATTTATAAGTATAAGTAGGGTAAGGGCGCGGGACAAGACATGCATCTCCAGGAGAATGATCTATATATCTTCAAAAGAAAGCCAAAATTTAAATAGAAGAACTCAATTTGTATTAAATATGTAATAAAAAGTAACATAATAAACATATATGTTAATCATAGCACACATTGCCATCACCAATCAAATGGTCAATTTTTCCATTTAGATCTTCAAAGAAGTCAGAGATATCAAAATGAGTTAAAGGTATTACACCATCATTATCAATTAAATAATCATCAATTTGATTGTTAGCTTCTTCAAGAGAGACTTGATAAGGATCATCAGGATCCATTGTCCCTTGATCATTAATAAAGTTGGTCTCAATTTGGTTACATTTTCCTTTGATGAAGGCTTAATAAAGGTCAACCAAATGGTTGGTCGTACGACAGGTAGTACGTGACAAGTGACCATTCATTCCACATTTGTAGCATTCAGTCTCATAAACCCTTTTGTTATGTGGCCCAGTTGCCTTTCCTTGTAATATTTATGAATGATTCAACTTTTGGTTATTGGAGTAGTTTTTCTTATTATAAGGTTGATTATAACCACCTTGATTCCAAGAAATATGGCGACCACGACTACGGCCTCGACCTCGTCCATAAAAATATCCATGCCCACACCCACGCCCACGCCCACGTCCACGTCTATTAGTTTGAATTGTGGCATTGTTTTCAAGCAATGATATAGATCCGATAGGGCAAGATTGGTGATTCTTTAATAACAATTCATTATTCTACTCAGCCTAAGGAGACATAATTAACTCCTTGTAATATTTGGTAAATCCACACTCTTCTATATTGATGTCACAGAGCATATTGGGCTGGTGTGAAAAGTGGTATATGTTTTCTCAAGCATGTCCTCATCCGAGACTTTTTCTTCACATAATTTTAGCTGAGAGCTAATTTTGAACAAGGCTGAGTTATAGTCACTGATCGACTTAAAATCTTGTAATTGTAAATGAATCCAATCATAACGGGCCCTTGGAAGTATTATGGTCTTTTGATGGTCATATTGTTCTTTCAAACTTTTCCAGAGGATCAATGGATTCTTGACCGTAAGATATTCACTTTTGAGGCCTTCATCAATATGATGGTGAAGGAATATTAAGGCTTTAGCGCGATCCTATTGGGATGCAACATTTCCTTCTTTGATAGTATGTAACGCCCTAAAAATACCCTAAAATTTTTATAATAAAATTCTTTATATATTCCGTGTATAAAGGAGCCAACTTGGGTATTTTCCTGAAATTTTTAGATGAATATTGATTAAATGATTATTGAATCCAGAAATAAAACCTATGGAAAAGAGAAAATATGGAAATAGTAAAAATGGGGGACCTGGCACACTAAATAAGTTTATATGTCTAAGTGAAAATAGGAGACTTAAATGAAGAATAATAGAGAAATGGAGGGACCCAAATATAAAAAGAAATAAAGAAAAGAAGAAAAATCAAGGAAAGGGCATGTGGCATAGGAAAGTGGGAGGCTTCTCCTTAAAATACGATTTGTATGATCCATAAGAGCTGAAACAGAGAAAATAAGGATTTAGAGGAGAAGCTCCTCTACTTTTCTAGATTTCAACGATCGACCATAGGTCCCGAAGCAAGAGGGAAAGTCTTTCCTCGTGACAAGAGCTACAAGTAGAGATCGGAATCGGGGAGTTTTAACAAACTTCAAGAGGTAGGTCTTCCTTACTTGGTCATTTTCACCCTAAGCTGCCACATTGTGGATAAGGCGCACAGTCTGACCATAGAGTCAATTTCAAGGTAAGAAATAAAGAGAACTCCAGTGATACTTCGTAAGTTGTAGCCACATCAATGAACTGAGATAAAATAAGCTTTAAGACTTCACTGGGACCTCTCAGAGACTGGGTTATAGTCCTTTATTGAGGTCACCAACAACTGGCTCTATCTGGTCAACTAAATTTCGGACCTTAGAACGGCTTTGAGCAAGAAATAAAGGAATTTGGCAGTAAGTTCTGGGAAATTGTAGCCACATCAATGAACTTGATTTTAGGTTTTCTTAGAATTTCTAATTACACCTCAGAGACTAAGTTATGGTCTTTTACTCGAACAACAAATGGGTGAGAGTTCCCATGCAGGTCACAACAGGTCGCTGCACCTCATCCCGTAGGAGGTCGGCAGAGATTCTCAGAGCTCTCACCCCGAAGAGCTCTCAGCTCGCCCCGAAGAGCTCAGCCTGGTCCCTCAAGAGCTCAGTTTGTCCCGAAGAGTCACTGGTCCTGGCTGCAGGTCACTGTCAAGTGTAGAGGCCAACTCAAGCGCCCGCCACTTGCCCAGATGACTATGCATGACCCCAACTGAAGGTCATAACTCCTCCGTCCGAACTCCGACGGTGTTCTTTGGACTCTATGGAAGCTTCATTGAGTCAAGAATCCATCCATATGCCTGAGGAAGATAGAAGGTGTCAGACTGAGGAAGTCAGACCGAGTCTGTCATGTAGAGGTCAACTCGTCGCTCAAGTCACTTAGTCCGGTTGACTACGCATGACCTCCCAACTTCTGAAAGTCACACCCTTCGCTTGAACTCCGACGGTGTTCTTAGACCTATGGAAAGCCCATTGAGTTAAGGAATACATTCATATACCTGAAGGAGGATATTAGAAGTCAGGATCGAGGCGTTAGACTGAGCCTGCTCACTCTCATTCCAGCTCGTCGCCCAGTCACTGTCCGGGTTGACCACGCAGATGACCCCAACTTCTAAGGTCATATCTCCTTGTTTGAACTCCGGTTTTGTGTTCTTGACCTCTATGGAGCTTCCTCCATTGAGTCAAGAATACATCCATATAGCTCATAGATATATTAGATGTCAAACCAAGGTGTTAGACTGAGCTCTGCCACTTCAAGCCTCAGCCTCGTCACCAGCCGCCGTCCTGTTGATCACGCATGACCTCCAACTTCTAAGGTCATATCTCCTTCGCTTACTGATTTGGGTGTTCTTGACTCTATGGAAAGCCCATTGAGTCAAGAATACATTCATATTCCTGAGGAGTATATTATGATGTCAGACTGATAGGTTATATCGAGCCTGTCCAGTTGTACAAATTACTACCAGCCGCCTCGTCTCAAGCTGACTACGCACGACCTCCAACTTCGGAAGGTCATATCTCCTTCGTCCGAACTCCGATTTGGGTATTCTTAGACTCTATGGAAAGCCCATTGAGTCAAGAATACATTCCTATTCCTAAGGAGGATAGAAGATGTTTGACCGAGGTGATAGATCGAGCTCGTCCAGGTCAGGTTGGCTCGTCAGTTCAGGATTTGACTGCGTATGACCTCCAACTTCGTAAGGTCATAACTCCTTCGTCCAACTCGATTCGGTATTCTTGGACCCTATGAGCCCATTGAGTCAGAATCCACCTATATATAGCTTGTTGAATTTGGAAATCATATTAATCTCTGCATCAATCCTAACCAAAACTACTAGTACGCATCGAATAATATTGTTCTTTAATGGTTTTGGAATAGGACTAGACGTATAGGAAAAGCCAACCGAGATTGAGATTCCGTGGATTGAATCAAAGTGCAAAGATTTTTGGGGTTTGTTCTACCAACTCCTATTCCTCGCTTCTAAGTTTTTGCATGTTGTTCAAAAGCATATATTGAATTGATTTAATTGATTTGAGAAAAGTGATTGTGAAATGTTTGTATATAAAAATTGCATGATTATTGGAAAATAAACTGTTTATACAAGCCGTACATATTGTACTCATATTTTGGTTATAAAGGATTTGAACGCCCTAATAGAATGTTAACCGCTTATTTCGCATTAAGGATATTTAGGTCAAATAGCAAGATCACAATCCATGATGTGTCACCCGACGCCGTTCTGGTCGACCAGATCGGGTGTTGTTCACTATTTGATTGCTTATAACTATCGCCAGCCAAAATGGAATCATCAGGTTATAAACCATGTGATACCGGCTCAGCTCACGGACCGTGCCTGACTCGATATCCCGATATCAAGACATAGGTTAAATTCCTGCTAAGGCACAATCGAATTGATTGACATAACTCGAATTGATTTATAACTGAATTGATATGCACAATCGAATTGGAATTTCGTAATCGAATTGATTTTACAAAGAATCGAATCGAATTTGTGTTATTAATTGAATTGATTTGGTAACTGAACTGGAATTCTGAGCATAATTGAATTGATTTGAGATCGCTAAATATTGAATATGAAAGTGTTTTTTTTTGATGATCAATGAACCATGATTAATCAGATATAAAACAAGTATATGTATCGTATTTATATCATCATCCATAATGATTTGAAAGTTTTGAATTGTTAAATTGCATAATGTGATTAAACCAAACCGAGGAATGGATTTAGATAGAACTACTAAGCATGAAAATGCTTAGTATATTGTTTTACCACGCGCAGGTACTGAGCGATAGATAGTGATCAAAAGCGACTCAAGATCGAGGAGCGTCGAAATATAAGAAGGAAATTTCTGAGTATGTCCCATATGTGCACTCATTTGCTTTTGATATGGATATTATGTAGAAACAATTTGAACTCCGAACATCTATTTTAGTAAATCATTTTGAAAAGGCTTGAATGCCTTCATTGTAAATGTATTTTGTTAAATATAAATGTTTATGGGCTTGCCCAAATTTTGAAATCGCTTCCGCAAAGATATGATTTTGAATGATTGAGTGATTTTAGTGGCATCCCTGACCGCCTGGACCGTGCCTAAACTGGTCGCCTAGTAAGGTCCCACAGATTTCCAAGATTCATAGCATCCAAGTGGATTTCAGCATCCAATATCCAAGAGGAATAATTCTTGCCCGAATTATCAAGGGCAACAAATTCGAGCTTGGTGATATTAGTCATTTTCTTACTAGTTTTGTAACTTTGTCTGTATGAGCTCTCGTGTTGATAATGTGTTATAAAGAATGAAGAAAGGAAGAGAGAAACTAAGAGAACAAAGAGATAACTCAAGAGGTCATTTTTCTCATTCTCTTTCATTATCAGGGATCTCACATATATAGGGGTCTTCATTAATACAGTAATAAGTACATCCATAATGATTCACCAGTAAATGTGTGGTCATTCACATTTCTCAATGAATTACTTATAACATTAATATATATATATATATATATATATATATATATATATAGTGAAGAGTATATATATATATATATATATATATATATATATATATATATATATATATATAGGTCTTCATTAATATAGTAATAAGTACATTTATAATGATTCACCGGTAAATGTGTGGTAATTCATATTTCTCAATGAATTATTTATAACACTACCCTTGAATGACCATCACTAGATAGTTAGTACTGTCTCATTAAAAACCTTGCAAGTAAAACCCAGGGAGATAAAAACCTGTGACGGGGCTTTAAAAGAAACAGAAGATACTAAAATCTTTAACAATTCTCCCGATAGTGACATAATACTTAATTAAGATCTTTTAATTTATTACATACTAACTGGGTGTACAAGTTTCTTGAATATTGTAGTGGGCAGGGCTTTTGTAAATAAATTTGCTAGATTATCACTGAACCTTATTTGTTGCACATTGATTTTACCATTGTTCTGAAGTTCATGAGTATAGAAGAATTTTTGTGAAATGTGCTTAGTTCGATCACCTTTAATAGATCCTCATTTGACTTGTGCAATACACGCAACATTATCTTCATATAATACTGTTGATTTGTTCTTGATAGAAGATAATCCACATGATTTTCTGATGTGTTGTATCATGTATCTCAACCAAACACTTTCTCAACTAGCTTCATGCATGGTAAGTATTTCTGAATGGTTGGAGGAGGTGGCCACCATTGTTTTTTTTTACTGACCTCCAGGATATAGTAGTGTTTCCATAAGTAAATATATATCATGTATGTGATAGAGCTTTGTGAAGGTCCAAAATATAGCCTACATTTGCATAACCGAAAAATTATGGTTCCAATGTTTTGGAATAACATAATCTCATGTCACATGTCCCACGGAGATATCTTAATAAATGTTTAATTCCGTTCCAGTTCCATTTAGTTGGAGTTGAACTATATCGTGCTAGTAAATTAACTAAGAAAACAATGTTTGATCGAGTATAATTTGCAAGATACATTAGTGCACCAATTGCACTGAGATATAGTACTTCAGGACCAAGCAATTCTTCATTTTATTATTTAGGCCGAAACGGATCTTTGGTCACCTCAAACGACTTAACAATCATGGAGGAACTAAGGGGGTGTGATTTATCCATATGAAAGCGCTTCAGGACTTTTTCTATATATGTTGATTGATGGATTAATACACCATCTGAACAATGCTTAATCTGCATGCCGAGATAATATTTTGTTTTCCCAAGATCTTTAATTTCAAATTCCTTCTTTAAGTAGTCAATTGTTTTGATGAGCTCTTCATGAGTCGCAATCAAATTCAAATCATCCACATATACCACAATAATTACAAATCTAGTTGCTACTTTCTTGACAAAAACGCATGGGCAAATTGAATTATCCACATATCATTCTTTGAGCAAATATTAGCTTAAACGATTATACAACATTCGACCAGACTATTTTAATCCATATAAAGATCATTGTAACTTGATTGAATACATGCTCCGTGGTTTTGAATTCATTACTCTAGGTAATTTGAATCCTTCAAGGATTTTCATATATACATTAGTATCGATAGATCCATATAAATAGGCTGTGACTACATCCATCAGTAGCATATCAAGTTCTTCGGAGACCGCTAAATATATTAAATAACGAAATGTAGTAGCATCCATTACAGGAGAATATGTCTCCTCATAATCACTTTACGCTCAGCGGTAGCTCTGGGGCCACATGGCTTGCTTTATATCGCACGAATTCATTTTTCTCATTTCACTTTCATACAAAGATCCATCGATATCCAATGTGTTTTATATCTTAGGGTCTCGAACTATTGTCCAAATACCTCCTCGTTTAGCCGTTGATTTTAAATACCCTTTTTGAATCGCTTTTCCATTTTAACCAATCATTTCGACGATATCCAATTCATATTTCAGGCTCCCGATCTTTATCTTTGCTTATGATGTCCATAGCCACTTGGAAAGAAAAGCATCATCTATAGCAAGAAGATTTCGATCCCATATTTTTCCTTTATGTATATAATTACCGTATATCTCTTTATTGTTATGTATCTGAGACAATCTCATGAAATAATTGTTCAATTAAGATGCCTCCAGGGGTTACTTAGTCTATCATTTAATCATTTACATTTGTATGTTCTTTTAGGAGCATACTTTAGAGCATTGAATTTAACACTTTTCCTTTTCTAGGAATTACCTTGAGCCAATAGGTCGCTCGTGGTTTAATCGTGGCTTGTGCTCATCGGGTCACGCTATATATCAATTTTCCCATTGGAATTTCAATCCGTGCTGGGATATTTGTAGTTGGTATATGTGATTTTATAACCTTTGTTGAATCAATAAATGCATCAAGCAATCGATTTGCAAGATTTTTTAAATGAATTATCTTTTAAACCTCTAATTCAAATTGCTTTGTGGTGGGGTAAAGATGAGAAAAAAAAATGATTCAGTCCATGTAATTTCTCGCCATTCTTTTGGAATTGGCTTTTCTCCCCCTAATAGTGGGAAAACATCTTCATTAAAATGACAATATGCAAATTGAGTAGTAAAAACCTCACCTGTGAGAGGCTCAATATAGTTAATAATGGATGAAGATTGAAAACCAACGTAAATACCAAGACATCGTTGAGGACCTAGTTTTGTTCAATGAGTGGGTGCAAGGGGAACATAAACAGCACAACCAAAAACAAGTAAATGTGAAATATTAGGTTGATAACCTAGAATAAGTTGTAATGGGGGATAAATCTTGATTGGTTGTAGGATGAAGGTGAATTAAATTTGCAACATGAATAATAGCATGCCCCCATGCTGATAAAGACAATTTGGTGTTCAAAAGTAATGGTTTAGCAATTAATTGCAGACGTTTGATAAAGGATTCAACCAACCCATTTTGAGTATGAACATGAGCAATTGAGTATTGAACATCTATTCCAATGGACATATAATAATCAAGGAAGGCTTGAAATGAGAATTCACCAGCATTATCAAGACGAATTGTCTTGATAGGATGATCAGGGAATTATGCCATGAGCCGAATTATCTAGGCTCGTAATTTGGAAAATGCAACATTTCGGGTGGAAAGAAGACATACATGAGACCATCCAGTGGACGCATTAATTAAAACCATAAAATAACGAAAAGATCCACTAGGTCCGTGAATAATCCCACAAATATCCCCTTGAATATGTTCTAGAAATGCAGGGGATTCAGACACAATCTTTGTGAAAGATGGTCTAATAATTAATTTGCCTTGAAAACAAGCAGTACAACTAAAATCATGAAATTTTAAATTTTGTTTGCTCGTTAATGGATGCCCGTTAGAATTTTGAACTACACCGCGCATCATTGAAAGTCCTGGGTGTCCAAGCCGTTCATGCCACAATAAAATGTTATTGGAACTCGGTTTACGATAAATACATTCAAGATAAGATAATGGGGCTATTTGATATAATCAATATGATGAAGAAATCAATTGTTCCAAGATTTGTTTTTGCCTAGTGATGAGTAAATACTCATTTCCATTATGATTCATAGTTTCAATGTGATATCCATTTCGGCGAATATCCTTAAAACTAAGTAAATTTCGAATAGATTTATTAGAATAAAGGGCATAATCAATTTGAAACTTGGTGCTATTAGGCAGAACAATAGTAGCTCTTCCGGAACCTTTAATTATGTCAACGGGACATAAGATAGTTTGAACATTAAATTGAATCTAAAGCAGCTCAAAGTATTTATCACGTAAAATTGTGTGAGTCAGGGCACACTAACAAGACATGCATCTTCAGGAGAATGATCCATATATCTTCAAAAGAAAGACAAAATTTAAATGGAAGAACTCAGTTTGTATTAAATATGTAATAAAAAGTAACATAATAAGCATGTATGTTAATCATAGCACACATTGTCATCACCAATCAAATGGTCAATTTTTCCACTTGGATCTTCAAATAAGTCAAAGAATCAAAATGAGTTAAAGGTATTGCACCATAATTATCAATTTCAATTGTCATCAATTTGATTGTTAGCTTGTTCAAGGGAGACTTGATAAGGATCATTAGAATCCATTGTCCCTTGACCATTAATAAAGTTTGTCTCAATTTGGTTACCTTTTCTTTTGATGGAGGCTTGATAAAGGTCAGTCAAATGCTTGGTCGTAGGACAGATACATGACCAGCGACCTTTCATTCCACATTTGTAGTATTTAGTCTCATAAACCCTTTTGTTATGTGGCCAAGTCATTTCTTTCCTGCATTACTTTTGAATGATTCAAATCTTTCGTTATCGTAGTTGTTTTTTTATTGCGTATATTGATTATAATCACCTCGATTCAGTTAAATACGACGACGACGACACGGTTTCTACTTCATTCATAAAAATATCCACGCCATGCCCACACTCACGCCTATTAGTTTGAATCATAAGATTGGCTCGGCAACGAGACATAGACTCAGTAGGATCGAGATCGGTTGATTTTAATAACAATTCATTACAAGGAGACATGCAATTAACTTTGAATATTTGAGAAACGATCGCTCTCTATATTATCATGGCAAGAGCATATTGTATAATAATGCAGATATATTTCTCAAGCATGTCCTCATTCGAGACCTTTTCTCCACGTAATTTTAGCTGAGAGCTAATTTTGAATAAGGTCGAGTTATAATTACTGACCAACTTAAAATCTTGTAGTCGTAAATGAATCCAATCATAACAGGCCCTTTGAAGTATTACGGTCTTTTGATGGTCATACCGTTTTTTTTTCATATACTTCTTCCGTAGGATCAATGAATCTCAATCGTAGCATATTCACTTTTCGGCGCTTCATCAATACGATGTGCTGCTTAATATTAAACCTTTAGCGATCCCACGCGACAAGAAGATTTCCTTCGACAAGATTTCCAAGATTCATAAGATCCAACATATTTCTCAAGATCCAATATCCGATAAATAATTCTCGTCGGGGTATCAAGAAAGGAAGAATTCAACTTGGTGATATTAGTTATTTTCTGAAATAATTAACAATATATGAATAACGTGAAAAGATATAAGAAAATTATAACTTAATAACTTAAACTTTAATAATAATATATCTGAGTTCAAATGGTAATGTTTTTAAAATGAGAACTTGAGAGTTATGGTTCAAATTTCCTTATCCTATCACATAAAGAATAGTGCATATTTTCAGATTATGAATCAATAACTGAAAAAATCTTTATCAATTAAGATTTTCATAACTTCTAACTATGAATAACGTCCAGTTTTGTAACTTCTGGCTATAAAATTTTTCTTAGAAAAGAAAGAAAATGAGAAAATGAAAAATATATACTCAGAATGAAGAAATGAAAAGAGAAATTAAGAGAACTCTAAAGATAATTTTTTTTCTTAATGATTCATAGGGATCTTCATTAATACATTAATAAATACATTCATAATGATTCAAGATAAATATGTGGCCATTCATATTTCTCAATTAATTATTTATAATCGTTTTCTTAATTGTGATTGGCTTCCCACAAATGGGCAGCAACCATGAACCATAACATAAGGTCCACTATAGTTAAGGTGTATTCGGTAGCACTGGATCATATCGCCCTCGTGCATCAAAAGGCCCTTTTACAGCCTGTTCCTGCTCCTGCTCCTTCTCCTTCTAACCCTATCATCGTACTCGGAAACGGAAAGGGTGTTTGGAAGCATGGCTCCCGATGTCGTGGTACAGGCGGGGCTTCTGATCCTAACCCTAGCTATATTCGTAGCTATGTACAACCTCCCAAAACAAGCCCTCTCCAAGCTCCGCCTCAAGAACCGAGCCACGGTTCAAGCCAACCGTCACTTCTTCCAAGGGGCTCAGCTACTCGCTCGAGCCAGATCCGCCCAGAAGCGAGCTAATTCCCTAACCCTAGCCCAAGGAGCAGTCACCGAAGCCAACAAAGCCCTCAATCTGGACCCCAAGGACGCCGCCGCCCACATCCTCAAAGCCCTGGCCTTGGATCTTCAAGGACACAAGACCTCTGCCCTCAGATCCCTCGACACCGCCCTCACGCCGCCGGCAGTCAAGTCGCTCTCAGATCGAGAGCGAGGGGACGCGCTGTTTAAGAGGGCGGAGCTGCGGGTGGCTATAAACAGGCGGCGGAGGGTTGACTCGGCGATTGCGGACCTGGTGGAAGCGGTAAAGCTGAGCAAGGACAACAGCAAGGCGTTTTGTTTGTTGGGCGAGTGTTATGAACACAAGGGGATGAAGGATGAGGCCAGGAAGGCCTTTATCCAGGCCCAGACTATCGAGCCCACTTCAGTTGCTGTCCGCGAGGCCTTGGAACGCTTAGCCCCACCACCCACATGAACCTCAGAGCTGGGAAGCCTGGGCTTTGACTTGACGAGAAACTTACTCCAATGGAAGCCCAAAACTTGAAAGACAACTTTGTTGTATTCCCAATGGTCTGTCTTATATCAGTTTTTAATCATTTGGATGTAGTAGCACACTTTTCCTTGTATGAAGAGCAAATGAAGCAACCAGATAATGGAAGTAAGACGTTAGTTTTGCTATGTGTTGATGAAAGGAAATATATACATAAATGTATAACAAGACAACCACAACGATCCAAAGGACTGCAAAGTTGAAGAAAAGTTCAAAAAAAATTTAGCATTTAAAAAGAAAAAAGAAAGAAAGAAGGATCAGAGTGCCTCCCATATTCAGCATCCATTGAGAAGTTGACAAAACCTAGTTTTCCTACCATAACTAGAACTTCCGGTCTTCTCTGAAACAAAACCTCATATGTTTCAACTTCAACAGCTAAAAGTTACAAAAGAGGAGGTGGTGGGTCAGATGTGGGTCAGCCGGGAAAGAAGCACCAACAGGAGGAAGAGCTTTAGCTAATGGGGTTAGCTGAATAGTACGTACGGTCAGTAGGACTGGGGAGGCCATATGAAAAACTCAGCTGGAGGCGGCAACAAAGCCATTGGGGTTGAGGAGGAAGTTGTGCCTCCTGAGGGGGAGTAGGAAGCGCCCATGTTACTGGGGTTGGAGTGGTGGTGGTGGTGGAGATGGTTGAAAAGGTTGTGATGATAAAACGCGGTTGCAGTATCTAATGGAATTCCACAAGGGATTCCTGGTGGTGGAATTGGTTGGATGGAGCCGAAACTGATGCCACTGCTGGTGGCGCTGGACTGAGTTTGCTGGTGGTGGTCCAGATTCAAGCAAGGCTTCTGTTCTGATTCAAGCGATAGCTTTAGCCGCTTTGCTGCCCCGCCAATGGGGAGAGCACTGTTTGCAATTGCATCCACATCATATCTGTTCATCTCGAAATTGGTTACTGCATTCACACCCCTGAACTTTATTGCTGCTATGTCATATGCTTCAGCTGCTTCCTCTTCAGTGGCTGACACCATGAGTTGCAAGATATTGTTACATGATTTAAAATAAAAATTAAAAAAAAAAAAACAGCTTCTTTTTTAGACCCCTCTTTTTGAGATTTGAGACATTAGACTAGTTATAGGCTTTTATAGCACGTCCAGTGACCAGACAGGCTCAAATTGGTGACGTTGTGGAGAATTTAAATTGACCTACAAATTTCTCCTCTTCAGTGACCTTTCGACTTCAGAATAGATATTCTGAAGGGTCATAAGATTTGGGCCGGTCTGGTCACTAATCTTGTTATCATCGTTATCTAAACCTAAGATTGCATATTTACCAAATGTGCCCAGGTACAGATCCTTATTTCCAGCGACTCGACCTATCCTTGCTTGCCATCGCCCCTGTTGATGATGCCTGCAACATAGATCATAATATTACAACTAAAGCTAAAATGAGGTTTTAATGGAAAGGAAAATGTTGAAAATGGATTCAACACCAAAAGTTGTGTACTTTCAAATGAATGGAAATGTTCTAACCTTGTCACGCCCCTGTAAATGGAAGCCCCCCTTGAAAACCCGCTACTTTTCCTGGAAATTTTGGACAATGTAAAAGCTCAATCTTTATTTGTGTGTGAGATAACAATGCAACAAACTAGAGATAGCTGGGTTTCTGTATATGCATACCTTCTCAGTGAAGCAATGAATTCTTGCTTGGTCACTTGTTTCATCTCCTCCAATTCTTTGGTATAATTTGAAACCTGAAAGAAATGCCAACTACCTAATTAACAAAGTTGCAACGAAAAGTGGTTCATAGAATTAAGAGTTTTTAGAAGAGCATATATATTACAGGGAAATTGGTAGTTGCAGAAGGCCCCCAGTACTTTAGAGCTGCTAAATCATAGGCCCTTGCTGCCTTTTCTTCCTTGTCATACCCACCTAATGATTTACAGAAGTCCATCATATTTAATTAGTATTCTGTTATACCGTTCAATCCTGTACCAGAGTATTTGTTAGAAAGAACAGAGGAAGAGAACAGGATCTTATTACCCAAGTACACTGTCGATTATGTATGTTCACAAATCCGGCAACAACCAGCAATCCATAATCCATGTTTCATGCAAGAGGCAAGAAGAATTCCCATATCAGCTTACAAGATGGTCAAACATTTCTGCTAAAAAAACTATTTTTCCACAAGCAAACAAGAATGAATTATATGCTACATGTGTTTGTCAGATTTCATCTCCAGGCAAACACTTTATCCCCTTACTCAGAAAGTGAGAAAAGTAAAGGTTGGAAAATTCCCGTTCTCATACAAGTCTTGAGTTGTTTCCAGTTTTCACATGTGAGTGGCCATTAATAATTCAAACTACCTTTACTAGTTACTGGGCACAAATATACAGTTATTCTATTAACAGCGCCCCCCCTAAGAGAGGCGTACACACTGAAATTTTTTACCAAGCAAAATTTTCTAATAAAACTTTCGTACTTCATATAAAGATGCCCCCATTTTGGTGGTCTTCTGTAAAACTACTGAAGTCAGTACATAAACAATGGTTTATGGAATGAAGCCCAGCCGCAACTCGGGGCTGGAAACAGGGTGTTGACTATTGGGGTAATGGGATAGATGGATAGCCAAGAGATAATCATAAAACCTCTTCCATAGACACGGATATAAACACACAGAATACGGAGAGGACTTTTAAAAAAAAAAAGAAAAATTAATAATAAGCCCACCTTATGTGACTTACATAAAATTAGAATAATTGAAACCAGCATGAATAAATGCATTTCAGCGAAAATAGTGGGTGCTTTTAATTTCAATTGGGTGGGTGGGTTGGTCAAACCTAGAGGCTCTGTGTTGGCAGGAAAAAGAAAAGCAAAAGTAAAAGCCATCTATCTAATAAAAATAAATTTTGCAGAGCAAGTGTTCAGAGGTTCAGAGTTCAGACGCGTCCATCTCTGTAACATCTTGGCGGTGGTCCTGTCATCCCTTGCAGCCAGAAAACATGGATACGGGCAACTTATAGGAGAGGCCGAGAGGGGGGAGAGGGGGGGGGAGAGAAAAAAAGCGATGAAGCCAAGATGGAAAGAGAAGACAACAAAGCAAACCCACATGAACAAAATGGCGGCCCATCTGATCAAATCAATGAAAGAAGAGAAGCCAGAGAGACAGAGAAAGTTCAGTGAAAAGAAGTACAATTGTACCTATATATACCATCAGTCAATCAATCATCATAAAAGACTGATGAGATGGAAATGCCTTCCCACTACCACTACCCCTACTAATACCAGTACCACCCCCACCCCCATTAATTGTCTTTTTACTTCCCACTCATTGCATGCAAATTTCTTTTCATCGTTACAGTATTATTTTTTCCCTTTCCTTTCGTCACATAAAAATAAGATATAATATGGGATTTTTCATTTTTTTTTTCCTTATATAAATAGACAGTATGAGAGAGGAAAAAGACCTTGACGCCCTTTTCTGGCCTGGCCTTCCCTTCTGCTGCTGTTATCCCACAGATGCGCTTCATATCTACCCGTCCACCTGTGTCTGCAAAGCAATACCGAAAGCGATAAACTAGTTTGTTCCCTATACACACTGATGAACAAGTTCCCAGAAACCCAAATAACTTGAAACAGTGAATGCTGTTAGGAAAGGAAACAACTTGTTCCATGTTAGAAAATGAAAATGCTATCCAGAAAATTGTAACACCTTTTTCATGTGAAAGGCAATAATCCAGAATACTCATTTTGATTCATAAAAAAAACCCCATTATCGACTTATGGGATTCGAAATGGAGTAAAGGGTCCATACCTGGTAACTCCTCTGTAAATGGAAGTTCTTTGGCCAAAGGTATCAGCGATCTTTTTAGAGCAATCAGACTCGGCTGAAACAATAGCCTGCTGTTCAGATCTCTGAGTAGTCTTAGTCGTACTCGTAACCCCGAGTGACAATGCCCCTGTTGGACAATGCGAGAAGCCCAACTCGTTCCCTGACTCAATCGAATGACCTGCGAAATCGCCCGACGCGAGGTGGGTTCTCCCGATGGAGGATGAGTCTTCCACTTCCGATCCCGAGTTTGTAGAAAAGGCTTGAAATCCTGCCGTCGCAGTAATGGCTTTGAGATCTTGTTGTTCGTTGAAGTAGGCAGAACCATGGTCGTAGATGTGGGTCAGGGAGGAATCTTGGGTCTCTGTTTGGCTCTCCGAGTATCGAGCCAAGGACGATGAGTCGCCGCCGAAGAAGTCCTCCAGCTTGGGAACCGGTTGTTGTTGGAGTTGAGGGTCGACGAAGCTTGTGAGCATGGAGGAGTTGGTAATGTTTGGTGTGGCAGCCTCTTTTACTTGATAGTCTTCTCCTTCTGTAAACATAACTTGAGTTTTAGGATTCATCCACCCTGCAAATAGACGCCTCAACTCAGTAACTCAGTTCGAGTTGCGCTAACTTGGATATGCGATCTCTATACCCGTTTGGTTGCTAAGAAAAAAAGGGCTAAAAAAAATATTGAAGCAATGTCTCCTGTTGTGATTTGGCTTAAATGAAAAGACAAAATCAGCTTAACTAAAAGGTGAAGACTGACTTAAGTTGAGTGTAAAATTTTGAAAACTCTTTTTCCTCGTTTTCTTGGCAACCAAACAGAAGCCAGAAAATTCTGGGTATATTAGGCCATCAGGGAACGGATATAAGGAGTGAACCAGGGCATTTCTCCAACTGACCGGCTGTCGGGCAGTAATGCTCCGTTTGATTGCAGATAAGTTATCAAAGATTTGGGTTGGAGTCGTTCACGTTTACATTTTCTCAGGAACCAAACAGCAGATAGAATAAATAAATAAAAAATGGAGATACCGTTTGCATAGAAGTTATCGACATAGTAATGCGGAGAGGCATCAGACGAGCTCTCATAGGGCATAATCTGAGACTCTGAACACCGCAGCATTTCCATGGGAGAGAGCGAAAAAGAGAGCCAGTTAGTCGCCGGCGCCATTGTTTCCGTGAACTTGTTCAGCCACTAATCTTTAACTTCCCTAAAAACCGATCGCATTCATCCTCCGTTTGGTTGCTGGGAAAACAGAAACAAAAAACCAGAATCCCACGTTAAGCCAAACAAGGAAGCCAAGTGGGAAAGATTAATTTGGGCTCTCTCACCCCCCAAACAAGAACAAAAAAAAGAACAAATATTGAAACAGAAAAATAAATAAAAAATAGAAAACCCCCACCCAATCTTGGAAAAGGGATAAAGAAACGAGGAAGAAGCGTTAATTACCAGGAGTGAGCATGTGAAGAAGCGGTAGAGAGAAGTGAGAGAAGGAGGAAGGAGAAGAAGGAAGAAGTTGGGGGTAAAAAAAGGCAGAAGGAGCGTTGAAGAGTGATCAGAAACGCATTGCATGCAACTCCACTTGTAACTAAAGCTGCTGCTTCAACCTAACAAAAAATCACTTATGTAGAAAGTAGAAAGTAGAAAGAGAAAGAGAAAGAGAAAGAGTGAGGAATGAGCGGGGTGTTTGTAGTTTGTACTGTGTGTGTATGATTTGGGATTAGACTGGGGAGCACTACTCAGACTCAGCGGTTTCTTATGCCATTCTGCGCAAAATGAGAGAGAGAGAGAGAGAGAGTGAGAGAAGAGAGATGTTTATGTGAAATTATGAATAAAATAATAGAGGGGAGTGACTTTTTAGCTCTGCGCTCAGGAAAATTTGTCTGAAACAAACAACGTTGCGAAGGATCCGGGCTGGCAATACCCACGGTGAATTTGTTACCCCCCTTACCCCTATCCCATTTTTGCCCTTCCTTTTTTCTCTATTCTCCACTCCTGCCCCTCCATTTAAACATCAATAAAAATAAAATTTTAATTAAAGGACTTTCTGTATGATGGTTAAAAAAGGGAAAACTATATCACTGGTCCCCATTTCAATTTACATGAAAAATTAGTATCAATGTACCTGACACCAAGATTAGATCCTATAATTTAAAAAATATTTGATAAAAATATACATTTTAGGCATGACTTAATAAATCTCGAATATTATCTTATATTACATAGCTAAAGTTTAGTGAAATTATACTTAAGATTTATTAGCCTTTTGATAAATATTTTATCATCTTTATCAAATATTTTTTAAATTAGTTTTCATGTCTTTAAATTTTAATTTTTCAAATAATTCAAAATGGGACCCAGCAATATAGTTTTTCATTAGAAAAATCAACCAATTATAGATATATTAAATTTTCGATTTAAAAACAAAAATGAAGATGAGGGCTCCACACTGGTGACTAAGAAAACAGCAACGGAAAATCTTTGTGCGCCAATGTATCAAAAAGCTTCATAACAAATATCAAACAGGTCATGTCCATTAATTTGGAAGTCAAAGATCCTAATTAAGCATCCAATAAAACCTTATGTGCGGTGGAAAAATGCCAAAAAATGCCAGGAAAAATGGGAGGGTGTAAAATGAAAGTGCAAGACCAGTCACCCACAATTCCGGAAAACACTGAACCCCATTCCCAGGCTTGCTTCCTCACTTCCATTCCCACCTCCTGCTTTGGGGGTCACTGATTCCCAATTCTACATACTTATCTTTTTATCTTAGATAAATGAGAGAATAAGAACAAGAAGAGGAAGATCTTAGACCCTCTTTTAGTTCATGTTTTTTTCAAAACTGTTGAAAAAAACAGTTTTTAAAACTGTAGTCCACATGGAACATCTAAAACAGTTTTAAAAAACATAGAGATAATTATTTTTTTGTTTTTTAAAAAATAAGGTTTTAATGTGTTCTTTTTTCTTTTTTCTTTTTTTGTATTTTCTAGAACATAAAAAAAAATGGGAATTAAATAAATTTTTAGTGTTTTACATGTTTTTTTTTTAAATAACATTTGTTCTTAAAAATAGGAAGCAAACAACTCCTTACTATCTAAATCTTGGTTAAATTCCCTTGGTATCTAAAGCTTGGGTAAATTGTAGGTGTTTGAAAATGATGACACAAGATATGATTAGGGAGACACACATATTCTGGAGGAATCTTCCTTTAGAGAGAGAGATGGAGGGGAGGGGGGAGTTGGATCATACAGCTTTGGAGATGAGATGAGATGATTGCCAAAAGAAGAATAATAATGTTGGATGGAAAATGAATTGGATGAAATCCCTTTCCAGGCAAAACCCCAAGTGAAAAGGGGCCGTTTGCCATTTTCCTTTTTCAACTTTTGACTAGAAATTGGAAAACTTTTCCACCTAAAGAGAAGTTGGGATGTTGTGTAAATATTAACTAGGAAGGGAAACTAGTTCCAAACTTTGCATGGATGCTCCTCAAAGCTTAAAGCCATGTTTGAAAAGAGTAATAAATAATAATAATTACCCCAAGACAGAAAAAACACTTATGCCTCAGATAGAGACATTTGATTGATGACAGCAGTATAAATTACGACCCAATCAATTCCATTCGTGGAGGTGGAGCCACTCCTCTTTCCCAATCATACTTTTCTATTATTTCACTCAAATTTACTCCTATTCCTATCAAACTACTATATCCCTTTTCATTCCATCTATCAATTAATATTCAAATTATCATACCATACCTACTCAAGTTTTAAAACCTGAATCAGTATTTATGTCTTCGAAAAGAATTAGTGCACCAGCTTTAAGACGTCAAGCTAGTATAGAAATGAGAGGGGTCTAAAATTCAAGTTTCAATAGAGATAAATTTATAAAAAAATATAATACTATGATATTTACAAAGTGAATGGATGTCAAAAAATAAAAATCTAATGTTGAAATCCGACCTTAGAATGACTTTAAAGGGTAGGGTAGTTAAATTAATCTTTCTTTGAATTTGTTTTTTAATGGTCATCAATACGAATCCCTTATGATAAATAAACTGGTTTGAACATCTACAACAATCAAATTCAACCTAGATTAAGAACAAATTGTCTTGGAGACCCCGATTATCAAAATTCAACTTTAGAAGAAGAACAATATGAAAATAGAAAGAGGAAAACGTAAGAGGGGGCGGGCCTGGGGGGGGATAAGACAAGAATGAAGTAGAGAAAAAGTTGGGGAAGGAAGGATTTTCTTAAGGAGGGATGGGGGACGGTTGTGAACAGAAAGCAAGGAGTCGATATGGTTAGGACTTGGGGGGTGTCATCTTCTTAAAGGGGGAATAGAGGAAGGGTTTTGAGTGGCATTTTCTGGGACATAAAATAATGTAGCATAGAGTTATGGGGATGAGATATGTGAGCACGTATAGTTGGTTCATTCGTTGAAACTTCGGCGTCCTGCCACTCCCATCCAACGCAAGCACATTCAGTAAAAGCAGGTAGGTCTACAGCATTAGTTTGGTTTTATCATTTTATGGATAGTGGACCCTTCCATCATTTTGTTCCTTCCCTCCTCAATCATCATCCCCTCCTTCCCCTTTCCTTAAATACCTTCTCTTCCCTTCCCTCTATGTTTCTTAATTTCCCTGACATTGTTATCCTAAACCATCATTTTCCCATCCTTCATATTACATATAATATAGTATTAAGAACTTTTTCTCATATCCAATATAGGATATAAATAAACAATTAATTTTTTTATAAACTTAAACTAGTAAGATTTGATTTTGATATGAATATTATACTTTTAACATTCTTAAAAGACAAACAAATTAAACTAAATCTTTAATATATTTTCAAACACATAAACGGGAACAAACATTCAAATTGCAAAAGAAAAACCTCTTGTAAATTCGAGCTCTCATAATATTTTACCCGTAACACTCCATTTATAACCTTGATCCAAAAAAAAAAAAAGTATATATATTGATCCCCAAGCGGTTCGGATTGAAGACGAAAGCAAGCAAAGACCGTACCAAGTTGCACAAATGGTAAGCATCAACTTAAAACGGCATGTGACATCACACGTGCCAATTATCAGGGAATTCCGGGTACTATAATTAATGCTGGACGAAAATCAAAACCTTCATCTCCTGAATCAACGGTAAAAAATAATGCCACGCGGTGAAGAGAGAAACAAAAGAGAAGAGAGAGAAAGGGAGAGAGGGAGGAAGTAGGATTAGAGTAACATGCATGAATATGATGAATAAATTAGTAAATAAGAAAGAAAGAAAGAGCAAAAAGAATGAAGACTCACTAGTCACTCCATCTTCAATCTTCAATCTTTCAATCTTCAATCTTCGTCCTCATCCTTCTTCTTTTTTCTTTATCATCTCTTTCTTTAATTTTACATGTCTGTCCGATGACACGGACACGCACCCCCCACCCTGTATAAATGTAATCACTGCTTTTGACCTTTGACCGAAAGGGCACGTGCGCTGCCTCTTTTTTTGATTCAAATATATCGGTGGTCCACGTGACCTTATCAAACATACTTTAATTTTTAATCCATTTTAAAACCCCTTTATTAATCCGTGGCTTGGATTCCAATACTCCAGAATGCCTGCCTTGGTAACTAATCAAAGTGTGAAGCCAAAGCCAAAGCACGAGGGAGAGGGCCTTGGCCTTGGCCTTGGCCTTGGGATTAAAAATATAAAATAAGGTCCGATTATTGTTGTGTCTACAGAGTAGAGTCCAGTCACACATTGGATTCTAAATCTGATTTTCTCTATTTCATTATTTGTCAGTTGTATCACACACGTATACTTTTAATTATTCCATTTAATTATTTTATATACCTCCCTCTTTCAACTCTTCCATGCCCACTCACTATTTATAACTTCGTGTTATTCTAATAGTGAAATATATTAGATTAGGTGTTTTAATATTCATTTTTATATCATAATAATATATCCATAACATTTTTGAAAATAATAATAATAAATTTTTATTTAAAATCAAAATTAAGAGAAAATTCAGATTATAATTCAGTATAACTTTTCTCTCATTTTAATTTACCTTTTATAGTTTCTTTAAATTTTCTTATAATAAATACAACACAGATCTGTTTAAAATAATTTTATAAAGTTAAAATCATTTCCATGAACATTCAGATTTTAGGAGTGATCTGTCAAATAATTTTGAATGATTGTAAAACCAGGTTTGAAAAAATGATTATTGGTTTCTGAGGAACATCGCATGTTCGATAAACTCACCATGAAATTCTGTTCCCTGTTTGATCTTTTCCATTCCATTTCATTACGATTTATCGTGTGATTGAAATTGAGACAAATCAATGATTATATAAAATCTTGGATTTTCCTAAATATAATTAGAATATGGATCGAATGTTTTATCAAATGTCGAATGAAACAAAATACTTGATTAATACAGCTCTTAACTATGGAACTTTAAAAATCGTGAAATAAATAGAATATATGAGCAATTGGAAGATAATAATTAGTTTATCAAGTTGCATGAAATTATATTCCATACGACAAATCTTTTCGAAAGTAAAATAAAGGTGAGTGTTTCTATTGTTTGAATCAGGGATCTAATACTTTATTTTACATTAGGACAAATGTTCCTCAAACATGATGTTAAATAAATATTAGTTATAAACTAGAACAGTCATATCATCGTGTTTTCATTCATCATGGCGTATTTTATGAATAAAACTCCAGGTATTTCACATTCAGTTTGAAATTATTGCATTGATCTATAAAATTTGAAATAAATATTTGTGGATGTGAGATGATTTATCGTTCCATGTTACTTACCATGAGAACTGGAAGGTTTGAAGATAACATAACTATCATTTTATACGTTGTATCAGGAAAATGTTGCCCTCAGTTGATGATGGATGATCTCAGGTCCACAATATCATGGACTCAAAACCAATCGAAAGCAGAGTTCCTCATTTATGTGATCAATAATGTATTATCATTCCTTTTTTACATAACCAGCCTTTCCAGATGTACTATATAAACTCTCTGGAACCTTGAATCTTTAATCTTATGTAACATGTGATGAAATCTTATATTCAATGATGACTCAATGGATAAATGACACATTTGTGATCTGTCTAATATCTCAAATATCAGTTTAAGACATTAGATAGTTGTTTTCCATCATAATGAGTGAAGTATTGTAACATAAGTGACGAAATATCAGAACAAGGCGGTCACTACTGGTTCAACTGCGTATTGGGATCGAAGCCAGGACAAATAATAGAAATTTTAAACAGAATCCTCTCTTAAATACTTAACCCCAAAACTTTTCCGCTATTGAGTTAGCATTGTAAGATTAAATCAAACAAAATTTATAACACTAATACCTCTATACCTAAAATGACTTATTTATTTATGGTATGACTCTGGGATAATGAAATCTTTTTCAGTTTTATAAATAAAATTATTATATATTAAGATATAGTATTGATAGCTTCAGATTTTAGAGATGTTAGATGAATATTGATTCCAATGATTATTATTAGATCAGAGTAAACTAAGTGAAAAGAAGAAAATGTGAGTGCAAGAAATGGGGACACAAAGATCAGTGTAAAATAGATTTATATGTCTAAGTGAAAAATTAAGGAAGAAATGATGACGAGAAGGAAATAATGGAGACAAATGAAGAATAATCAGTGAGGATTTATTACAAAAACCGAAAAAAAATCAAGGAGGCGCGTGTGGCATAGTAGGAAGGAGGAGGGATTTCTCTTTTGAGAAATAAGATTCAAAGTGATCCACAAAAAAAAAAAACGATGTTTGAGAAGGGAGGTTCAAGAAATCTGTTTTCTCTGGATTTTCAAAATGATGGGACCATAGGATTGAAGTAAGCAAGGAGGGAAGTCATCATAGACAGTTGATGGGACGAATGGGGGGTTTGAGCAAACTCATGAGAAATTGGCAGGAAAATAATGATTGATTAAGGGTTGGAGTCAAGAGTCTGCTTTTGGTTTTGATATCAGATATTCTCGTTTTCAAATTTTACATCATTTAATTCTATATTTATTCATATTAAAGTATTTTAAATAGTTGATAACTAATAAATAGAGTACATGAATGAACGCCCATGATGATGCGTAGAATGAGTACGTAATAATGCATGGTTAATTTCTCTATCTTTTGAAGACAATAAGTGATATCAGAATAAATATGATATTTTGGCAAGATGGATAGAGAATGAATAAATCAGATTATAATGAATCTAGTCAGTTCAAACGTATTGCGTTGAATGATATGCCGAATCAGAGTGCGACTGGATTCTTTTGATAAGCATTAGTGCAAGGCTTTCTCAGAATTATCCAAATCATCCCAACCAGACAGGTCATAGTAAATCGTGTGATAATATCATTAAAATTGTTCTCCTGCACTCTTCCAGGAGTGCACCCAGGTAATCGTGTGATGAGACCAATTGTGGTAATGTGGCATTGCCGGGCGTGATAATAGGACAGAGGTTCATCGGCCGGTCGTCGATGGCGATTGAATAAATTCGAAACCAAATCAACCGGTATTGGCGGTATAATGAAATTTTGTAATACATGGCGATAAATGAATTGGATTGTGCAGTTGATTATTCGTTATTGAATTATCTCCATTGCGTGATCTTGGCTCGAAATGATTATGATGACATCGAAAATGAATAATCCGAATATATCGCGGATATCAATGGGCGTGGTTGAAATAATTGAAGTAATATCAGTTAAAATTAGATATTGAATCAGTATGCATGAACACTAAAGCGCGTAGAAATAACGGCGTGTGATTCATCTATCGGGGTTGCATTGACGTGGAAGTAAAGACAAGATGGTGACGAGTCGCCAGAACAGGTTAGTGATATCTGATCATATACTGTCATGTGCCATCATTTCTTAAACATGGATGTTGTGTTCAAAATCGTTGAAGACGAATGTGTTTTTGTTTGCCATATATTTAAAAAAAGAGCATGTTCTGCTTCAATGACATTTTGTAGAAATCTAAATGTTTTATGGACACTCAATTTTGAAGATAAACTCGTCAGTTAGAAATATGAATGATAAACATAAATGTTTGATAAAATCGAAGTGACGTCAAATAATGTTGAGCTCAGTTGACCGCCTCAGGGTGGCGGATTGACAAGTGACCCTTTTGAAGAAAAACTTAATAAGTAAACAAAAAAAATTAAAGCAAATCTGAGGGTTTTTAGTTGAGATACCAATGAATTGGAGTCAGACTCATGGAGTATACATGATCGTCCCGAGGATAGTTTTCTTGTTAAGTATTATGAAAGTTCTGAGTGATTATATTGAATATTACAGGTTGTGATAAAAGATGGTTTCTAATAGTTCTCTTGTAAAAATAATAATTAGATAATGGAAGAGTTCGCCAGTGGCGATACGGTTATGAACCAGATTCTTCGAACCAATGAGGGATTTGGATTCTTTATATTGGGAATAACATATAAGTTATATCCAAAAGCGGATCTTCCATTGTTATCAGCCCTGACCATCTCTTAATGTTTTTTGAAAATGTGGCATTCTTGATATTAATGTTCTCGACGGGTAAAAACACGCAGATATCTTGACTCACGCTCGCCAGCTCCTTACTAAGTGATAATAACGGGCATCACGGGATCAGCTGCCGTCAACATCGATGAACCTAAAAAGCGCCAAATCGACCGTTCGGTGATTGAAGGGATCAGCTTCAAAGTTGAGAGAAGAAAAACGGTGATAATGACGGTGATCTGCGTGGCTGTGAAACCTTGGTTTATCTTGGATAACGCGTGACCTACCACTTTGGAGGGGTTTTGATAAATCAGCATCTGAGTATATAATAGGTGTTTACAGCGGTGGAAGAAAATGAAGATAATGAAGCAGGAAACATTGACAGTACTCTAAAAATAACAAATCTCAAAGTTTTCAAACTTTATTACAAAGTGTTCTTTTGAATGTCTCATACCGCAAACAATACCAAATTACCGGGTGACTTAATAGCTATTACATGGATAATTTGGAAGGAAATGAAAGAGAGACAGACCAAAAAAGAGTGTGGAGCGGCATTTTAGCAGAGTTACAGAATTTTCCACAAACCTCGAAATTAACAAGAACCTCTGCACTTTCCATGTTTTTCTGTCTGGGTTCTCACGACTAGTTTCTCAGTGGATGATTTCTTCATTGCTGTTTGGATCATATCATTCAATATATATTTTCAGTGACTACAGCCATATCTGAATTTTGTCATGTTGTTGCTGGATCATAGCATTATAATATAATTATTTACATTTGATTACTCACATAAAAGTGTTTGAAACAGGTCGATGAGTATGGACATTCATCATTGGATGTTAATCAGCCTCAACTTCTTGAGATGAAACTTGTTTCATTTGTCAGCATTATGATTCTCAGACATGTGCTGTGCAACAATCATGAATCACGATTTCAATTTTTCTCGTCTATTATGAAGAATATAATAATTGAATAATTAGATTCTCATATTCATAACGAATGCAAAAATCTTGAAATAGTGGGGTCTCATTTCCTGTTTTTATGGTCCTTTTCGTATCATGTCCTGCCTTTAGTTTCGTATTATAAAACAAAAAACAGGTGTTAGACATATTAGAGATGACCTGGTTTCTTGTTTGTGTAGTTAGAACAAATAACTCAAATTTCTTTCCCTGCCCGAGAGTTATGCGGTTTTGGAAGTAACTACCGAGACCAAATTTGTAATGCGGAGTGTGATTTCCATGCAACCAAGGCATGAGGTTATGAATTCAAATATCAAGAATCACCAGAAGATAAAAATCAATTTAAATAAAAGAATAAGTCAAATTAGAATTAAGAAATATTGATTTACCTCATTTCCAAAATTACAAAGGCTTGATGTTAGGGATCAGATTTTGAAAATTTATGTATAAACTTGAGTATTTCAGAGATGTTTATAACTCAGGATTATATTAAAATCTTGGGATTATGAGATAATCTCTGTCTGAGTTTTCAGAGTAATGAGTGATAATAAGTATAATATTACATTAATCTGAATATGATGAGAGATGATATTGTCATTGATTACACTTTACATGTAGAGGATGTTGGGGGTTCTATCGGCGTTTGTAGATTTTTCAGCGATCTTTGCTTTGGTGGATTGATTGTCTTTAATCGTTCGAATCGGCTGGCCCGAACCAAATCGTTTGCCGTTGAGACGACCTTCCGAATCCGGCCGCAATGCAAAAGCGCGCTTCGCGCGCGTATATCGGGTGAGCGCTCGTTTTCCACGCCACGCCAGCCGTATGATCCGAACGTTCATTCAACCTCATGTCAGCTGTGAAAATTACGACTAAGCTTACGCCCGGCATGCTCGTTCATCGCTAATAAACTTTTCTTCCAATCAACCGCTCTTTTTTGACTCATTGTCGAGGTGATATAGTTTGTTGATAATCTTGTTGCGCTCGGCGCGGTATCTCCACCACCGACCTTTCCGCGTTGCCAGCGACCGATATGATTATAAATGGTTGATTGTCTGAGCGCGATTCGCCGATCAACTCGGCTGTTTTCATTCAGTACACCGATCTATGTTCACAGCCATTAATTAAGAGATGAGTCTGTTTGCGTGAGTCGATATGGTGCGCGTTTCTTAATTAACAGTTTGCATACAACTTACGGTTGATGTGGGTATGAGTATGATTTACCTTACATTTTTCTGCTTGATCATGTTCCTTCAACAATCCTCCTCCATATGTTTATTGTCTTTGAATCTATTAAATCAGTGACGATTAAAGAAAAATTTAGCTGCTTTTAGATACACCGTAATCAAATTAAATTTATGTAATTGAGTTTGCTTCGTTTAATCATTATTAGCACATAAATAATTTTATATCTTATATTTCATTTCTCCTCTTTTAGTACGTGTTGACAAAAAAAAATCAGGAACATTTTGTATGTTATTATTAAATATTAAAGATGTCAGCTTTGAATAATTTTTGCATTAATAATCTGATTAATTATAGAATGGATTGAATTCAGCGATTGAAATCTCATGATGTGAGGAAAGATAATTGAAAGAATACTGATTAAGTCACAGGAATTCATTGATTCTTAGACAAACCACTTCTAGTGAATTTTATTGTTTTACCGGTACAATAACTCATGTCTTATCGCGATAAAGCCCAAATCTTCCAACTTGATGTTTTAAGCGGACTTTTCGAAACGCCCGTATTGTTGTGGATGAAATGAGATACTCTCGTCGGATCCGGCCGATAACATATTTTGAATCAATTCATTGATTTAAATATTTTCCGTATCCAAAATTGACCATGAAGAGACATCCCGATAATTAAATCTGGACGGATTATTTGTAGAAATGTCATATCAGCTAAAACCGGGACCACTGATGGATCGAGTTCTAATTATTACGAAAGGATTAGCGACTCATAATGACGAATCGAATAAAGCCTCTGTTTTGACTACTGAACATTGTTAATGGACGTTATGGAAATCCTTTGAAGAATCACATTGATTACATTTATATATGAAAAATCAGAATACCGGTGATATAACATGGGATATTCCAAGTGGAACGATGTTGATGATTTCGTTGATTATATCAGTGAACTGAAAAAGATGAGTTGAACGAGCTGTAACAAAAATTCTTGGATTCATGCGGATTCTTGTTGGAGGTATGATAACTATGGCGCGAGAATCATCCATCTATTTTGTTAATGAATCAAAAGGTTATCAGTCGGCGAGTTCTAATCCGCAACCGAAGGTAATGCCCCACCCCGCTGGTATTGGTGATCATGTGATAACCCGAACTAACATTAAACTGGGACTCCTTTAATCGTATCTACACATTTTTCGCAAGAAGAAAAAAAACATTGTTGTTATAATTACAATGATGGTAATTCATCTATCTATTGAATCTCATTATACCGATGTTATATACAAACGCCACTTCTTCAAAACCGGGATTGGGAAAGCGATCGTTGTTTATCTGCATTGGCATCTTTCTTGATAATGGGGATATCCGCGTCTCATCAGCATCTTCTGCCGTATTATATTACCTACGGTTAAAAGGCCGATTCTTAAACTTTCCGCGTGAGGTGGGAGATATATCAGGAGTGACCGATGCAGAAAGCTTGATCGTCTCATGATATATTGAATCTTGTCTGTTTCATCATGCCTTTATGTGGGTGACATAACTTTTCCATGTATCATTGTTCTTGTTCAAGTAGCATCGTTGAGTCTATTGTCTCTAATGGTTTATATATTTTACATCATCTTATTATTATTACATCATCATATATGTCACATACCTATTGCTTTCAGGTTATATCTTCTCACATTGTTATGATTTTCATTTTTCTTTATCTTTGTATCTATGTCTTATCAGTGGGTGTCTTTGTTTCAAAAGTATTGCATTCTATCTTATATTGTATTCATATTCATGCCCTCATTATCACATTCATATCATGTTTCATTATCTTCATTAATATCTCTTAATGCCTGTATATTGTTAATTATGTGCTCATGTGCATCTCTTTCAGTATCTTTGTATGAATTTGCCCTCACTTTGAGTGTCTTGTAAGCTGTGCTTTTCTCTCATATGTAATATCTCGCGTTTCATTTATATCAACCCTTTTCTTACTGTTGTCATATATTTCATAGGCGTAAATAAATCATACTTTCATAGTATATTTATATTATCATATTAACTTTTGGGATCATTTTATTTCATATGTTTTCATATATCTATGGGTGTATAAATCTCTGTATTGGGAACTTATCATCATAGCGATTACCGCTGTCTTCCTCCAAACACTCCTCCATATCTTTTCATATTAATAAGTAATTAGTCGTTGTTTTTATGTTTAGTGATGCATCAGCCTTAAAATGAATAAAGCTATCAGGCAGAGCATTATGTTATCATTATCTGAACTCAATAGCCATTATAAAGATGTTTATCGATGAATAAGCAGACCCATTTGAGTGTCATCTATGGAGACTTGTTTCCTGTGACGTGCCATCATCCACTCTTGGGTTCCTCTGATGAATGATCCATTTTGTTCGTTTTTTCATAGTATATCTCTCCCACATGAGATAACTAATTATTCCATAAATGTATCATTGATGGACTATGCATTATTATTATTTAAGTGTAATATTCTGTATTCTTATTGTGTTGATGATTCTCGTTTTCTTTTTTTCTGTAAATAAATATGTTAAGCTATCTTTTTCTATCATTTAGTTTTATCTTGTATCATATATGTGTAATCTATCATATATCATGAGATATCATACTCTTGTATTCATATATTATATATATCTTTATCAATTCATATCTTTTATGTCATTCCCAATAAAAATGTAATATTTTATCAAAAAAATCATATCCTTTCATCAGTTCTATCATGGAGTTAATGTATTATTAACTATATCATTTTTCTATCAATATGTGCTTTTACTCAATTTTCATGTTTCTATCGTAATTATCAGTGGTTTATCTTATGACAATCTGCTCTATCCATCTCTCATAAGACCTCATTCATATCGTATCATCATATATATTTATATCTTGTATAACCTATCTTTGTGTAACTTTTATGGACATCGCATCTTGCATTTCTGCCTATCCATTCTACTCTGCCCTTTGTTTTCTTGTTGTTTATGGGAATTTGCATCTATCATTAGATGATCTGCAGGAAACAGAACTCTTCTTTTGATACACTATGAGTACTTTTCCTTATCTCTCTTTTATATCAAATCTATATATTATATTTTCTTATTCATATGCATCGCTTTTCTTATCA
Organism: Tetrastigma voinierianum; assembly: GCA_016808115.1. NCBI lineage: Eukaryota > Viridiplantae > Streptophyta > Magnoliopsida > Vitales > Vitaceae > Tetrastigma > Tetrastigma voinierianum. Next base: position 145,241 of record JAEQBH010006867.1, read on the forward strand.
TGTGTTCAGTGCTTTAATCCAGCGTTGTACTTGGTACAAATGATTCAGTTTTAGGATGAATAAGGGCGCCGTGCGATTAATATATCGATTGATTCGAACTCAATGAGCTCGCCCTGTCGAAGATGCCCTTAGCGGTCTAGCGAAGGAGTTACATACGAATTTACAAACCGCGAAGAAATCGTGACGTAGCGCTTGCGAAGTATCGTTCCCAATATTCGTGGTTTTGTCATTTCGGAACATGGCTGAGATTGCGTCAAGATCTCATGGATGATGGATTCTGACTCAAAAGGCTTTCGTGAAGTCGAAGACACCTGGCAGAAAGATGCAACTACCAGAGTTAATACGGTGCAAACCAATACGAAGAAATCAAATAGCGCCTGTGATATGCGCAACCGCTGGTTTTTCATTCGGACTTGCGTTATAAATGCGGTTGTATGGTATGTGGATGGATCTGAATCCGGGGATTCGTAGGTCGGGCACCCGAGGCAGGGTTGGACGAAGGTTATGGCAGTCGGGTTGGGTTGGTGTGCAAGGTACCGTTAGTTGAGCCCGCGCAATTGTGCCACGAAGACTACAAATTGGGGCCCGTTGAGCCAATGGCGTGTTTGCCAGTGCGGAAGATCATGACGATCTGTGTGCGGTGCGGGCCTGTTCAAATCTGGAGAATGCGTGCGTTTTTGATGTATCTGATTGGGACCACCGTGTCTTATGAACGTGGCACCAAAACAGTGTAAAAAACAAGGGCATAAAGGCAATCCCGAGCTGGTCTGAAGCCAACGACCATCGCCAACGCGCTATGCCAGTTCAGGTTGGTTTCTGCAGTCGTACAAACTGAACGTGTCATGCCGTTGCCGGACAAAGATTCCATAACGGATAGTGTAAAATCAGTAAGAGTCATTGCGCGCTTGACTCGCATTTATTCTTGTACGCCCGCTGCTCTGCAACTCAACCTGGCACCTGCTTCAACCTGGCCGTGTGACTCTCTTTGGGACCAAAAATATATCTTTTGGAGACCCGAAAAATGAGATATTTTAGTCTCCCTCAGCACATGCCGATTTCCTTTTTGTTGCACATAAGTCCTCGGCTCTTTATTATTTGCACTTGATATATGTTATTCCACTTTGGCCTCTAATCTTCTTAAAAGTGTTATGACCCTTGGGTCCTAGATGATGAATGACCAATTTACCGCCTTGTCTTTATTAGAAATTCCGGGTTTTGCTATTTTATTTTTAGTATTATTTTATTCGAAAAAATACACCTTTGCCTGGTATACCCTAAACATGTCCGAAAACATTAGGGTATATATTTCGAATATTACAATAAGCATATAGAACTTATTATCGTCCGAATAACGTAAGTGTTGGGTTTTTGAAGATGGAATATCTAATGTTTTTAAGCGGGAGAACTAATTGGATTATTCTGACCGGAATGAGCAGGCGTGCTTTGAAGAAGCTGGCCTTTATTCTGGGAACCATTTTATTAGGAATAACGAGCGTCTCTGAATACTCAAATTTCATATCCAGAAACGAGTTTTAAGAAGCTGCTCGGAGTTTTAGCAAAAATTGCTCTATGGGGTCGTATTGATTGGTTGAAGGCTGAAAGCGATTGTTTGGGATGATTTGTTGGTGCGGGTTTAAAGAATTAGTCGCATTTGTTCAAGGCAACATAACAACATCCCAGCTGGGGAAATGGAAACCGAAAAGATAATTTATTCGAGGAGAAATGGAGATATTTTTGTTCCACCACAAATTATTTGATTCTTGCGCGGTTCAAAAGAATTTCCACGACACATGAACAATCATTTGGCAGGATTTAATGATTTCTAAGCCCTTGATTCTTTTAACTATCTTGTATTTAGTCGACATTTGATTTGTGATAGTAATAAGAATTGAAAATAATTAAATAAACGGATCATATATCAGCGACAATCTCAGGTACTCGATTATAAAGAGAAGGTTCCATCGGAACAATTATTTATTTCTGGGTACCTCGTCTTTTTTTTTTTTGTAAGAGAAAGTGTGTGGAGAAATGACAAAAAGATATTGGAACATCAATTTGGAAGAGATGATACAAGTGGGAGTTCATTTTGATCATAGTCTAGAGTAGGTCCTAGAATGGCGCCTTATATTACGGCAAGCGTAAAGGTATTCATATTACAAATCTTACTGTTGCTGGCTTTTTATCAAAAGCTTGTGATTTAGTTTTTTATGCAGCAAGTAGGGGAAAACAATTCTTAATTGTTGGTACCAAAAATAAAGCAGCGGATTTAGTAGCACGGGTTGCAATAAAGGCTCGGTGTCATTATGTTAATAAAAAATGGCTCGGTGGTATGTCAACGAATTGATCCACTATAGAAACGAAACTTCATAAGTCGGGGGGACTTGAGAAGGCAGAGAGAGCAAAGGCGGGAGACTCGATCGTCTTAGAAAAATCTGACTATGTTGAAGAGATAATTCTCTTGCAAACATATTTTAGGTAGGATTAAATATATGTGGGGTTACTCGATATTGTAATAATCGTTGATCGACAAGAAGAATATCGGCTCTTCGAATGTATCACTTTAGAATTCAATGATTTGTTTTAATCGATACAAATTGTGACCCCGATCTATGAATCTTTGATTCACGCAAATGATGACGTAAACTGTCAGATTAATTCTTAATAAATTAGTATTCGCTATTTGTGAGAAGTCGTTCTAGCTATATAAGAAATTCTTGATTAATAATAAGATAAATAATACCTTTGGGAACTCCATAGATTTATGGAAATGGAATCGGTTACTAGTTTTGAATCAAAAAAGAGATAAAAAAAACTGAGGATATTATGTGATTAGATTTAGTATTAAAATGAACAATTCAAGTAGGTAAGTCGAGAAAGAGGCAGTTGAATCAAAAATAATTCCTTTTAAAATTCTAATCTACATCGAGGCAATATGAATGTTCTATCGTATTCCATTGACACACACTTCTAAAAGGGTTATCGATATATCGATGTGGAAGTAGGCCAATATTTCTATTGGCAAATAGGGGAGTTTCAAGTCCATGCCCAGTACTTATTAGCCATTAGGTTGTAATCGCTGTCTTATTAGAGTTCGAAATTCACTCCACTTTAGTTGTTAGGAATCCTGAACCATTCCCTCTGACGGTGAAATTTCTTGAATATGTCCCTTGAGATTCATTCGAGGCGTGAGCAAAACTCGGATTAAGGAGAGAAGAATATGGTTCTTAGTTTTCATTTTATTGAACTATGTTTCCTATTTATTTTGTTTGAATTGGTCGGCTCTTGCCTTGGAAAATCATCTGATTACCTCATGGGAGTTAGATTTGCACCCACGAATGATATAAATACTCTGTAGCTTTAGCTTTACTCTCATCAGTAGCCTATTTCTAGTAAGGTCTTCTTACCAAAAAAGATTGATTCTTAATTTAATACATTCAATAGCTCAATCCTTTTACCCATTAACATCTTAGAAGATTTTACAAACCTTTATCACTTAGTTTTCGACTTTTGTTAATATATTAGTTGATGGTGTGTAGTTGTTGTTTCTTATTTGCTTTAGTACCTTCAATTGTTCCTATACTGTCATGTTCCTTGGATTATTTACAAGTAGTATTCAGAAGCTCTATTTTTGCAACTTTAGCTTATATAGGTGAATCCATGGAAGGTCATGTTGGCTAATTTCGGAAAATAAGCTTTTTTAGCAAGTCAGCGTACTCTATAAATTGTGGTTTAGATAATCTTAGGGAACATAAATATACAAATCTGGTATAGGCCCTGAAGTAATATAAAGATTAGGATATTAAGGGATTGTAAAGGAAAGGGATCTAAAACTAAAAGATATTTTCTAAAATTCCCCTTTGATCCATCATTATTACCTGAATAAATCTTAATTTATATTATTATTATTGACCAATTCAATGTGAAATCTAGGAGTCTTAATATTAATAAGAAATTCTTATAGTATACATGACACACCACATTCCCTCGCTGTGAGGATATGTCAGCAGCTCCAGTAACACTCGACCAAGCTCGCTCGATTGAAGAGATTACCATGAAGCTAAATCGTTAAAAGCTACTTGGCTTGTCTTTGGAAACGTGGGTTATAAAAATTTTCACTTTATATCAAAATCACACCTTTGGGTTAATCGCGGCGCACTTGTTACCACGGTGGTCAAGCCGAAATACAAATGCTTGTATAAAAAAAAAAAAAAAAATACTCGATGTTTTCCAATCCTCAGACTACAATATTAAAGGACCTGCGGTCTCATCAAATATAAGATGAGTCCGTCAACATAATTTCATGCAACTGTTTTCTCAAAGCTTATGCATGCATATTTTACAAAAGATATTTACATATACAAAAATATCTGTTTTAACTTTTACTACTTTTACTTTACACCTTATCTTATATATATTAACAGACATCTAGAATTTAGAAGATCTGGAAGGTATTTTGGCTTGGCACTGCACGAAGATGTTAAAAGCGAGCGTGAGCTGACGGGCCGGTGGTACTACCAGTTCCTAAATGTTGTTGTTTGCTATATAACCTCGATAAGAAAATCTGTACATAAATGGTTGTAAGCGTTTTATGAGAAAATTGATTTTGTTATGAAAACCATTTTAAAAAGCGTCTTTAGAAAACTATTTATATTCTTGCCCATTCTAAAAACCTATTTAACATTTGAAAATTGTTAAAACTATTTATATTTGTGGCTTGTTTTCGATGGTAGTTAATATCGAAAGTGCTATCTTTGGAAATCAGAGTACCAACCACTTTGTAATGCATTTAAACCTGCCAGGCGTGATGCCCGCAGAACCTCGGAACCTAGCATTGGTATTGAACCTCGGAACACTAAATTAATATAATTCCGAACTAAACACGGCGGGATCTCGACAAGCATAATGGAACCTCGGAACCAAAATGCCGGTGAGTAACCTCGGAACCAACACCATCGCCATGTACTAAGTCAACGTAACTTCTCTACCCCGAATATGCGGAGGCGACTCAGCTATATAAATATATACTAGATCTAACCCCAGATTCTTGAGGCAGGCAATATAGATATCCATAACTCTTCCCATAACATACCATTCACCTGTCTCCAGAAATACATCTGATCGAGGCGAAATTTGTGCCATCTAAGTTTTGCTAAACCCGAGAATAAGCCCCATTTTTTAAATCACGAAATTGGACACTAACTAAGTATAACAAGTGGGAGGTAAAAAAATCTTTATAAATTTATATTTTCAAATGACTTTCACAGAAACATAATTTAAACATTTTTCGTTTAGAAAAGGATTTTGAAATCTTTACGCTTTTATCGTAATTTAACAGTCTTTGTCAGTACTGCAGATTCTGATCGGATGCTCAAATACGCTACACAATCCATACAAATCTGAAAAGCGCCAGTTCCAGCGTTTTAAAATAAACATACCCAGGGGCTTTCAAAGCGTTCTCTCGAGCGAACCCAGTCTCAACGAAACTTTTCACGTACTAGTCCCGTTCGATAAGGACGCCGATAATATGATGTGAAATTGACGAAATGTCACTACATTAAATGCCCCATAAAAACTATGTTTTAGCAAACTTTTGACTGAGGACTTTCCGCGAAGTCTAAAAACACCGAAAACATTTAAGAAAATTTTGTCGAACTGTCCAGACTACAATCTGAAATTTCAATAGAAATGTAAACTTGAGTCCAAAAATTCCTAAAATTCTAAACTCGATTTAAAAATTTTAGGGCCGAAGTTCACATTCTATTAAGAAAATTTCAGAAAACATTACATAGCATTTAGGCTCGAAATAACACAAATAGGAAAATTTCTCTCTCTTAAGTATGACAAAATACTGACTTTTGGTACTCTGGCGTAGCTCGTCAAATAGACCAACATGCATGCGACGAAATCTATGATCCGATTTCCATAAATCTGAGAAAGAAACGAAGAGAAGAAAATAAAAATAAAAAAACGTCTCTCCTGACGCTATCTCTCTCCCGTCATTCTCACCCTTTAGTTTTTATGTTTTTTTAATTACTATTATTATTATTATTATTATTATTATTTGGATACATAACTCATACACTCATTGGATCGTTTCTATCCTGGAAATTTTTATTTCTTGTCAATTTAATTATTTTAAATGAACTTCACTCAGACATTTAGCTGGGTTATTAAAAATCTAGCCCACGAATCATTGATGATTTATCGGCGAAATTTGTAAAATGCGATGTCTCGGTCGAAAGGAATTTTAAGGTCTTCAGATTCGGCAGACGAATTTGGCGTGGTCGTTTCGTCATCCGAGATCTTGAGAATTTTATAGGTTTCCCTGAACCCTTATGGTAATTTGTATTATTAGTATCCTTTTTAAAATTCCATAATTGGAATTCCCTTTCATTTCTCAATTGCAAAATTACCACAATTCTTTGAAAACTTTATCATTTCACCCTTAAAACAACTTTCAAAAATTCTATTATGACACTAAAATAATTAAGGAAGCCTTTGGTGCACATATGCGACCCTACGGTTACACTTACCGTACACCCTATCGGGACGGGGCGTTACAAATCCTCCCTCCTTTAAAACATTTTATCCTCGAAATGAACAAACTAACGTAAAGGGATACGTAATAAAGAAACAAGCATGAGGATATTGGCTGCAAATGTCATTCTCAGCTCTTTATCAGCCTCCTTAATCCATGATTCCATAAAACTTTATTCATGAAGACATTTTAATGCGCAAAATCTGCTTCTCTGCGATCTACTATACGCATTGGGCATCTTATAGGTCAAATTATCCTTTAGTTACTCTTTGGGCGATCTCTGAGTACATGGGAGGATGCGGAATGTACTTATGGAGCATGGATCGCAGAACGCATTATGATCCTTAGACAACTGGAGGAAGGTCTAATCTATGCTCTTGGTCCCACTCAGCATCCATCGCATATTTGTATCGGGCATCAAACCGGCATCTTTGAATGTGAGGACACTTTCGAGGCTTTGAGGAATACCTTATCGCCCTTAAGCTGTAGATCCCTGCAGTTTGTCCTCATCGCTTTTACCATACGTCCACTGGCTATCTTGGTACATCTCGGACAATGCGGATCTTATCTAAGGTAATTTTATTTCACTTTCACAGGCCTATCAGTCTCCTCTCTCTACTTCATGACATACGGGAGTCACGACACTTAGGCCATACAGTAAACTTCAAATGGAGCCATGCACATCTTTGGATTGATAAGCGCTGTAATTGCAAGGCGTCGTGGGGAGATAAATGAATATCGACTTCCCTTAAACTCTATCCACGCGTATAAGCATATCCTCTAAGCGTGCGAATAGTTCTCTCACGGTGACCATTAGTGCGAGGATGGAAGGATTGTCTTGAGAAGTCTGATCAGTCCCGCTGGCATCCACATGGCCCGGACGAAAATGCGGATGTGAATGCAGGGTCTCGATGCGAGACTATCGATGAGACACCATGCGTCTAATATCTCCTCCACGTATAGTGCATTGCCTCCAGCGGTCATCATTACCAGGCGGGAGGAGAAAATGCGCGGTTCCCGTTAGTATCATTATCACCCGTAGCAACTCGGCCATTTATCATGAAGGTTCTGAGCGACGTCGCAAAATCCATAGTAATCTTATCCCACTTCATCGGGGTCGAAGAGTGTATCTTTCCTCACGAAGCCCACGGTGCTCTACGTTTACTGTTGGCGGAGTTAGGCATCTTGATCTGAAATCACCCGTTCCTTTTTCATGCCCGCCGACCCGATAATGCTCCTTAGAGTATGATACATCTTAGTGCTACCGGGGTGCGCGTAGCATATCGTGAGAGACCCTCTCCATGATTTCCTTTTTGATTCACCTACGCCCCGGTACACGACCGACTCCTTTAACTATCCACCATCGTCTCGATCTTGAACTGCGGTTTCCCTGCACCTCGATCTAGCCCTCGACCCAATCATCACAGAGCACGCGCGGCCTTCCTTGATGCGATCCACGAAGAGGACGAACATAAAATGATGCCAACCATTGTCGCATGCCATTTACCGATGAACTCTGAAAATCGACTCATCAGCAATGCGGGAGATATCTTTGTCTGGATCAAAACGCCGAACCCTCCGGAGTTTCCGGCAAGGCATCGACCTTACATTGGCCTTCCGGATGGTACTTTATCGTGCAATCCTCAATCGCCATCAATTCGACCCTTTGTATTTAAGTTAAGCTCTTTTTGAGTGAAGATATCACTATGATATTACGATCGATGAATATCTGATGAGGACCTTGTATATATAATGTCTCTGTTTGAATCTTAGGCTAAAACCCTTCTTCTTCCAGTTCTGATCATGGAGTCGGGTAGTTACGCTCGTGTAACTGGCGACGGGAAGCATAAAACATCACTCACCGTGCGCATCCAAAACACTGCCCTTGTCTGGAAGCATCCTTGTATGCCATAACGTCAGCTCACGGCCCGGTAGTGCTAACTCTTGAGTTATCGTTAATCTACCTTTCGGCTCCTCCCAGCCTCTTTGGCGAGTGTCGACCGCTCCGGGTACGATCCTTTTCAATAGATTGGTGATGGAGTACATCTTGAAAATCCCTCGACAAATTTCGCTGTAATAACACCTGCCAATCAAAGAAGCTGCGGACTTGAAACATTAATGCGGCGGCTGATTCTTTATAACCCCGATCTTGAGGATCGTATCTATGCGAAATGACATGACCAGAAAACTGCTTTGTCAGCAAAAGCGGCGCTTACTAAACTTAGCGTATAAGCGGCTCTCTAGAAGAATGCAATCACGTCGGAGATGCTGCGCATGTTCTCCGTTACTGTTTAGCAGAATATCGCGATGAATCCCGATCATAAACTTATCTAAATCGGATTGAATACTGTGCGTCAATCCATGGCGCCGGTGAGTGTCGTCTGGTGTCACTAAGACTCGCAGTGGCCAGTATCTCGTCTGGCGATCTTGACATCATTCTCCCGGACCCTCCAAGCGATGGTAGCTGACCTTAAATTGATCTTAGAATATGCGAGATCCATCGCGATTGGTGAATAGCTCATCATCACGAGGAAGCGGATCTTGGTTCGTATTATGCCGGAATTGATTTTGTCTGAATCTACCTGCAGCGATGGCTTCCGCTGCTCTTGCTCGAAGAAAGCTGGAAACGCCCCGCGGTGAGGTACTAGTCCGGATAAACCGCGCCAGCAATTCCTCGATTATTGCCTTGATTCTTCTGACTACGCTGGGCGCCATGGAGGAATGGATATCGGCTCTGACCCCTGGAATTAGTTCAATAACGAACTCAATTGCTCTATCCGGCGGTAAACCTGAAATATCATCCGAAAGACCGGAAACTCTTTTTACTATGGGATGTCTTCCAAATTGTAACCCCTCTTATCTCCCATCCACTACAAATGCCAAATAACTCAACCTTCCGAAGCATTGAGGCGATCATGGCATTAATGAGACTAGTGGGGCGATCTCTCTTGATTCCCCGGGAATATCACGCCTCCGGTTCCTCTACCGAACCAATCTTACTTTTCTTATAGCAATTCCAGGTTTCCATGCTTGATAACCACCATACCCAAGCACTATATTGAAATCATGGATACCTAACACTATCAAGTCTCGCCGAAAACTCATCCGATCACCAATCACACCGAACTATCCTTTCTGATGTCATAGTATCCCCATCGGGGTACCTGAAACCACCATACGACCATCTATGTGTCGGACTCTATCTGTGCCTCTCAGCGAATGGTACTGGAATAAATGAACGAGTGGCTCCTGGTCCATCAATGCATATGCATCATGATCGTAAATCGAAATCATACTAAGAATTACGCTCAGGATGATCTCGCTCCATCAGGATCAGAATATCTGAGCCCGAGTACGAAGTACACTAATCCGCCAATGAGTGACGTCTCTCGTGATCCCGCACCCCTACCGCGAATTTACCAGGTGTCAGGATACACTCCGCCTCGAACCACCCTTACCGTACTGGACGGACCACCTGCGCCTGGGTGATGCCATCGCATCTCCACCTCGCAGGTCTCACGGCTACTAGTCAGGATGTCTCCCATAAAGTGACCTCCTGCCCATAATGGTCCTGATAACCACGGATAAACTGCTTGTAAATGCCCATCTTAACCTGGCCCCAAAGGACTCCATAGATGTCTCCTCTTAATGGCCTCCCACCGCCCCGTCCCGGGCCGCCATCAAGAACCTTGAAAAGAGGACTTTCCGGGTCATCCGAACACCCCATCACCGCATAAATTTCACTAACCCCTGCCTAGCCATAAGTACACTGGTCAGCTTTACTCATCATGTTTTAAATTTCCTAATTTGTGAGCGCTCTATCGGCGCCCTCCATTCTTCCACGTGGGAGGCTCCCGTGTCTGACTCGCAATTTTGAATCAGATAACCTCATCCATCGTCAAGGTATCGCCACTCAGGGTCTACGACTTCGATGGTTCCGTTAGGCTGATTCATCAAGCATTTTCTCGATCTAGTGTGCCTGACATATCTCTCCTCGTGGTGCTCTCCTAAGTATGGTCCGATCGACCTCTATGACCTCGCCCACATAATGGCCGTGAATTTGAAGGTTAAAAGATTCAAGTGACACTTTTCAATATTTGAAGGTAAGGATTTGAAGTAAACAATGTAGGTTGCACAGGAAAATCATTATAAAAAAAACAATTCTATAGGAAATAATCGTGGAAAACGCTACGAAAAATGTGCGAATCCATCGCCTAAATCGCTTCCTCGATACCAACTCGACAGACTCTCCTAAAGGATGTGAAATCAGCCTAAGAACTCTAAAGTAACCTCCCCAACTAAGCTCGCCGACCAAAAGTTACTTCATGAAGCTAAGCCGTTAAAACTCATTAAACCGGCTCTCGAAAACGCGGGGTTATAAAAATTTTCACTTTCTATCAAAATCACACCTTTATTTAACGAAAATCCTAAGAAGATAACGACCGCACGGTCAAGCCTAAATACAAAAATCACCAGATAAAAAAATACACCCCAATGTTTTCCAAATATCCAACTATTAACCATAGCGACCTCTGGTCCTCATCAAAATATAAGATAAGGATCAATCCAACATAATTTCATCGCAACTTGTTTTTCTCAAAACCATGCATGTATATTTTACAAAAGATATTTACATATACAAAATGTCACATTTTAACTTTTACTACTTTTACTTTACACCTTATCTTATATATAATCACAATATAGCGTCTAGGACTGAGGATCCTGGAAAGGTATTTTTGGTTTCAAAGACTGCAGACTTAAAAATTATTTAAAACAAAAAACCGCGAGCCAAACTGCCTGAGTACTATAAGTTCTAAATGTTGTTGTCTCTGCTGTATGTACCTCCCGATATGAAAATCCTATTGGTGGTTGTAAAACTCGTTTATGAGAAAACTCGAAGTTTTACTATGAAAACTATTTCGAAAACTGCCGAAACTATTTCGCCACAAATCGTTCTAAAACTATTTCTGCTAACAAAACCGTTTCAAAACTATTTCGTTGAAAATCGTTTCGCAGGTTAATATCCTAAAGTGCTATAATCGGGAAATCAAGTACCAACCATCGCGGGCCCATTTCAAATACCCTAGACGTGATGCCACTCTTGAATCTCTAACTTGGCACTAGAGGAACTCAAACACTACTCCGGTTTAATATGGTCCTGAACACCTACGGATCTCTATAAGGATAATGAAACCCTAACCAAAATGCCCTGAAGGAACCTCGTAACCAACACCTCATCGCCATGTACTTAAGTCAACGCGGGCTAACTATATACTCCCGACGTGCAAGAGGGCGACTTACTATATAAATATATACTAGGATCTAACCCCCAATATCCACTGCATAAATATAGTTAGTCATAATATCCCATAACTTTGCCATGCACAATCCGAATACATCCTGACTTAAATCGAAATGCGGCATCTAGGGGTTTTGCTAAAACCGTGCCAAATCGCTTTTAAATAATTAAATCGAACTTTTCAAGTAAGTATAACAAGGGAGGTAAAAAAAAATGCTTTATAAATTTATATTTTCAAAGCACTTTACAAATCAGAATTTAAACATTTTCGTTTAAAAGGATTTTCGAGTACCACCTTTTCGACTAATTTCTTTCAAATCTCATTAAGCACCCCCACCTCGTCTGATGCTCAAAATCGCCTACACAATCCATACAAAGTACAAAATGCCCCGCCTCAACGTTTTAACCATAAAACATACACAAGCGCTTCAAAGCGACTATACCGACCTAACTTCGATTCTAACAAAACTCTACGTATAGTCCCATTCGATAAGAACATCGATAATATGATGTGAAATTGACCAAAATGTCCCTACACATTAAATGCCCTGATAAAACTATCCTGTTTTAGCAAACTTTTGACTCAAGGGACTTTCTATAGAGTCTAAAAACACCCGAAACATTTCTGAAAATTATGTCCGACCTGTCCGACTACAATCCTGAAATTTCAACTGAACTGGCCCGAAAATACCTGAATTCACTGACTGGCATAGTCCCAAAATTCTAAAATTCCTAAACTCGCCTAAAAATCTCGGATCAAGCTTATGACCTTTCACGCTTCTAAGAAAATTCTGCCCATTTGTTGATGTGACTCAAACACATATGCTAATATATCACATCACACATTCAAGACCATTAACTAATCCTTGACAACGATGCCATAAAGCTTGTTGCTTGAGACCAAATGACATATACATAAGTTTATAACAAGATTACCAAAGAACTATTATCTAATCCCCGGCAACCTTACCATAAAACTTATTGACATTATACTATATAAACCAAAAATCTCTTAGAGTAAATCATTTTCAAAGTTTGGTTTCGTCCATATTTGGTTTACTGTGTCGACAAGAATAAAATGGATTTATGTCCGCATATCGATCCCACGTAGATCTCAAGAATTTTAAATCACCACCCCATCACTCAATTTCCATACTATTCGGGACTACAAAATGATAGTAGGATCCAAGATTAAGGTGCCGGAAAAATTGAACTAATAAAAAGGAAAATAACCTAACTAACCACAAACTCGGAAGTTAAAGAACAAAGAATAATTAATAGAAAGAAAAATAAATGAAACAAGATAGTTATCTTTCGAGTACCCATCAAGAATATCAAGTATAAATAAGATTTAATTCGTGAAGCTTAACATCACAAACTTAATCATTTCAAATAAAATCATTCAAGGCATTTAGCTAAGTAAATTCGGATCTCTCCATTAATCTACATTTCATTATCTAATTTGACTCGATTCTCTCGACACAGTGGAATGAGATACTTTAAATATGATTTCCTTAATCCTGCATTTTCTGCAATACTTCATACCCATTTTACTGATCAGAAACCTAGCTTCCAAGTTATCTGGCCATAAGGATAACTTCCATTTACTCTTCCTGTAAATTAGAATAGGATCACCCTCTCCTTGGATTAGATCTCACCCAATACTCTGATCATTCTACTATCCTAACTCCAGGTGAACTTTCGCTTCGTTTTAGTCTGATAACTCAGCTCAACCTCGGCTCTGATTTCCTCAAGTGAGAAGAGGATTTATCAAGTAAACTTATAAAGCCTACATCTCCCAAATAGCGTGCAATATACCTTCAAAGAAATGTTCATAACTTCCAGATCGTCTTCTCTGTGGTCACTCGTAGGACCTCTTGAACGTATAATTAAACAAATCTTAAACGTGTATAAGAGACTGATATTCGTATCAAAACATAAACCCAAAACCGTATAAATTCACAAACCGAAATTCACAAGTCACTGGAAAACGACTAAGAGATAATTTCGACTATAACATTTACTCAATGGAAGCCGGGTTCCTCACTACCGAATTACACACTACAACATTCCTCCGATCATAAGAATAACTCCAGATTTAACCGAAAAACTGGACCTTAAATTTGTCCAACTTCAACATCTAGTAATTTGAAAAGAATTGAATTTCGTATTTCACTTTTAATAGCTCCAAACGACAACATCCAATTCCAAAATAAAAGAAAACTAGAAACGATAAATCTAATTCAATCTCTAACTATCAACATTGAAGAAAAATAAAAGAAAAAAAAGAAAAGAAAAATAAAGAAAATGAGCCTTCGCCTATCCGCACTCGCCCGTGGCCGTCAAGCCACGCTCCTCTCCGATAGCCGCTGCATTATAGCTTTCTGGGCCTGGGCCCTAATCACCGCAGCCTTTGTGGATTTCCAGCGGGTCAGCCTAATGTTCGTGTCGCGACTAACTCCCTTGTCGCGACATCATCCATGTCGCGACATCGATCTCACGTCGCGACATCACCGAAGTATTCTGCAAAGCCTTCAACTTGTCTTCGGCAAAGATTGAATCGGATTAATGATGTCGCGATATCATTCTCTCATTACTTACATCGCCTTACGCCTTCGCAAATGGTTCTATGTCGCGACGCTATTCTTTGCCGTGATATCAACTAAAATGAAATGCATCTTTCAATCGATATCTTCCGATGTCGCATCTCGCCTCTTGTTGCGACATCTCTTTATGGCTCGAGATTTGATCTGGTTAGCTCCCTAATGTCGCGACATCGGTCTTGGTCACACATCACTTTATGGAGCTTCAACCTTCAACCGAAAGCAGTCTCGCGGTCACGACTCGATCTCACGCGATATCAACTTTACGGCTTGGTACCACTTGATGGCTTTTGGTGTCGACTTCACTTCTTTCGGACATCAACTAAATGAAATTCACTCTTCCAACGGAATCTTCTCGATAAATGCGAAGATCGATCTCTTTGTCGCTACATCACTTAGTTCTCCGGAGCCTTCAACTGGTTGTTTCTGTGCCGCGACAACTGTCGCGACATCTAGTCACGCCTTCGCATATTTCAACCGGGTCTCCCCGATGTTGCGACTGACCTCACGTCACGAATTCTCGCCTCATTCAGCCTTCTCATGAGCAAGTCTCACACGCACCTCGATATCTCAGGTTCCATGTCGCGACCGCATCAGATTTCCCTTCACCTCCCCGATGCCGCGACTCCCCATAACTCGGATCAGTGAACTCCCAAACCGCACATTAGTTAGCTTGTTTTCATTTCGCCTGCCATTCATCGTATTTTTACTCCGCGCCATCGTGATTTTCCACCGTGATTTTCTTTCTTTCTTTTATACTTCAGAATAACAAATTCTGGGTGAGTTTCTTCATATCTCTGCATCTTAATTATTCCATTTTACATTAAAATCAACAGAAAAATGGACTAAAACTAGATGACTTTTAAGCTCATCAAACTCCCCCAAACTTAAAGTTTTGCTTGTCCTCAAGCAAAGAAAAAGAAAGAATTGTTTGTCCTCAAACAAAATAAAAGAAAAATTTTTAAGGACATTTTTCTCTGATTCGTTCTGCAGTGGCATTCAATTTAATTGAAATGCAAGGTATGCATAATTTTCTGTACATCTAAATTTTCAAGTCCAAGCCTAAGGTCAGGTCTCTACTCTTATACTATGCAAAACTAAACTCGTTGAAATTGTTTTACAAACAACATACTCATGATCCTCACGACACATTATTTTCCTTTCATTTTCATAATCGAGTCATTTAACTCCCTAAAGTCCTTCTGGCCAATTTTGATTGTTTCTATTCTTCCAAATTCCATAGGCTTGTTTTTCATATCGATCTCCACTAATGTAGGTGGGATTTCACCTTCAAGATCAATCAGTCTTTTGGGCTTATATTGTCAGCCCTGCACGGGTAAGATGGAAGGAATTTCAGGTTAAGATTTACTCCCGAACCTTTCTCCTCTTCCTCGCCTTTCTTTATTGTAGTCTCTCTAATAAACTCCCTAAATTCTATGTTTGGAACATCTCTTTAATTTCTTCAATCTTAAATGTATGCCCCCTATTTCCCACTCAGAATTCCACTGGGAAACTTCCTGTTTTTCAACATTCGTGGATAGTGCAATGTTTTAACTTTTTAGGCTTTCTAACACTCTAGCTTAACTTTGCTATAGCTCCCATACCGCATGGCATTAGGGTACTAGTGTTGAAACACCCCTAAGAACTTAATCGCTCAAGAGAGTTAGCCACAAGATAAACCCTATCCCTATGTTTTCTTTCTATCGTATTTTCTCGCCTTTGTCTTTTCTTTTATTCTTGAGTTACTCAAAAAATATATACTCCCCCAAACTTCATTTCTTTCTTCCTCCTGAATTCCCGGCAATCATATAGGTTCTTACTGAGACTGATGTCTTAGGACAGCTGGTTTCACTGGGTCTATTTTTGAAAAATAAAGCTTGTCGCTCAATTTCTAACTACTGTGATATGCATCAAAGATATGAATAGATGGCTAGAATGGCTCAAACTCTGGTCCAAGAATGGCCTGCATCATCTCTTTGTCACCGTATCACCTAGATTCCGCCTCAATCAATAATCTAACAAATTCTAGAATTTGGCTTTGAAATGGGCTAGACTAACCATGTGGAGTACTCGACTCATTTTTTGCTGATGAGTTTTTAACTTAATTGATATTCAAATGCATTCCTCGACTTACTTGCTCATACCACAAACTCAAAATATGTTTTCTGTCTTCTTCTATCGTATTACTTCTTTCCTCAATTCTCGACTTCATCGCTGTACTTAATTAACTTCACTCATGGTTTCAATCAAACCCCATTCATTTCTGCCTTTATTCTCGCAATTTTCTACATTTGAGCTTATTCCTAATCTAACTGCTTCATTCTATTTAGCTCATGATATCTCAGCAGTTTTTATTCTGGTACTGATTCCTACTTTAATTTCCTAATCATGCAACCAACAAGCAACATAACATTGATCAAACAAATTCAAAATGGCACACAACAATTCAATTTAAATTTCTCATTTTATTTCTGATTGATTTGTAACTGTTGGATACTACAGTATGGGATAAGGAGGGTAAGAAAGGGTCAGGCAGAGGGAAGGTCTATTTTTTTCTTTTGAAATAGCCAGGAGCAAAGATAAACAGTGATTCCAGTCTAATAAAATTTTGAAATGGGCGGGAATTCGTGAATTTTCATTTCTTTCTTTCCTTTCTCTCTTCTCGGGTTTCTCTTTCTCCACTTTGTTTCTTCTCAATGAAAATCTCATTAGAGAGATCAACCTTTTGTTCAACTCATCCCTTTCCCAAGCCATTCATTGTATTCTCCATTTCGCCATAACCTCTGTGAATTTGGCAAGATCATAATCGATCTAAGTTTTCCACTCATTCTTTCACTCGTAGGATTCTCAGATCTTTTGCTTCTCGGGCTCTATCATCCAATTTATTCTAAATCTTTTCAGAGACTTGTATAAAAACTTGAATCCTTTGATTTGCTCCCTAAATTTTGGGTTTCGCTTCAGATCTCTTTTCTTTATCGCTTTAGTAGTCGAGAATCACGCCAAACTGGGTCGTTATAAAAGCTTCATGACTGAGTTTGAGTTTCTGCAACAAATTGTGATCTCTTTCCTTCATTTCTTTCTTAAACTCTTCCCCTTGCTGCTTCAAGATTTTTTTCATCTGTTTCTCCTTTCTGTTCAACTCTTCTCCCCACTGCTGTTCTCTTCGCTGTAGCTCCACCTCATGCTCCTTTTCTTTCTACTTAGCTCTTCCTCCCATCATGGTCCTTCTTTCAATTCTTTCTCATATAAGCTCAATTCCCGCCGTAGTTTCCACTCTCTTTCATCTATTCTTTTCGCATGGCATTTAGAGCTCGCAAGATCGAATCTGCCTTCAGGCTCCCTCGAGCTTCTCCATGATGGAAGTTTCGCTCGCATGTGAGGAGAACCGGCTAAGGGATGGAGAAGTCTATCGGGCTGCCTCTCATCCCGCCCTTCATTGTCCGCAAACATGTAATCATCGTTGTCGTGAGTTCTCCGGTGCTCATTCGATCGCAGAACCTCTCAGTCTCCTTCCGGTTCTTTCAATTGGCTTCATCTCTGCTCTCCACCAAAGACCCTTTCTTCCGGCTTCGTCCCTCGCTAACTCCCCGTCGAAGAGCGGTGAAGCTCGGGGTACTTCTTCTCGATTCTCCCAATTCTTTCACCCCAAAATTTCTTCAAGCATAGAACTTGATTGTCACGCGAGGAATAAGACTCCTTTGCTCCCTTCATGATACCTCATGATAGAATTCTTTATGATAACTCCTATATCGATCTTTGCACTTTGAGTATTGCATACAAAGAACATGCCTTTCGTTTTCTCACTGTGCACACATGTTTTGTCGGGACCAAAACAGAAGCCAGAAAATTAAACCATACCCAAATTTCTTCGCAAGGCTTCCTCTGCTCACCGTTCTCGGGCCTTCCTTCGGGTTTAATCGCACTTTTACCGTTAGTGAGCTTGGCAATCTTTCCAAACTCGGTTTTTCCAACAGCCAATTTGGAACCATGTTTGTAGACCGCCATGCCATGTGCTCCCGTTGATGGCCTGGGCTTCTCAGATGAGACCCAGACTTAACAAAACAGCTCCATCCTTCATTCCACCATATTTGAATAAAACTCTTACCAAGTCGTATACCCTGATTTTCGTGTGCGTAGAGACTCCTCCCATCCTCTCTCGTCTATCATCTCCTTTTGAAATGAGTAATGTGGCTTTGAATCTCCTCTCCGCAACAAACCCTCATAGCATAATACTTCTTCCACTGAATAAGCTTCTGGTCTCGAGACGAAATCTTCTACTTCTTCTTCTTCTTCCTTTCCCCTTTCCCTTTCTACTTTTCTCGAGTAGTTGCCGAGCTTCGGTGTTTCGATGGCACCTCTCCCGCTTGTTCTTCCGACGAATCTCATCTAACCTGCTCTCCTCAAGGAGTTTCTTCTTCCTCTCGATTGCTCATGTTCCTCATAACTGTGTAGGTTAGGACTAGGTGTGGACTTCAGCCATTGAAAACGAGAGAAAAACTGTGAAGGTTTGGAACGCTTAGGGTTTTCTGGGCCGAGGATTCGTAAGGAAGACGAAGGTGAATAGTTATGGTCGGAGGAATGAGAAAGTTTCCAACAGCTTGCAATTCAATCAATGTTTAGGGCTAATTAATGCTTCAATTAAGACATGTCACTAATTCCGCCTCTTATTTGAGATCATTAAATTCTAGTGGCTTTCAAGTGAGTAGTCGCACTGTCGCATTTTTATGTCGCGACATACCTAGGATGTCGCGACAATACAAGGTTTTCAGAATTGCTTGACGCGCGACATCCTTTCCAGCATTTTGAAACTTAATTCACTGTCGCGAATTCCTAGTGGTGTCAGCGACATATGCCTTCTTCCCTTCAATACACCCAAGTTACCTTCGAACGTCACGACGCCAATGTTTTGTCGCGACATAACTTATGTCAGGACATAACTTTCCCTGTCGCGCCTCTAAGCCTTTAATCATTGATTTCCAAAACTTTGAATTCTCTTATTGTTCCTAACCCATTTACATCTCTTCAGTATATTTAAGCAGATTTAACAATTAATTCAAGTATATCTGCACTAAGTTAGGAGAAGGTTACCCTTTTCTCATGTCGACTCCTTTCTGCAAGTCATTCGAATTATTCCCCAGAATAGCTTTGTTATTCATGTTCTTAAACCTTGCGTAAGATCACTCCCAATATTCAAGAAAATCTAATTAAAACTACAATCCATTTCTAAAAATTAAATCTATCCTTCTCTAAACAACCGACCTAATTTATCAAGAACTAAAAGAAAAGAAATATTTCAAAATTTAAAATCGAATTTAAATCCCATGGGTCGCTTCCCATTAGTCGCTTCGCTGAGTCCTTAGTCAGACTTGTCAGTTGTGGTATTCTTCTTTCCTCAAGAACCGCTTGAGTTCTTCAATCTCCCTCTTCCCCGTTGAGATAATGCTTTAACCTTTGTCCATCGACCTTGAATTCTTCACAAGAGCGTGTGCCCTGTCACTCCGCCTCCAACGAGTACTCGACACCACCGTACGGCCCACTCCAATTTGATTTTTAATTTCCCCGAAACAATTTCGCCTAGAATTAAACAAAGAGAACCCGTTCTGCTCTGAACTCTTTTCAAAATTCTCCGATCATGCCATTTCTTTGTCTTATCTTTTGTATATTCTAGCATTATCATAGGCTTCATTTCGCTTCTTCCAACTTATTAGCCGGAGCAATTCTTCTTCCTCGCAGCCTTTAAAATCGAAGTTTAACTTGATGGCCCACATTGCCTTGTATTCTAATTCAAGAGGTAGATGACATGGTTTGCCAAAAACAACTCGTATGTGACATTCCACCCGGGTCTCAGAGGCACCCAAGCCCAAAGTGCATCATTAAGTTTGGAAGACCAATCCTTCCTGCTTGAGCTCACAGTCTTTTCAAGTATTCTTTTATGTCACTATTTAAAAACTTGTTAACCAAACCAAAGAACACATACAAATTTATGTCACTATTACCAAAGGACTATTGTCTAATCCCCGACAACGGCGCCAAAAACTTGTTAACCGAACCAAAACACAAATACAAATTTATGTCACTATTACCAAAGGACTATTGTCTAATCCCCGGCAACGACGCCAAAAACTTGTTAACATTATACTATATAAACCACCAATCTCTTAGAGTAAATCATTTTCAAAGTTTGGTTTTGGTCTGATATTCTGCAAGTGCACAGGTCGACAAATAATAAAATGGATTTAAGTCCAGATATCGATCCCACGTAGATCCAAGAATTTAAATCAACTACCCCGACTACTCAATTTCCATACTATTTGGGCCACAAATGTGATAGTAGGATCCAGCATTAAGGTGCCGGGAAATTGCTTTCTAACAAAAGGAAAATAACCGAACTATCCAAACATACCGAAGATAAAGAATAAAGAATAATTAAATTTAATAAAAGAAATGAATACTCGAATAGCTATCCTCGTAGACACATCAATAGAAACAAATTTATAGTGAACTATCGATTCCTCGTAGTTACTCCCGAGCAAAATTTCGATTATCTCCAGCTTCAAAATCGTCGGCTAGCGCCAGAGTACCGATCTCTCCACACTCCACATTCATTATCTAATATCTGACTTGATTTCGAATACAAAATTAGAGCAACTACTTTTTAACAGGACTTCCTAATTCGATATTTTTCTCAAGTAATACTTCATACCCATTTTATGGACTCAGAACCTTAGCTCCCAAGTTACCTGGGCCAAGCAAGGATATACAACTTCCGCATTGCTCCTCCGAAATTAGAATAGATCAACCTTTCCTCGATTAGATCCTTTTCGCCTAACACTCCGGATTTGGCCTCACTATCCGACCGAGGTGAACTCTTTGCTTGTTTAATAGATAACTCATTCAACTCGCTCTTGATTTCAAGTGAGAAGAGGATTTATCTAAGAACTTACAAAGTTCTCAAAGATCCCTACTAGCAGGTTAGCATACCTTCAAAGAAACGCATACACCTCGTGAATGTCTTCCCCGTGTCACTCGTGAGGACCTGAAATCGCAGCAATGACGAATCTTAACGTATAAGAAACTCGCATTCGCATCCCAAGACAATAAACCAAAACCGTAAGTAAATTCATTAACCGAATTAACAAGTCAAGCCAGAACACCACAGAAAGATAAATTCGACTATAACGCTTCACTTAACGGAAGCCGGATTCTCAATTACCGAATTACACGACATACAAAGATTCCTCCGACTATAAGAATAATCGTCGCAATTTAGGCGAAACAATCGGAAATTCAAAAATTTAATGCGAACGAGCATTCCAGGTAGTAATTTGAAAGAAAATGAATTACGCACTCGGCTTCAGCTGAAGCGATAACATGCGGATTCGGAAAATACAGCGAAAATAAAAATCACGAGAGCATGTCGCTCACAAAACGCGGAAATAAAATAAGAAAAAAAGAAAAGAAAAGAAAATAAAGAAAATGAGCTTTATTATCAGGACCTCTCGTCTGGCCGTAAGCTACTTTAATGGTACGGATAGGCTGGCATTATTTATAGGGTTCTGATTGGGCCGCAATCCCGATGTAACTGCGTAGGTTTAATGGTTTGGTCGATTCCTTTGTTCAGGAAATCCAGCCGGTTTCGCTGACCGTGACATCATCGATGTCGCGACATCAATTTCCGCGTCGCGACCTCGACATACATGTAACCTTGATTTGGTCATTCTTGATGTCGCGACATCAATATCGCTGTCGCGACATCTTCTCCACGTCTTGGCGAGTTTTGATTGTTCTCTCCTGATGTCGCGACGTCGATATCTTGTCGCGACCTCATTTCAAAAGTCATCTGCGATCTTCAACTGATGTGCCGGATGTCAGCGACATTAATCTCTTGTCAGCGACATCATCTTAAACGTATGCTTCAAGCGGTTGCTCATGTTGTCATTGACATCAATATCTTGTCGTGACATCTCTTTATGGCTCCGCATCATTGATACGTGCGTTCGATGTCCGCGACAGCCGATATCTTGTCGCGACCTCACCTTAGGCTTCAACCTTCAGGCCGAGCAGGTCTTGTGTCGCGACCCCGATCTCGCGTCGACATCGGCGAGTTCGGCGACTTCATCGGTCAGGCCTCTCATAGCTTAAAGGTGTTTCTGTTGTCGCGACCTCTTATCCTAGTCACGACATCAACTCTTGTCGCGACCTCGGAATCTTTGTCGCGGCGTCGTTATAACAGCTCACGGTTGCCGCTTCGTTTGCTTATGCGGTACTTCTTGTCGCGACCACGCGTAATTCCTTCAATTCTCTTGGTGTCGCGACCTCGGAATTTGGTTGTGCAAACTAGCGCATCAATAGATCGACCCGATTGTTTTTCGTTTTACGCTCGCCATTATTTACCACTTTTCCTCGGCTTATTGCTATATTTTTCTCTTTGCATTTCTTCTTTCTTCCATTTTACACACTAATAACAGATGGGTGAAGTTTACTTCATATTTAGCAGTAATTGTCTCTTTTGATATGAAAATTAAGCGAGAAAAAATGGATTAAAATTAGATGACTTTTAAGCTCATCAAACTCCCCCAAACTTAAGTTTTGCTTGTCCTCAAGCAAAGAGAAGAAAGAATTGTTTGTCCTCAAACAAAATAATTTTAAGGACATTTTTCGTGATTTGTTAGGTGGCATTGATTTAATTGCAATGCAGGTATCTGGGAATTTTACGTATCCAGCTTCAAGTCAGGTTCAGGTTAGTCTTTTACTCTTTATGCTATGCAAACTAACATGTTGAAATTGTTTTACAAACAATATACTCATTTGGATCCTGTTGAATAATAGATTGTTTTCCTTTCTCATTTTATTCTTTGAGTCATTTAACTCCACTAAGGATTCTTCCATGATTTGATTGTTTCCTTTCTTCCAAATTCCATAGGCTTGTTTTTCATATTGATCTCCACTAATGTAGTGATTTGACGCCCGAGATCAATCGGGTCTTTGGGCTTTATTGTTAGGCCTGGGTAATGGGTAGGATGGAAGGAATTTTAGGTTAAGATTACCACCGAACCTTTTTTCTCCTCTTACGCCCTTTCTTTGCTTGTAGTTTCTATAATAGCTCCCCTAAACTTCATGTTGGGATATCTCTTTGATTTCTTCCAATTCGAGCGTATGCCCCCCATTTCCGCAGCAATTTCACTAGGAATTTCCTTAGTTTGCTACTACTAAGGGATAGTGCAATGTTTTAACTTTTTAGGCTTTCTAACACTCTTAGCGAACTTTGGGTTAGTAACTCCCATACTGCGGATAGCATTAAGTGCGGGTGAAACACCCTAAGAACTTAATTGTTCAAGAGAGTTAGGCCACAAGATAAAACTTATCACTAGAAATAATAACACATTGCATTTTCTGCTCCTTGCCTTTTTCTTTTCATTCCCTTTTTTGAGTTCCTCAAAAACATATGATCCCCCAAACTTCATTTTCTTCTTCCTTCTTGAATTCCCGGGTAATCATTGGTTTTTTTACTGAAGGATTGAATTTTCTGGATGGGTTGGGGTTTCCATTGGCTTATTTTTGAAAAATCAGCCTGTTTAGCTCAATGCATGGAACTAAGGTATATGCATCAGCATATTAATAAGGATGGCTAGAATGGCTCAAACTATCCAAGAATGGCCTGCATCATTTCTTGTCAGCTGTATCACCTAGGATTTCGCCTCAATCAATAATCTAACAAATTCTAGAATCTGGATTTAACAGCTGTGACTAACTATAAGGAGTATCTTGACTCATTTTTATTTATGAGTAGTTAAGTTAATTGATATTCAACAGGTTCCTTGACTTAACATTTCATACCCTGAGCTCAAAATATGTTTGTTCCATGCATTTGTATTACCTTCCTCTAATCTGGACTTATCGGTTAAATATAAGTAATTTTGCACCTTATTGTTTCAATTAAACTATATGCATTTGTCAGCAATGCGAATTTTTCCTCATTTCGGCTTACTTCTACTCTTCTTTGCTTCATTCAATTAAGATAATGTCCTCTCAGCAGTTTTTATTCTGGAACTATTTCCTACTTTGATTTCCCCTAATCATGCAACATAAACATCATAACATTGGTTTCAATCAAATGCAAAAATAGTACACATGATTCAATTTAAATTTTTCATTTATTTCTGATTCATTTTGCAACTGCTGGTGATTATGAGAGAAGGATGGTATTGTGAGTTAGGCGGGGAGAAAGGTCTATTTTTTTCTTTGAAATATCCGAGGAGCAAAAAGATGTTGGGTGGGTCTAGGTCACAATGTACCTAAGATGGGCTGGAAATTCAGGAATTTTTCATTTTCTCTTCTTTCCTTTCTTCTTAGTTTCCTTCTCCGTTTTTGTTCTTCGAGGAAAATCTCATTAGATAGATCAACCTTTCCGTTCAAATCATCTTGCCTCTTTCCCAAGCCATTCATTGTATTTTCCATTTCAGTCATAACCTCTAGGAATTTGGCCGGTGTTGTGTCGGATCTAAGTTTTCGACCATTCTTTACGCTTATAGGATTACTGCGTCTTTTTGCTTCATGTCTCTATCATCCAATTTCTTCTCAAAATCCTTTTGTAGAGACTTGTATAAAAACTTGAATCCTTTGACTTGCTCCCCAAATTTGATTTCTTGCTCTGTATCTCTTTCCTTTATCATAGTTAAGAGTTGAGAATCACGCTCAAACTGGTTGTTGTAAAAAGCTTCATGACTGAGTTTGAGTTTCTGCAAAAGATTGTGATCTCTTCCCTTCATTTCTTTTTTAAACTCTTTCCCCTTGTCGTCAAAATTCTTCCCATCCGTTTCCTTCTTTCTTTTCAACTCTTCTCCACTCATTGTTTTCTCACAGAGCTCTACTTCATGCTCCTTTCTTTTCTTTTCTATTTAGCCTTTCCCATTGCTGGTCTCTTCTCTTCAATTCTTTTTCATAAATACTTTCCCTGAATTCCTGCTGTAATTTCCAATCCTTCTCTCTTTCATCTATTCTCTCTGTAGGGCATGGAGAGCTTCCAAGACTGAAATGTTTCAGGTTCTTCAACTTTCTCCAGTTCGAAGCTCTGCTCGCACAGAGGAGAACCGCCAAAGGATGGAGAAGCCCACTGGTCGCCTTCATCCCGCCCTTCAATATCCGCACATGTAATCATTGCTGTCGTGAGTTCACAGGTGCTCGCTTCTTGATCAGCTGGCCCTCAGTCTCCTTTTCTCTCGGTCCTTCTGCTCAGTTTCACCCTCCTGCTTCTACCAAAGACTCCCTTTCCTCCGATTTCTCGCCCTTGCTAACTCCCCCGTCGAAGGAGTGGTGAAGCCTGGGACTTCTTTCTTCCTCGACTTAAATCCCTTTCTTCACCCTGTGCCTCCAAGCATAGGAACCGCGATCACTACAAAGCGAGGAAGCAAAATTCCCTTTGTCTCTTCATGATACCTCATGATAGAGTTCCCTATGATAACTCCTATATCGATCTTCAATTCTCAGCATGGCATACGCCAGCATGCCTTCTTGCCTTCATCGTATAAATGTTTTGTTTGAACCAAAACAGACGCTAGCGAAGTAAACCACACCTTCGCTCTCAAATGAGGCTCCATGTTCGCAGTTCTCGCTTCCTTCCTCGGGTCTAACCGCCCTTCCATCTGAGCTTCCTGGCCAATCTTCAATCTGTTTTTCCAAAATTTTCTTGAATTCGGGAGCCATGCTTGTGCATTGTCATCCCATGTGCTCCTGCCGATGGCCTGGCTTCGTATGAGACCCGCACTTCTTAACAAAAGCTCCATCCTTCCTTCCTACCATATTGAATAAAACTCTACCACAGCCGATACCCTGATGCAGTGCGCAGAGACTCTCCCATCCTCTCTGCTCTATCATCTCCTTGAAAGGAGTCACAGGGTTTTTGAATCTCCTTTCTGTAACAAAACCTTGTTAAGATAAGATTTCTTCCACTGGAATAAGCTTCCACTTGACACGGCTTCTACTTCTTCTCTTCCTTTCCTTTTCCTTTCTCGCTCTGTCTTGAGTAGTTGCCTGAGCTTCCGTGTTTTTGATGGTACTTCCGCTTGTTTTCCGACGAATCCCATCTAACCGTTCTCCTCGCAAGTTTCTTCTTCCGATTGTTCATGTTCTCATAACTTCGCTCTGTGTTAGTGGACCAGGTGGGAATTTCAGCCATCGGAGACAGTATGAGGAAAGCTTTTCTCGTAAAGTTTGGAAGTAGGGTTTTCTTTGGTGCTGAGATTCGTGGAGGAAGACGAAGGTGAATGGTTATGTGCCTCGGAGTGAATGAAATAGTTTCAACCGTTGCACCAATCACTGCTCGGGTTAATTAATGCTTCAATTAAGAATCGTTTCGACTTTGGTCTGCCATCACTTTGGTTTGAGGCTGGCTGTACTCAGGGCTTTTTGAAGTGAGTGGCTACACATGTCACACTTTTATGTCGCGATCACCTGCACCTAATATGTCGCGACAACATAGGGCCTCCAGATTTGCTCTGATGTGGCGCAACTTCTTCTTTTGAAACTTAATTCACCTGGTCACTGATATTCACCTGCTGGTGTTTACATGTATCTCCCTTCCTCCATACTCAATGCGAGTAATTGTTCTTTCTTTACTCGGTCACGACATCAATGCTTTAGAGAGAACAGCCTTGTCGCGACATAACCTTGCTGTCGTGACCAAGCTCTTAATTCAACAGATTTCAAAACTTTGAATTCTTATTGTTCCTAACCCGTTTAGACATCTCTTCGTGCATATTTTTTAAGCAAAGATTTGTACAACAATCTAAATTATATCTATTAGAGTTGGGTTAGGGAGAAAGTTACCCCTTTTCTCATGTCGCGACTGCAAGGTCGGGAATTAATTCCCGTAGCTGCTCTCATTTATTCATGCCTTTAACCTGTCTGTAAGATCACCGCAATATTCAAGAAAAATTCTAATTAAACTACAATTTATTTCTAAAATTAAATCTATCCTTCTAGAAACAAATCAATTCCACTGAACAGCAACTAAAAGAAAAGAAATATTTCAAAAATTTAAATTCAGACCAAATCCCAATGGGTTGCCTCCATTAGCCGCCGCTTTAAGTCCCAACTGACTTCATTGCCAGATCTTCTTTCTTCTCAAGAACCGCTTGAGTTCTTCACTCTCTCTTCCCTATGAGATAATGCTTTAACCTTTGTCCATTGACCTTGAATCTCTTCCCATTATCGCCTCTTCAAGAGCACGCTTCCAAATGTAGTACTTGGATACTCACCGTGTATGGCCCACTCCAATTGGATTTTAATTTCCCCGAAACAACTTCGCCTAGAATTAAAAAGCAAAGACTGCTCCCCGTTTCGAACTCTTTCCTCAGATTTTCTGATCATGCCATTTCTTTGTCTTGTCTTTGTATATTCTAGCATTATCATAGCTTCATTTCGCCTAATCTTACGCTTGAGTAGTCTTTCTTCCCTGCGTGTTTTAAATCGAAGCTTAACTTCGATGGCCTACCCATTGCCTCTGTGATTCTAATTCAAGAGGTAGATGACATGGTTTGGCCGAAACGACTCTATATATGGGGACATTCAATGGGGGGTTTTGTGATGCAGTCCCCAGAAGCCCAAAAGTGCATCATCAAGTTTGGAAGACCAATCCTTCCCGCTTGAGCTCACAGCCTTTCAAAGATTCTTTCGATCTCTCCGCTGAAATTTCCCCGCTTGTCCATTGGTTCGGGATGATAAGCTGCTTCCATTACATGCTTGATCCCATACTCGCCATGAGTTTTGCAAATATTTTGTTTGCAAATGGGTTCCCCATCACTAATGATGGTTCCGGGGTTCCAAACTGGTTTAAATATTCCTCTGCAAGAAACTCACAACCGTATTAGTATTTCATTCCTCTGACAAGACACGTTCCACCCATTCGAGACGCACCCATCGCTAGCAAGATGTATAGGTTTCCAAATGATGTGTGGAAAGGACCCATAAATTCATTCCCCCAAACATCAAAAAATTTGTATCACCATAATACCTTTTAGGGCATTTCATTCACATATTTCCAATCTCGCATCGATCACACAATTTCACCCACTCGCACAATCTCGAAGATAAGGCCAATAAAACCCGACTGAGTATCTTGTGACGTTTCTTTCTCCAGAAAATGTCCCCATATGGTGATGGCGGCATTCATTTAAAATGTGTTGCCTTGTTCACCTTCTCGCACAGACTTTATTATCGCTGCCAGACTCTCAATAATAAAGGTCATCCCAAATATAATATCTGGGCCGTCGCCTCGAAGTTTCCTTCACAGAATAGTTCAAGGCATTACTCCACAAGCCAGATAATTCACACACGCGATACCATGGAAGTTGGAAGGAACCTTGAATAATGTCATCCGAAGTTCCTCTCGTTAATCGTACATTTTCTTCTTCATCACAGTTTTTCTACTCTTGACAAATGGCCTGGCTATCACATTGTCACATCCCTTTATCCTTTATTTCAAATCAAACTCTGCAACAGCAGCACCCACCTTATCAATCTTGGGCTTAGCCTTTTCGACATCGTGTACTTTGATCGCTGCATGATCGCTGTGAATTACCACATGGGATCCTAAAATTATCACATTTAAATTTTTCACAAGCAAATACTATGGCTAGCATCTCCTTTTCGCTTGTCGAGAGTTTTCAGGTTTCATTGAAGGTCTTACTAGCATAGTATATGGCCCTGAATACTCTCTTTCTTTGCCCCAACATAGCTCATAGCAAAATCACTGCATCACACATTATTTCAAATCCTCGATTCCATTCCAAAAGCAAACATTATAAATTGCACTAACTGGACCTTGATTTCATCGAAAAGCATCCTTGGGCAGAGTCATCAAATTGAACCTTGTATCCTTTTCCAAGAATGATAGTGGTCTCGCTATTTTTGAAAAGTCTCGATGAATCTCCCAGAAAAATCCAAAGATGCCCCAAGAAACTTTACCCTTTTATCGTGGTGTGTGGTGCAAGAGTCTTGATAATGGATACTTGACTTGGCCAACTTAGTCCAAAGAGCGTAAATTTTATGCCCAAGAACAATAATTGCTACCATAAAATGGCATTTTTTCCCAATTCAAGTGTTGTTTGTCTGCATCTTAAAGCATCAAGTTTCAAGATTGTTTAAACATCGATCAAAGCCGATCCATACACAAGTGAAAACCATCCATGAAAATTTCCATCACTTCTTCAACCAAATCCGAGAATATAGACATCATGCACCTCCGGAATGTAGCTGAGATTACATAACCCAAACTGCAGATCCTTCCTCGAAGGCAAAGGTACCATAAGGGCATGTGAACGTGGTCTTCTCTTGATCCTCTGGTGCAATAGCAATCTGATTATATCCTGAGTACCCATCCAGAAAACAAAAGTGAGGGTGTCCCGCTAACCTATCCAACATCTGATCAATGAATGGCAAAGGAAAAATGATCTTTTCGGTTGCCGAAGTTCAACTTCCTCAGACCAATACATACCTCCATCCCGCCACGTTTGCCTGAACTTCAATTCATTTTTTCATTTGATCACAAAGAAACCCCTTTCTTTGGAACCACACTTAACCCGGCCACCAGCGATCATTCAGATAAGATGATAAACCAAAGATTTAACAATTTGAGCACCTCCTTCTCGACTACTTCCTTCATCAATGATCACTCTGTGGTCCCATGCATATCTGAAAACTTCATTTGATGGACTGATACCCTTCAGCTCTTCAATGGACTGCCAGCGATTCCTTATGCTTCTTTAATATTTCAAAGAATTTTGTTCCTCATTCTCACTTAATCTCGCTGAAATGATCAACGGTTTTTCTTGGTAATTTAAGTAGGCATACTTTAATGACATGGCAACTCTTTAAACTAGACCTTCGTGATCGGTCTCTGACGAATTTTTTCAATATCTTCTCCCCATTATCTTTTCTCGTTTTGTTTCAAGCTCAAACACAGCTTATAGCATGAAATCGGCCGCATGGAAATTCGACAGACATCTTCGCATACTGAATTCATCTCTTTTCATTGATAAAATCGAGTGTTACAATCATTAGCACATCGTGGTTGAAGTATAGACAAAATCACCTACATTGCAACCTTCCTTGTCCCCGTCTATATTTTGTACTTTGATCAAATTGAATGCAGCCGCTTCTTCTCCAACCCTCAAGATAATAAACTCAGACATCAATCGGCGCCCAAAGAGCTAGGAAACGGTCTTCCAATAGCAAGTACTTAATCCTTCTTCCAGCGTCCGTAATGATGAAGTCTACTGAATACAAACTTCCCAACAGCTGACCAACACATCTTCACGACCCCTCTGTGTTTTCCCATCGATCTGGTTCGCTATTTGAAGAGGCCAATAGGGAATAAGCTCCCAAACTTACTTTGGGCAAACAAAGAGGCATCGATTGATACTAGCTCTGAGTCACATAGAGCTTCATACCCCATTCCTCCAACAATACAAGGAATTGTGGAAACTTCCTGGTCCTTCATCTTACCGGTAGTTCTTTTCTGACACGTGACCGCAAGTGGCAATAGATTCACTATTCCTTCTTCTACTATTTTTCTTTTCTTGCTCAGTATGTCCTTCAGAAATTTTGCATAAAGTGGCATTTAGTCACCACTTCAGTAAAAGGCATACTGAACTCTAGCTTCTGGAAAGTTTTCAAGAACCTTGCAACCAAGCCTCCATTTGATTTCTCGTACTTTGTGGAAATGGGATCGTTGTGCTTTGTTCCTCTTGATGTTCTTCTTTCATTCCTTCTCTTTGTCTCTCTCTAGTGCCCTTCCCTTTCGGTCTTGCTACTTTCTTGTCACTGGTCACCTTTCTTCCCCTCTCTTCTAACTCCACTTCTCGCCCGCACCCATGCCGCCTTGCTCCTTCCTTGTGTCACTTGGGAAGGCATCTTTCCTTTGCCAGGTTAGGCCAGTCATTCACTTGTGTCTCCGTGTTCTTCGTGATGATTTGTAGTAAACAAAATTTGAGAATTGGTAGCAAAATGTTCCACTCCAAACTTTTGTCTCATGGAGGTTCAACAACTTTTTATTATCCCCCCATAAACTCGCAAAGACTGCTCCTTCAAAAGATGGCCCTCTCTCCGACCTGATATTCAAGCTTCTCGTGTCATTTCCTTCGCACATTGACCTCGTACGATACCCTGACGAGGGTTCGTCCCTCGCCGCCTGGCAGCCCCCTCCACCATACGAGAAGCCCTCATGGTTCCCGAGCGCCGTAAAATGTGGCCGGAAGGTTAGGATTAGTTTGTTGTGTAAGCTCTGGCTCACCCAAATAATTAACTCTTCAGCAGATCATAAAGTCCTTCGCCATTTCTTTCCGCACCCTTCATTAACTCTTTCACCGCTTCTATTTCATGAGCGGTGTGTCTTTCTTTCTTGCTTGTCTAACCCGGTGCATAATGGCATCCAACTTGGCTTCCATGTCGTCATCTCCTGCTCAGCTCCATGATCCCCTTTCCTCATTGCTTCCTCTTTGAAAGCTCTGTATGAGTTTTCATGTTACATTTAGCCGGCTCAATCAGCCTTCGCTTCTTCAAGATCTTTTTCGCTGAATGTCTGCCCACATCATGAAGCATCAATGATCCCTTTTGATATATCATTCATGGCATGATATACAATGTCCATCCGAAGCCCGTATCTATCCCATGCATTGACATCTTCTCAAATCATTTAAATTGCCATTAAAGCCATCTTCCCCCCGTTGAACACAATGATCTCCTCCTTCTTTCTGTGTTAGGCCAGGGGAAAGAATCTACCTTAAGTAGGCCTCAACTAACTCTCCCAAGTATCAACACAATCCATATGGTAATGATTCATCATAAATGGGTCAGATTCTTAGTGAGAATGGAATAGATGTATGAGTGATTCTCTTGTCCACCCCATTCAGCCTAACAAGATTAGCCATCCCGAGGAATCTTCCTGTGTGCTCGTTGATCTTTAGTGGAGACTGGAAGAAACCGATGTCACTGACTATTGTAACTGCAGCCGGCTTCATCCAAAATTATTAAAGATCAACTCCGTAGCCGTCTGATCGTCATATTCTTCCCGACACTGCCCCGTAAATCATCAGGACGTTGACTCGGAGGCCTTCTAGCCCCTCTCATATGTATTTCAACCTGATCCCCGCCTTTCTTCCGCCATGGTTGAGTTTTTCGCTCGTCTTTTCTCGCTTCCAGCGCCTTCACTGTGGTCACCGAATCGACAGGCTCGCTTCCTATGCATCAAAGTTTTTCCAGCAAAAACACACTCCCATTAGGATTAGTCATCGATTGTCTACTTAAGAACGGCGCCAAAAACTTGTTAACCAAACCAAAACACAAATACAAATTGCGTCACTATTACCAAAGGACTATTGTCTAATCATAACGCGCCAAAACTTGTTAACATTATCTATAAAACCACTCAATCTCTCTTAGAGTAAATCATTTTCAAAGTTTGGTTTTAGTCCGATATTCGCAAGTGCAATGTGCCTATTGGCACAAAATGGATTTAAGTCCGCATATCGATCCCACAGAGATCTCAAGAATTTTAAATCAACTACCCTGACTACTCAATTTCCATACTATTTGGGCCACAAAATGATAGTAGGATCCAACATTAAGGTGCTGGAAAATTAAGCGAACAAAAGGAAAATAACTGAACTATCCAACATACTGGAAGATAAAGAATAAAGAATAATGAATTTCTAATAACAAGAAATGAATACTCGAATAGCCATCTTTCGAGGACACATCAATAGGAAACAGTTATAGTAACCATCGATTCCTCGTAGTTACCCCGACAAAATTTCGACATTCCATCTCAAACCCACCAAGCAAACAGATCTCTCCACACCACATTTCATTATCTAATATCTCACCCGATTTCTCGAATACGTGGAATTAGATAAACTACTTTAACAGGGACTTCCCTATTCCTCTCGATATTTTCTTCCAATACTTCATACCCATTTTATGACCTGTGAACCTACCCTAAGCATTTGGCCACAAGGATATACAACTTCCAGATTGCCTCTCCTCGAATTAGAATAGATCAACCTTTTCCTTGATTATCTCAACAACACGGATTGGCCTCACTATCCGAATTGAGGTGAACTTTCATATTTAATAGACAATTCATTCTAACTGTTTTTGATTTCTATGAGAAGAGATTTATCTATGAATCATAAAGCTCAAAAGATCCTAATATGTGTTATTAGTATACCTTCAAAGAAATGTACATTACCTCGTGGAATGCCTTCATCACTCAGAGACTTCTTGAATCGTGAGTTAAATGACAAATCTTAACTGCATAAGAAATCGATTCAGATCCCAAGACAATAAACCCAAAACCGTATAAATCATTAATCGAAATTAATGTTTGGCCAAATAACACTACAGAAATACAATTTACTATAACGTTCACACTAATGGAAAGTCGATTCTCAACACCAATGCCACCATGCTATCTTCCATCATAAGAATAATCAAGAATTTGAAATCAAGACCTGATTCAAAATTGTCCGAACTTCAAATATCTCCAGTAGTAATTTGAAAGAAATAATTTCAGACTGCCTTCCACCAAACGATAACATCCGTGATTCGTAAAATACAACGAAAATAAAAATACGAGAACATAATCTGCTCTAAAACGACGGAAATAAAAAAATAAGAAAAAGAAAGAAAGAATAAAAGAAAATGAGTTGCCATCCACTCGCTCCATCAAAGTCGCTTAATATATCGGATAGTCACAGATGAGATGTGGTTCAATTGGGCCCTAATCCTAACAAATCTGTGGGTTTCAAAATGGTTTGGCCCAATTGATCGTCTAAGTCGCGACTTCAGCTTTCCTTTGTCGTGACATCGATGTCACAGAACAATTTAATGCCTGACTCGCCACTTTATAACCCTTTGATTTGGTCATCTGATGTCGCGACATCAATATCTTCATGCGAACATCTTCTCACTCGCGTGTTTAACATTCTTCCATCCACGCCATATCTTGTCACCTCACTGTCACTGCGCAGCTTTTCAACCACCTCGGATGTCGCCACATCAATTCGTCAGATAATACCCAAAGAACCGTGATGCTTCAATCGTTGCTCATGTTGTCGACATCAATATCTTGTCGCGACATCTCTTTATGGCTCTCAAGATCATTGATATGGTCGTTCTCGATGTCACTTACATCATATCGTGTCGCGACCTCACCTTAAGGAGCTTCAACCTTTCAACCTGAAGGTGTCTCGTATCGCGACTTCATCTCACGCCGCATGATCGCTACTGAAGTTCCTAAAAGAGCTTCACTACCCAAACTCTCATAGCTTAAAGGTGTTTCGTTGTCGCTGATCTTTCTTATCCTAGTCACCACATCAACTCTGTCGCTGACCGTAATGCTGTCGATGTCGCTCTTAGCTCCCGGTTACCCTTCACCGCTATCCGTACTTACCGTCGCATTCATCAAATTTCAATTTCGTGTCGCACTCTAATTTGATCAGGTAAAACCCCAAACTCGTGATCAATGAATCAAATCAATTGTTTTCGCTTTCGTCACATTCAACGCTTCCAATTTACCGGGCCGTATTTTCACCATTTTCTTTCTTCCATTTTACCTCGCTAATAAATGTATGGGTGAGTTTCTTCATATTTCTCGCAAAAGTAATTGCCTCTTTGATATGAAAATTAAGCAGAAAATGACTAAAAATAGATGACTTTAAGCTCATCAATCTCTCCCATTGAAAGTTTCGCTTGTCCATGTCCGGGATGATAGGCTAAACTCATTACATGCTTGATCCCATACCGCTCATGAGTTTTGCAAATATTTTGTTTGCAAATGGGTTCCCCCATCACTAATGATGGCTCTGGGGTTCCAACTGCCTTCAAAATATCTTCTTTGCAAGAAACTCACAACCCAGATATATCATTCCTGACAAGATCGTCTCACCCATTTGAAACGTAATCCATCGCAGCAAAAAGATATAGGTTTCCAACTGATGGTGGGAAAGGTCCCATAAAATCTATTCCCCAAACATCAAAAATTTGTATCACCATAATACCTTTTAAGGGCATTTCATTCCTGCTGCTGATATTTCCAATCCTTTGGCATCTATCACACAATTTAACCCACTCGCTAATAACTCGAAGATAAGGCCACAAACTCGATTGAGCATTCAGAGTCGTTTCGCCAAATGTCCCATGGTGATGCATGACATCTATTTAAATGTTGCCTGTTCACCTTCTGGCACACATCTTCTTATTATCATGTCAAACTCACAGTGGGTCATCCCAAACATGCACCCGTCGCTCCCGAAGCTTCTTCATAGGCCGACCCTGGCAGACATTCCACAAAGCCGACATCTGTAATATCGATACTGATGAAGTTGGAAGGAAACCAAAGAATTGCTCATCCGGGAAGTTCTGCTAACATCACATTCTTTCTTTCTTATCACCAGCTTCTTTCTACTCTTGACAAGGATCGGGCCATCATATCATACACATCCCTTTATCCTTGATTTCCAAATCAAACTCTGCAATGGAAGAAAGACCCACTCCATCACCTTCGCTTAGCTCTTTTCGACATCAAGTATTTGATCGCACATCAAGTGTGAATTACCACATGGGATCCAAAATGTATTGCCTAAATTTTTCACAAGCAAATACTATGGTTAGCATCTCCTTTCGCTTGTTGAGTAGTTCTCTGTTTATCAAGGTCTTACTTAGCATAGTATATGGCCCTGAATACTTTCTTTCTTTGCCCCAACACGCCCCATAGCAAAATCATCGGGCATCACACATTATTTCAAACTCGATCCCATTCTCGTGCAGCCATTTTAGGTGTCAGACCAATGTGATCTTGATTGCCAAAAGCATTCTTGAGTCATCAAAATCGAACCTCAGATTCTTTCCAGCAATCTCGTATAGTGGTCTGGCTATTTTGAAAATTTTTGATGAATCTCCGTAAAATCCAAAGAGCGCCTACAGCTTCTTACTCCTCTTTACTCGCAGTAGGTGCAAGAGTTTTGATAATGGGATACCTTTGACCGGTCAACTTCTAGTCCGCCAGCAGAACTTGGTGCCTGAATACATCTTCTGTCACCAAAATGGCATTTTTCCACCCGTTATAGTTGTCATTTTGGCATCGTTGAAGCATCGCTTCCGCATTGTTTAAGCATCGATCAAAGTCGGATCCATACACGCGAAAGTCATCCATGAAAATTTCCATCACTTCTTCAAACAAATCCGAATATGGACATCAGCTACACCTTCCGAATGTAATGGTTACAGATAACCCAAAAGGCATCCTTCTCAAGGCAAAGGTACCATATGGGCATGTGAATGTGGTCTTCGATCCTCGTGCACAGTAATGATTGTATCCGAATACTCCATCTGTAAACAAAAGTGAGGGTGTCCTCACCGCCTCAACATCATCACAGCGAATGATCTTTTCTGCTGCCGTATTCAACTTTCGTACAATCAATACATACCCTCCATCCTCGTCACCGTTTTGTTGAATCCACTGCTGCCATTTCGATCACAAGAAACCCCTTTCTTTGAACCATGGACCGGGCTCACCCAAGGACTATCCGAGATAAGATGATAAAACCAAGATTTAACACCTGGTATCTTCGATCATCTTTCATCACCTGATTCGCCTCCTCGTGTTCTAATCGGGATGGTTTTGAAGTCTCTTCAGCGTAATCTTGCACGCAAACGATAATCGATAATTCTTCAGCCTCTTCAATGGACCGCTTTCAGATTCCTTATGCTTCCTTAATATTTTCAAGCATCTGCTCCTCAAATTTCACTTAGTCCGCCTAAATGATCACCGGTTTTTCTTTAGCAATTCCTAAGTAAAGCATATTCTTAAACACACTACAACTCTTTCAAAACTAGCCCTTCTCGCATCGTTTCGATGAATTCTCTTTTTCATCTTTTTTTCCCCATTATCGCTTCGCTTATTTTCGTGCCCAACACGCTTCTATAGAATGAAAACTCGCGTATGGAAATCGTAATAGACATCTTCAAGATAATCGAATTCATCTCTTTTTCATTGATAAAACTCGGAGGTTACAATCATTGTTAACATCGTGGTTGGAAGTATAGACAAAATCGCCTACATTGCATCCTTCCTTGTCTCCCCGTCTATATTTTGCATACTTTTGATCAAATCTGAAATGCCCTCGCTTCTCCAACCTCAAGATAACCTTTGCATATCAATCAAAGGCCCAAAGAGCTAGAATGGTCTTCCCAATAGCAGGGTACTTGTGAATCTTCTTCCATGTCCGCACGATGAAGCTCAATGAAAACAAATCCTCCCAACAAAGGAAGATATCTTCAATGACTCCTTCTCAGTTTACCATCGACTGGTTCGCCATTTGAAGAGTAACAAATGCGGGAGTAAGCTCTGCAAACTAGTTTCTTGGCAACGTAAAGAGGCATCAAATTAATACTAGCTCCCGAGTCACGAGCTTCCCTTGAATTCACCTCCAACAATACAAGGAATTGTGAACCCCGGTCCCCATCTTACTCGGTGTCTTTTCTCGACATCGCACTCAAGTGGCAAAGTGAGATCACTA
Organism: Tetrastigma voinierianum; assembly: GCA_016808115.1. Lineage (NCBI taxonomy): Eukaryota > Viridiplantae > Streptophyta > Magnoliopsida > Vitales > Vitaceae > Tetrastigma > Tetrastigma voinierianum. The sequence continues at coordinate 183,260 of JAEQBH010006867.1, forward strand.
TTCCTTCTTCTACTATTTTCTTCGCCCGCATGTCCTTCGTAAATTTTGCATATAGTGGCATCTCGAGTTACCACAGAAAAGGCATACTGATTCTAGCTTCTGGAAAGTTTTCAAGAACCTTGCAAACTGCCTCCTCTCTATCTTCGATTTCAGTCTCGTGGAAATGGGACATGTGCTCGATCCTGATGTTTTCCCGCTTCATTCTTCTTTCTTTCTCCGTTTTTCATTTTCTCGGGTCATTCTCTTTGTTGCCGTAATCTTTTTTCTTCATCTTTCTATTTCCTTCCCACTCCTCAGCCGCATGCCCATGCACTCTTCGATTCTTCAGGTCACTGGAAGGCATCTTTTCTCCTGGCTTTGCGGTTAGCGCCGCCTACTTGTGTCTCCAAATTTCATGATGCATTTGTGGTGTTCGAAAATTTGAGAATTGGTAGCAGCTTGGTTTCAACTTCCGCAAAACTTTTGCTCTCATGGAGGTTCAAATTCTTATTATCCCCATGAAATGCAAGACTGCTTCCTTCAAAAGATTGGGCCTAATTCCTCGGTATTCATTCCCGTGTTTACTTCCTTGTCACGATGTCTGAATTTTGGTGGTCATGATACCCTTTGTTGAGGGTTCCGTCCCCGCCTTAGGCCTTGAAACCCTCCACCATACGTAGTTCTCTACGGTTCCCCGAGCTGGTGATAGTCAGCCGAAGGTTAGGATTGGGTTTGAATGGTAGCTCAAGCCACCTTAAGTAATTTACTCTCAAAGATTGGCAGGAATCGTTTCTTCATTAGCTTTTTCAAAGACTTCCTCTTTGAATAATTCTTTTTCTAACCCGCTTCCTTTACTTTATGGACAAAGCAGTACCTCTCTTGTTCGTCTTATCTCGATGTATTAATAGCATCCAAATTGGGCCTCCATAGCATTCATCTTGCTCACCCATGATCCCTTTTCCTCTGGCTGCCCCTTTGAAAACTCGTAAGGAGTTTTCATATTGCATTTTGCCGTGTCTTCTTTATCGCCTCGCTTCTTCAACACTTTTTTCGCTTGAATGCCACAACACGAAGCATCAATGAATTCCTTTGATATAATGATCCAGCATGATATAAGATTTTATGTCCATCCGGAAGTCTTCGTATCTATCCTATGCATTGACATCTTCAAGAACCGTTTGAATCTTTCCCAGCCACATATAGGCTCTCATCTTCCTCTTGTCGAAAATGATTTCCTCCTCCTTCAGGTGAGACGGGGGAAGAATCGCCCAAATACCTCACCAAATTTCCCAAGTATCGTAACCATATGGTAAAGATTCATACCATGTGGCTGCCATTCTTAGAGAGAATGGGAATAGATGTAACTTGATAACTTCCCGGTCTCACCCCATTTAGCTTAATCGTGTTCACGCATCCCGAGAAATCTCCTGTTCATTAGATCTTCAAGTGATGACCAAGAACCGTGTTGCCGCACCATTGTAATTGCGCCGGTTTCAATTCAAAGTTGTTGGCATCGATAGCGTGCCGTCTGATCAAGCAGAGTACTCATCTGAAGATGGCTTCCTTAATTCCTCCATCGTATCGTTGACGTGGTGCCTTCTAGCCAGCTTCCTCTATGTGTGCTTCGCCCTCGATCTTGTCTTTCATCTCGCCATGGTGGTGTTTCTTCGCTTTTCCCTATTCTTCCTGCTTCATAAGTGTTTTCTCTATTTCGCATCAGCCGAATCGATCAAAGCCGCTTCTTCTTATGCATCAAAGTTTTTCTCTCAAAGCAAAACACACTCCCATTAATAGGATTAGTCAAATCACAAATATATTCACGTTTCGTTAAAGGTTAGTGGCCAAATGAACCACGCTTTTGAAAATCTATTTTTGTTCTTTTCTTTAAATGTCCAAATTAGTATTTCCTTCTTTTCATCCTCGAATTGATTTATTAAATTCCTGATCCTGAACGGCGCTCTATAAAACTTGTTGATGTAATTAAAACACATATGCTAATATATCACGTTGTCCAAGGACTATTAACTAATCCCCACAACGATGCCATGCTTGTTGCGTGGAGACCAAATGACATATACACAAGTTTATAACAAGATTACCAAAGAACTATTATCTAATCCCCGGCAACCTTACCATAAAACTTATTGACATTATACTATATAAACAAAAAATCCTTAGAGTAAATCATTTTCAAAGTTTGGTTTTGGTCTGATATTCTGCAAGTGCACATGTTTACGCACAAATGATTTAAGGTCTCGTATATCGATCCCACAGAGATCTCAAGAATTTTAAATCAACTACCGACTACTCAATTTCCATACTATTTGGACCACAAAGCAGTAGGATCCAAAGATTAAGGTGCTGGAAAATTAACTAACAAAAGGAAAATAACTGAATTTAATCCAATAAAACTGAAGTTAAAGAATAAAGAATAATTAATAGAAAAGAAAATAAATGGAAACAAATAGTTATCTGGAGTACCCATCAAGAATATCATATAGTGAAGTATCAATTCCCTCGTAGTTAACACCGATAAAATTTCTTTAATCATTTCGTGTTTTAAAATCTCGCCCATGTATTTAGCAAGGCAAAATGATCTCTCCACACTCCACATTTCATTATTCATTCTTGACCTCGATTCTTCGAATACGTGGGAATGAGATAACTACTTTTAAAAGGATTTCTTTAATCCGGGGTATTTTTCTTTTTTGCACATACCCATTTTAATGGATCGTAAATGTAACACTCGAAATACTTAGTCGTTTTCGACATGTTTAAAGGTTTAGTAAGCCTAATTTGACTATTGCATAAGTTAAATGCGAACCTGGAAACAGAGACCCTGAAAAGAAAACTTGAGGACAATTTTGTAATTGGTCCAAAAGGGGCTTAAGTCCTAATGTGAAAAGATTTGAGGCCAAAAGATAATAACAGAAATTGAAAATATAAATGGCCAAGAGTAGAGGGCCAAAAAGCAAATAAAGGAACAACCCAAAATGTTTGTTGGAGGGCCAAACAAGGAATAAAGGAGAATAGATTTTAAAGACCAAATCACCCCAATTAACCTAGGGAGAAGGAGAAAAAGAAGAGAAGAGGAAAAAAGGAAGAAGCACATAGAGTGAGATCAAGCCAAACAAAGCTCAATTTAAGGTATGGAAACTCACCTTGCTTAGAACCAAGAGATTTGCCATGGATCCTTGGTTTTGTGTAGGAATATTATCTTCCCCAAACTCGGGTTTTGCCAGTGGCTCATATTAACCCAAAAATTTATGTCACTATAGTAAACCCATATGGCACAAGTAGCTCAAGAAACCCCTCTCAAGGATGAACCTATGTTTACTAGAGTAATCGAGTTAGGGCTTAGGAACAAACCCTAACTAATCCTCATGTCTTTTTGTGTATGTAATATAACCCATATTAGAAGGGGTTTTTGGAAGAAATCCATGATGGATTTTTGAAGAAAGATATGAAATTGAAAGAGGAATGGAATAGAAAAGTGATTCCAAGGCAGATTTGGTATGGATTAGATGTGTTGGATGTATAGAAGTGATCGGGGGATCAAACATATGGAAAAATGGAGAAAACACCATTCCGGGCATTCTCTGTTCCTACTGGTAGGATCTTTAAGTTCTACCAGAACTTTGATCTCCGGGTCGATTTTAATAGTCCACGCAGAAGTTAAGTCCTACCGGTAGACCTCGTTCGCTTTCCAAAGCTTCTGACCGGGCCTGTATTTACCATACTTACTTCTTATCCGATTTGAGCGACCAAGTGGCTACGTGTGTGACTTCAAGGAGAACCAAACTTTAAGAGAAGGTATTCTCCAACTTCGACTCTAAGGGTCGAAAATCCACTCAAAGTGAGGCTACAAAAGTGCTTCCCATTTCCAAGACGCCTGACTGCGTAGTCCGAGTTGTTCCTGACGCATCTCTCGAGTTCCAGATCAATCAGGGATTCCAGTTGAACAGAAACCCTTAATATCTTATCTTTAAAGGAGTACAAAGATCCCCAGTGTCAAATATCAAAGATAAAGTAAATATTTCAAACTGTCCCTCGTAAAATCTCAGAACCGACTAGTTGGCATGAATGCCATAACTTGAGTCGACGATTCAACGGATCGACGCACTCTCGGGTAAAGCAGATTCATGTGGCACAAGAAAATACGATATGTATGATTACATGCTCATCATAATTCTTACCAAAGTATGGAATACGATATGACATGAACGCATAAAGTGGCTAACAATGGCTCATTATAAGAGATAGTGCTACCAACTCATATAGTCAGAAACTACCTAAGACCAGTTTATTAAATGACACAAAGACTCTGGGTTCCGACATCCAAGACTCCCTCAGTACTTCCCAGACCCGACATTAGTGCTTCTAAGACTCCCGGGATTAGGGTGTCGGGCACCCCGACATACTTCATTCCGACAAGGCTCCCATTCTCGACAGGCACTTCCTAAGACTCGACAAGGCTCCTGACTCGGGCCAGCACTTCCAAGATTTCCGACAGGCCACGCGACCCGCTCGATTAGTGCCACGGCACCCTCGCCCGATTAGTGCCACGCACTGCCCGCGGCGCTAAGGCACTCCCGACTTGACTCAATGCCACGCACTCGCATCAGAGCAAGATCTCTGCACTTATTGTGTCAGGTCTTACCCATTTCAGACATCGTCTGCAGTCACCATTATATGATAAATCGAATAAGTTCGAGTACCTACTGCACTGCATCCGACAAGTCCCAGATTCAGATAAGCTCGTAGTACCCACGTACCCGCATCTAAATAAGCTCAGAGTACCCACGGCAATTCCGCATCCGAAAATGTTCGGGCACCTACTCGGTACCCTGCATTTAATTGCCCCGCTCGCTCTTCTCCGATTTAGCCCTCAGAGCACCTACGGGTACTCCGCCTCGAATAAGTCCCGATTCAGATAGTTCCGTGAGTACCTAAGGGTACTTCAGATTTGAATAAGTCCTCAGAGTACCTAATGGGTACCCTCGATCTATAAGCCTGTCTCTCGAATAAGACTCAGAAAATTTCACGGGTACTCCCGCAGATCCGGTCGAGTTTTGCGCACTTCCACGGGTACTCCCGCATCCCGATAAGTCCCAGATCCGATCCGTCAGAGTACCTACGTACTCCCGTATGCATAACTCCCGGCATTTACTGCTCTATCCTCAGATCCGACCGTTTCAGAATGCCCACGGGCATTCCCAGATTCGACAAGTTCTGTCCCCAGGTCCGACTGCTTCGTAGTACCTACGGTACTCCCGTGATCTACAAGTCCCGTCTCTCAGATATGTTCAGAGTACCTACGGTGCCTCAGACTGATGAAGCTCAGAGTACCCAGCGGGTACTCCCTGCCTCGATTAACTCCCGTCTCTATAAGTTATGCAGCACTCCATGTACTCCAAAGATTCGAATAAGTTCCGCTTTCGATTAACCCTCGTATCTCGCTCATGTCCCGCCTTTGATTTAGTTCCTGCAGTACTTACGTACCCCCGTATCCGGCAAGTCTCCGCCATGTATCCGACATTCGTAGTACCTACGTACTTCGTATTTGATTAAGTTCGCAAGACTTCCACGTACTCTTGTATCTCTGTAAATAAGCAAGTTCTCGTAGTACTCCACGAGTACTTTATCCTGCAAGATCGCGATAAGATCCGAAGATGTAAGTATAGCGTCTGTAAGATCGCATAGTTCCGTGAAGATAAGTATATTTCTTCCGGTGAAGACATGATAAGATCTGAAATATGTCCAAGCTCAGAAGACCGCGTAAGTTCCGTAAGACCAAGATAAGTTTCATAGTACTTACAAGTACTTCCGTATAAGAATAAGTTCCAGAATATCAAGATATCGTCTGCATTTCGCGATACCTACGGTACCTTTCGAATATGGGTAAACTCCGAATATAAGGATAAGTTCTATAATCCTAATGAGTCCCGACGAATGTGAGTCCGTTATAAGTAGAAGTCCCGCATAAGATAAGCATATAACTCCACGGAGTCTCGATTGAAAATAGTTTGTTAAGGTTCTCAGAATTCCTACTGAGTCCCGAATAAACATAAGTTTGTTATAAACATAAGTTCCCGCGATAAGAATAAGAGTCAGAATTCTACTGAGATCCGAATAAGAGTAAGCCCGTTATAAGAAAAAGTACCCAGATAAGTTCATAATATAAATACATAAAATTTATATTATTCAAGTTATTGTTTTATGCATTAAATGTATATGCATAAGACACATAAGCTTCACTAAATAAAGCTACATCTGCTTTAACTGGGTGTGCACAAAGAGAAGACATCCAAGACTTCCATACAAACACAACACACTCAGAAGGGTTCACTACATGTAGGTTCCGTGCTCTGATTTGTAAATGTGAAAGTAAAGTTTTGTGACAAATGGGACTCGCTTATAATGATATAATATTTTTAATAGTTATAAGATGTGGGCTTGCTCCACAGTGCAAGCCGCTTAAAAAAAAATCGTAAGTGAGTCCCAAGATTTGGTCTCTGTCCGAACCGATTCGATCCGCCAACTGGTCGGACTCCGAAACTGGGCAAGGATAAGAACCTTAGCTTCCAAGCTATCATTGCTAAGGATATACAACTCAGCTTTACTCTTCCTCAAATTAGAATAGACACCCTCTCTATCGACAGATCTCGCCTAACACGGGATTGGCTTCATATCCGACCGAGGAACTCTTTGCTCGTTTAAATTGATAACTCGTTCAATCTGCTCTTGATTTAAGTGAGAAGAGGCCGATCGGCAACCACAGGTCAAGAGATTTCAACAAGAAAAGTTAATATACCAAAGAAATGTTCATAACTCCCAGAATGTCTTCCGTGTCACCTGCAGGACCTCCTGAAATCGAGCAATTGTGCCCAAATCCAAACGGTATAAGAGACTCCATATCCAGATCAAAACATAACTGAACTTAAGTACCACAAACCAAAATTGCAAGCTGAAACGACTACAGAAAGATAATTTACACTATAGCATACCAATGTAGAAGTCGGGTTCCCCACTACCGACTACACACTACTGATCTCCACAAGAATAATCAGATTTCGAAATCGAAACCGACTCCAGAATTTGTCTCAACTTCAACATTCCGTAGTAATTTGAAAAGAATTGAATTCTCGTATTCACTTGGGCCTAAACGATAACATCCAATTCCGTGAAATAAGAAACAACGATAAATCTAATCTAATCTCTAACTATCAACATTGAAGAAAAATAAAAGAAAAAAAGAAAAGAAAACCATTTATTCGCACTCGTCAGGTCATTAAGCTACGCTCCTCGATAGTCACAGATTTTATGTGGTTTTTCTGCTGGGCCCTAATCTAATGCATTTTTGTGGATTTCCAAGTGGGTTGGCCCATGTTGATGTTCAGTCGCGATTTCAACTCCTTTGCATCATCCATGTCGCTGACACGATCTCACGCCGCGACATCACTAAAGCATCAGCCTTCAACTTGTCTTGCAAAGATTGAATCGACGATTAATGATGTCGCTGATATCATTTCTTGTTTACGACATCACCACGCCTTCTCGCAGTTGCCATAGTTGTTCCCGGGAGTGTCGCGACGCCATTCTCTTGTCGACATCAACTAAACAAATGCATCTTTCAACCGAAGCTTATGTCAGAATAACAACCTATTGCCGCGGACATCAATCGATCACCGTGATGCTTCAATCTTGTCGCGCATTCAGATTCTTCCACTAATTGCCTCGATGTCGCGATTATCAATCTCTTGTCGTGACCTCAGCTTGGCTCAGCTACTCTGATGGTTCCCGGCATCACACATCAACCCTTGTCGACATCATCTCATGACTCCACGTGTCTCAACTGTTGTTCGAGCGTAATATCTACACTGTCGCGACATCACTTCATTGCTCATAGCCTTGAACTGTCCTTTCGTATGTCGCGACACGATCGCGACATCGCCTTTAGTCTCCGGGAGGGCTAAACAGTGTTCTTGATGTCGCGACATCTTTTTGTCAGCACTTCCATCTAAGTTCTAAGTTTCCCGATGTCACGACAAGTTGATCTATTTAGTGGATGTCACGCACTCTTCACTCCATATTGTCACGATAAACCACTGGCCGCCATAGACTGTCATCATTGTCGATATGTCACGACAGCATCTGGATGTCGCCAGACACGAAGTCTTCTTCATTTCCGTTGTTTCACTCCTGAAGTTTCTTTAACTCTCAAATTTCGTTTCTTCAAGTAAGCTTCGCTTCCTAATCGAGTTTTACTCGCCGCAAATCCCGATACACATTTTACTGTCGCCAAGGCTTTACGACATCAAAGTTCCCTTAATCTTGTGCGCCTCTTTTCTGCCAGAATTTGCCTACCTAATTATCCCATTAACGCCATCCACCTTCTCGCTTCTTCTCGCAAATATTCTTCTTTTTCTGAATTTCGCCATTTAATGCTTGTTTAGTTATTTCATACTTCACACATAACCGTCTTGTTTAGATAAAAAATAGATCAGACCAAAATGGATGACTTTAAGCTCATCAAATTTTTAAACTTAAAATTTTGTCATTCTCAAGCAAAGAAAGAAAAGATTTGTTTGTCCTCAAACAAAGGACATTTTTCTCGCTTCGCTTTCTTGCGCTTTTTATTATTCCCAATTCTTCTAATATGGAATTAAAAGATATAATCGTATTTCAAATTTAAGTTTCGCGCAAAAACAAAGCATGGTATGTTTCTATCACAAAATTTCTTGATAAACTAATTTATTTAAATTAGCTATTATCAAGTCTTGTTATGTGTGTGTGTGCAGGTCATTAATCCTTCAACTTCGATTGAATTTAAAATTCTTCCGGAAGTTTTCTTTAATCATTTATTGTGTCCCATGCTTGCTTTATCGACTTCACTAATGTAGGTAACTTCAACCTTCGAATCAATGAGGTCTTTCAAGCTTGTAATATTGGGCTTAGGTAATTGGGTAGATAAATGAAGAATTTAGGTTGTAAATTACCCAGTTTCCATCTTGTTTCTTCATTGTTGCCTTCATCTTTCTTCCTCTTTCTTCTTTGTTCCTTTCTGATTCTCCTCAATCTCAGTCTAATTCTTTTTTTTGAATTCTTTTTATGGAATTTCAACTTCCATAATTCTTTTTTTGCTTTTATTTTTCTGAGATTTGGAATAGTGCAATGTTTTGTCTTCTTAGTCTTTCTATTACTCTTAGAGAACTTTGGGCTAGCAACTCCCATACCACAGCATTAGTACCAGTGTTACAACACCCTCACGAGCTTAATGGTTCATGGTACAGGCCACAAGACAAAACTATTCCTTTATTTCACTAATCTCTGCCTTTACTTCTTCATCCTTTCTGAAATTTTGTGAATAATATTCCCTGTTTCTTTCTTTATACTAAACTTTTATGAACTAGAAACTGGACAATTTAGGTTCTTTACTGCAGGTTTATTGCAAGGAAGGGAATTTCAGTTTTCAGCTGCTGTTTATTGAAGAAATAAGGCTTACTTGGCTCAAATCAGGAACTAGAGAATATGCATAAACATATTTTGAGGGTAGGCTTATAAAGGCTCAAGCTGCCAATGATGGCCTCGATCATTTCCTGTTGGTTGTTTTCACCTAGGATTTCGCCTCAATCAATAATCAAACAAGTTCTTAGATCAGATCCTAAACTCGAATTCTCCTTCAGAAATGTTCCTAATTTCAGTCAAAGTTTCATAGGTGTTGTTGACCGATGTGTATTATTTCTTCAAGACTTAGAATGATCATCGCTCATTTATATATTATTTTAAATCAAGATTTGGTCTAAGAACAACCAATTTCAATTTTTTGTAACTAAACTGAATCTGTCAGAACAAAGATATACTCCTAATTCCGTTTTTTATTCATTTATCTTTCCAACAATTCGAACGTAATTAATTATTAATTCGATTCCTAAATCAGAGCCAACTAGTATTAAACAAAATCAAACATCATGATCAACCAATTGAAGTTTTAATAAATTTTATTCAAATATCAAAATATTTCACATATTGTATAATCTCGCTTCATTTACAACATTTTTTAGTCAGTCGCAGAAAAACTCTACTCCTCGCCAAACTTCTATATCTTATCCGTAAGTTTGCAGCTCCTCTTCAAAATTCTGGGTTCAATTGCACTGAAAGCTCCTCCAAGAGGATTCAGCCGTTAACAAGGTGGAACAAATCAAATGCCTTTTTCTTTTGAGCTTTGTCGATGGATTCTAACTAACTATATTCCCTCTCATCAACCGCCTCGATGATACCCACGCTTTTGCAAATAAAGAATTGAATGGTTTGTTTTCCGACTCCATTCATTCCATAAAACAGTGTTTGTAATCCTCAATTTCTGCCTTCATCCTCCCTTCTTCTTCTATTCTTTGTTGCTTCTTCTTCCCTTGGTTCTTCCAATCTTACATGGAGTTGCGTCTTCTGGGAAGAACAAGGTTATTATTATTTCCTTCAATTTTCATGGGAAAGATTAAATGAGATTCTTCAATTTATGCTCTTCTTATAATTCCAATTAAGATTTGTGGCTTTTCATTGAGGAATTTTGATCGTTTTTTCTTGAATTCTCTTAAACCTTCCTCCGATTATGCCTCGAAACTGAGAATATCCTACAATTTGGTTAGATCAAGAGATAAGTTTCTCGTTTCAGATTTATGACCATTTATTCTCAAAATTGTAAAATTTGGGTGAATTGTAACATGGATTTTAACCAGACTGTATGACTCCAGTTCAATGTCGACATCAGTTTTAGTCAAGATATTAACTATTGACCAATAAATCGATATTATTTGTCGGGAGGTCATTACTTTATTTTTATGTTGTGACTCGAAAATTTGAGTCACGACAGTGAATACCTTCCTCTTCTATAATTCTGGGGCTATGACTAAATTTCATCGTTTTTGACTTCGCATCTAACATTTTTGGGTGACCTCTCAAACCAAAGGTTAGGGTCCCAAACAAAACAATCCATCTACACCAAGATCAACATATCATTCAATTTCACTCAAAACCGCTACCACTAATTTATTTTTATCATGCAAGAATTTGACAATTTCTATTATGTCTCATTCAATAGCTAAATACCAACACAAGATAAATTCCCGCATTTGCAATCATGCTATACTTATAAAATCCAACAATTATTTCAAATCAACTGTAGCAAAACAAAAGACAGAGAAAAGAATGAGAAACTCCCTTGACCCCATTCATGTTATGTCGTTATCCCGAAATGTGAATTCAGAGATTCTTTCTTTTGTAAAATCTTCATTCTTTCCACAATGCCGCCCATTTTTAGTTTCTGTTGAATTTTCTTTTATTCACCCAATGTATCAATGCATCCAAATTTCGCCTCTAGTGGTCGCATAATTTGTTCAGCTCATTCCTTCCACTCTCTTCAGCTCTGCCATTTCTCTCTGAGGATTCAGAAGATGGTCTCATGTCGCATCTAGCAAACTCATCTCCAACAGTATACATACCCTCATTTTTCCCTAGCTTGAAAGTAGTAGTTTCCATTCTTTGTTTAGAAAGGAGAAATGGGGGAAGGAATCAGCAAATAAGCTTTCATTAGCCTCCCGTGTATTACCAGATCCATCCGTAGTGAGTCAAACCATATTTCACTATACCCTTAAGGAGCACGAACAATCAATGGACATAACTTTCGCTTTACACCATTCCTAATTTAATCAAGGCCATCCTCAAAATTGTCCCAAGTGTTCGGCCTGGGTCTTCGCGATGTCCTTGGTGAATTGGCCTTGAACCCTAGTGATCGTAATGGTCGATTCAAAATTACAAGATCTATCGGGCTGGCCGCCTCTACCACACAAATACTTGTTTCGATTAATGATTTCCGCAGGTCCTCCATGGTATCTCGCTTCGAGGTACTTATGCCGCAAATTCGGAAGAATGCACCATTTAATCTTTCATCTGCTTCGGTGGTGTTTTTCGCTCTTTGTCTTTCAAGTCGCGTTTTCTTTCTATTCCATCGCTGAACACCGCTTCATTCCTATGCATCAAAGTTTTTCAAAGCAAAACACCCCATTAATAGGATTAGTCAAATCAACAAATATATTCAATGTTTCGTTAAAGGTTAGTACAAAATGAACCATCATGGAAAATCTATTTTTGTTCTTTTTTTCTTTAAATGTCCAAATTAGTATTTCATCAATATTGATTTATTAAATTCTTCGATCCCGTAACGACGCCATAAAACTTGTTGATAGGACCAAAACATATATGCTAATATTATATCACACGTTGTCCGCTGACTATTAACTAACTCGACACCATACATAAAGCTTGCGCAGGAGAATTAAACGACATATACACAAGTTTATAACAAGATTACCAGTTAACTATTATCTAATCCCTTAACCTACTCATAAAACTTATCGATATACTATATAAACCAAAACTTGAGGCAAATCATTTTCAAAGTTTGGTTTTTGGTCCTCGATATTCCAAGTGCACAGTCGATGCGCAATAAAATGGATTTAAGTCCGTATATCGATCCCACAGAGACCAATTTAAATCAACTACCCCACTACTCACTCATACTATTCGGGACCACAAAATGATAGTAGGATCATTAAGGTGTCGGAAAAATTAAACTAACAAAAGGAAAATAATTCAAATTAACCAATAAATCGGAAGCAAAGAATAAAGAATAATTAATAGAAAGAAACAATGAAACAAAGATAAGACATCTTTCGAGTACCCAAAGAAGAATATCATATAAGAAGCATCAATTCCCAGAGCGTTAACATTGATAAAATTTCTTAACTGTTTCTGTGTTTTAAAATCGTCCATGCATTTAAGAAAGGCAACCGATCTCCTCCACACCCACAGCCATTATCTAATTTGACCTGATTCTCGAATACGTGAACGATAACTACTTTTAAAAGTGGATTTCCTTAACTGCATTTTTCTTGCAATACTTCATACCCATTTTAGACCGTAAACCTTAGGGGCCTAAGTTATCTGGCCAAGCAAGTGATATACAACTTCCAGCTTTACTCTTCCTCAAAATTAGAATAGATCACCTCTCCTTGATTAGATCTCGCCAACACGTAGATCGCCTCACTATCCGAATCGAGAACTCTTGCTTGTTTAAATTGATAACTGCTCAACTCGCTCTGATTTCAAGTGAGAAGAGGATTTATCAAGTAACCTATAAAGCCTGCTAGACCTCAAATAGCAAAGTTAATATACCTTCAAAGAAGTTCATAACTCCTTAGCTTCTCGTATTACACCAGAGGACCTCCCAAATCGTGAGTACTAATAGAAATCTTAAACGTATAAGAGACTGATATTCGATCAAAAACATTAAACCCAAAACCAGAAGTAAATTCACAAACTGAAATTCACAAGTTGCTGGAAACGACTACAGGAAAGATAATTTATGACTATAACATTTACTCAATGGAAGTTGGGTTCCTCACTACTACATCATGATTCTCCGATCATAAGAATAATCGCATTTAAACTGAAACCGAATTCCGTAAATTTTGTTCGAACTCACTGAAACATTCACGTGAGTAATTTGAAAAGAATCAATTCGCATTCACTTTAGTCTAAAAACGATAACATCCAATTCCGTGAAATAAAAGAAAACCAGAACCATAAATCTAATCTAATCTCTAACTATCAACATTGAAGAAAAATAAAAGAAAAAAAGAAAAGAAAAAATAAAGAAATGAGCCTTTCACGCATCCGTATTCCTCTCGCCCGCGGGTCGCTGCTTTCACGCCTCTTCCTCGATCGCAGATTTATAGGTTTTTCAGTCATTCAATTCCAATGCATTTTTGTGGATTTCTGCGGGTTGGCCCATGTTATCGCCCAGGTCGCGACTTCAACTCCCTTTGTCGCGAGATTATCCATGGTCGCACACGATCACGCCGCTTACATCATCGTTATTCACTTTCAACTTGTCTTCGCGTAGATTAATCGACGACAATGATGTCGCGACATCATCTCTTGTCAATGACATCAGCCACGCCTTCGCACGGATAATTCCCGCGTCGCCACGCCGCCTTCGCCGTGACATCAACTAAATGAAACGTGATCTTTCAACCGAAGCTAGCGTTGCAACAACAACCCATTGCTGACATCAACCGCATCAACGATGCTTCAATCTCGTCATTACTTGTATCTTTCCACGACTGCTCTCGGCGTCGACATCAATCTCTCGTCGCACTCGTACCATGGCTTCCAGCCACTGAGTGGCACTTATCGCACATCAATCCCTTGTCGACATCATCTCATGACTCCAGTGTCTCAATCGTTGTTCACGCCGCGACATCCGTAATTGGTCACATCACTTCATTACTTCCGGCAGCTTTGAACTGTCCTTCGTGAGGTCGCGACATCGATCTCTTTGTAGCCGACATCGCCTTGGGCCGGAGGCTTAAACAGTGTTCTCGGCGTCGCGACATCCCACCCTTCGCTCACCACCTAAGCTCCTTCCAAGTTTCCCGATGTCACTACAAGCCACCGCCCAGCGATGTCACAACCCTTTCTCTTCACTATCGCGGTTACTGACAACCCATCAAGGCCGCTATGATCGCTTCAGATTACTGTCGATGTCACGGCGCATCCAGAGCGTCACGACACGAAGCCTTCTTCTTCTTCATTTCCCGCTGTTTGACCTATTTTTAATCCCACCGCCTCGTTTCGGGCGTTTCGCTCAATCGACATCACGCAACGATACATTTTGATTGCGTTAAGGCTGCATGGCACGTTCCTTAATCTTTATGCACTTTTTCACAGAATTTGCTTCAGCCAATTATCTCTTGTATTAACGCCATCCACCTTCTCGCTCTTCGCAGATCCTCTTTTTCTGAATTCCTGCCAATATAACAATGATATGATTTAATTTCAAGACACAACCGGCCTGTTAGATAAAAGATCGTGAAAATGGACCAAAAATGGATGACTCTTAAGCTCATCAAACTAGATGAGTAGCGCAAAATTTGGATCAAGTTTACGACCTTCACGCCTCTACAAAAATTTCAAGCCACAGATAAAGATTATAGTCAAATAAATACAAATAGAAAATTTCACTCTTAAAGTGTGACAAAATGTTAGCTTAAGCACAGAGCTCTCTCACAAGCAGAAAGAATCTCGCTTCGTCCGATTTAAAATATACGGTCCGATTTCCATAACTGGAAAAGAACAAGAAAAAATAAAATTAAAAATAAAAACCTCTCCTCACGCCTATCTCTCTCCCATCCGTCTTCCTCACAATCTTTTGATTTTTATGTTTTTTAATTACTATTATTATTACGCTATTATTATTTGGATACATAACTTATATCAATTTTATTCTGGGTCCATTTCTATCCCGAAAATTTTTATTTCGTTTCAATTCAATTATTTTAAATGAACTTTAACTCAAGCTATTTTCTGACTTCCGAGATTTTTGTAAAAATCTCACCAAGTCATTGACGATTGATCACCCGTAAATTGTGAAAATATCTACTGGTTTTGTAATCTCAAATCTAAATTTTCTTCTGCCAATAGATTTCGCAGATTAATCTTAATCAGAATCGCTTTCACATCCTATGATTTAGAGAATTTTCTAGGCTTCCTGTTCCTTATGGTAATTTATTATTATTATTATCCTTTGTGTAAAATTCCATAATCGAATTTCACCCTCCATTTTCCTTAATTGCATGCCATAAATTTTTGAAAACTTTATCAGATTTCACCCTGCTAATCTTCAAAATTTATTATACCAAAATAATTATGAAGCCTTTTGGTGCACATATGCCACCCTACTACACATAAATGACAACTTACCGGGATCTTAGACGCCACAACTGCTTAAGACTTGCGACGCATGACACAAAAAAGATAGCCCTATGGAATTATTCCGCCAGTGGATGTTTCAAGAATGATCTAGAACTGATTGAATATAAGATACTAATAGTTGGGTTTGTTATAAAGAAACACATGGCAGGCCAGCATATAATTATTATATATGAACTAAAGATATATTTAATTTTAATTTACTACGTGAATTTACATGGGGATTCTAATAAGTCCTTCATTTCGCTTAATGTGAACGAATGAATAAAGAAAAGGATGAAATCAAGAAAAAGAGCGTAAGAATCCAAAGAATGGTTCGAATAAAGAAATGGGGGAAGAACAAAACCATGATTCCAAGATGTTAATGTATAGGAACTAAAAAAAGAAATATCAAATGAATAACTAATAATACATTACTGACCAGAGTTCTTTAGTTACTTGATCTGATTGAATTGTTATCAATGGAATAATAAGTCACTGGAGAATCATCACATCAGATCATTAACGATTTCTTATTTCTTCAAGTAGGAACTAACTTATCATGAATCCACTCCGATTTCGCCGGTCTGCTATCATTGAGGATGTTTAGTGGTCGCTTTCTATTGACCAGCGTTGGTCAAGGTAATTGATGCAGTGCCAAGCCATAGAAGTTGTATCGCAAGACAAAAACTGAGGCGGAGGGAAAATACGGTACTTTATTATTAGTCCTGGCTTTATGGGCTTTAACAATCACTGAGGCTGATTGTAGATTACACTTTACTTAGTTAATCCTTTGTTTAATCCTAGAAATATGAAAATACGTGATTTTTTTTCTTATTTTATTTCCTTGACCTATATTGTTGTTTTTTTAGAATTGTATCCGTATTAACACCACCATTATTCATTGAGCAATAACCCAAGGGAAGGACCGACGATATATAAAGATTTAAGATGAGGAATTAGGCAAACCACTGCTTCCTTCTTCCGCTTAATTCAATGAAACTTTAGTAAGTAAGAACAAAACCAAGTATTTTGTACTGGTACTGAAACCGATATCTCATTTATCATTCTTTAAATTTCAATTGGAAAAATCGGAATATTTATTTTACTTATGTAGGAATAGAGAAATAATAAAAAAGAAACTAAAATAAAATAATGGGTGAAGGGAGAGAAAGAACTGCTCGATTCTTTTTATATTCATCTGGCAGAGAGATCATATGAAAAATGTAACCTATCTTTTTCGCCTTGGGTTACCGCCATCCGCCGGGGTTCGCTGACCATATTTTAGCAACAAATCCAATAAATCTAAGTGTAGTGTTTCGTGTATTGATCTCGTTTTGGAAAGGAGTGTGTGCGAGTTGTTTATTTCTCAAGAATAGGCTGGATTCACCACCGACTTTTTTTTCTATAACTAGGAAAGAAAGGTGCATGATCCTGCGAATTACTTCGAATAAATTAAGAAATCATATGTAAGAACCATAGCATTTCGTGATTCATTGGTAAATATATTTTGATTCTCTATCAACCAATGATGCGGTAACATTAACATGGTTAAAGCTAAACCGTTTGAAGTCCATACCCACAGCATGGTATTCTTTCTACCACTATATTAATATGAGGTAGTTTCAAAAATAAATAGTTGGAAATTTTCTTATAGAACACTATGCGATAAATGATTTGAACCATTTATTGGAAAAATGGGTCTTTCATTCCCTTTTTTTCTTTATCCAATGTCGACCAAATAATCAGCTTACAAGAATCTCATCATGTGATTTAGTAGAATATTCAATTTAATTACTAAACTAATATAACCAAATGATCAGACCTTATGGATTTGCGTAGAGAAGATGCACACAAGAACCAGATCTTCCAAACTATCTTCGAGGTGATGGAGCAGCGTGTGGGTGCTTGAATCACTAAGAAAGAATTTCTTTTCTCTGGCTATTCTCTAAAACTAATTCAGATTTAGATTTAGGATTGTATTATCTTTTTCTATTTATAGAGTACAAACCCTAGAATACTTAATAGCCATTTGGGCCTCCACACCTCAGGGCCCAAGTCCATGTGTGAACCCATTTAGTGTTTTAAACAACTGGATTTGGCTCGTAGAGGCAAAAATCAAACAATCTCCTACTTGCTATAAAACAAAGTTCTAAGTTCTTTCTTGTAACCGTGATATCATGTTCCACCCATTTATCCCGAGCTAGTCTGGGGATCCTACGCTATTTATTAATTCAAGGCCTCATAATTTCCTGAAGCAACTATCTAGGTCTGTGTTATTCCACTAAAAGCCCAATTGAACTCCGAGATTAATAATATTAAATATTAATATTATTTTCTCCTTGTAAAATATCAATTAATTGATAAGCATTTTATATCAATCAATCAATTATTTATTTCTCTTGATTTATCGGCCTAATGGAAATACAGCTGACTAGTAGTCAACACCCTAATTATTACAATATTAAATATTTTTCCAAAATAAAACGATAGAACATGGTTTATCATTAGAGCCATGGGTGTTGGTAAATTTATCAATTTGAGGACCTTGGGTCATTAATGAGAAAGTCTAGTAGTCAATATATAAGATTGGGAATGATATGCAAATAGAAAGAGTTAATGTCATTTAAAGTGCTATTAGTGAAACTTAAAAGTCAAAAAAAGTTGGTATAAGACAAAAGAATCCAATTAGCAAAAGGGCTAGTTCTCATTTTGCTCAAATAGGAAGTTAGGAAAAACGTGAAGAAGAGACGAGAAAGAGGGTAATAGTTATGTTAAGAGAAGAAGGAGAAAGGAAGAGTAAGGAAAGAGATTTGAGCCAAAAGTAAGGGCTTTGGTCAAGATGGTTCTTTTCTGTGCCTATCAGAACCCTCCTAACCCCAGATTTGAAGGATGGTGGTAAACCCTAATCCTTGGTTATTTGTGTAAGGATTTGAGGGATTTGTATAGAGGGGAAGGATTCACAGAACTTCTCCATTTTGAAGTTACTTCATCCCAGAACCCAGATCAAGTTGAGTGGATGGGCTGGCAAACCGTGATCTGTTTAAGATGTGTTTGGAAGATGTGTTGCTGAATAGAGTGGCTTGATGTGTGTTTGAGGAGCTGATTGAGTTGGAAACTTATGGAAAAATGGGGAAAATCATAAATTCCTGGGCATTTTCATATTAATTTTCTATTTTGACCAGTGTTAGTGTTTGGCCATAAATATGTCATATTTCTTATCCAATTTGGGTGATTCTAGTTGAGAAGAGTTTCAAGACCTAGCCCTCTTCAATGTCGTTAGAAGGAACTAAGAATCAAATCACTTATAAGACCTTGAATTTAAGGTTGAAAGTCGATACGTATTCATTCCCTATTCTGAGCAGCCTGGTTTTCATTGCAAGTCAAGGATTGATCCAAAATGGAGTGATTCAAAATCCTTCATAAAGTAGCCACATATAGGGAAGTAACTTCATGAAAAGTATGGCCAAATTATACTCATTGTTCATAATCACAAAGAAGGTGAAGAGAGGGCACATATTCTGGTCCCTAGAAATAATTTCCTGTGAGGCACGAGTGTAAAACCATAACTCTGATTTGAGGTCCCGAATGACCTGACTTAAGAGGCTGTGGAAAGCTAAGAGATAGGGGAACTTTGGTCAGAAGACCACAATGAACAAAAAAGCATGTATGGCTGGTCAAAATTTGTAGTTGAGAAAAAAAGGGGGCTCCTAGATAAAGTAAAAAAAAGGCATAAGTTATGTGTTATTTGTAAAACTAACAGAAAGCAAATGTTGATCCAAAGGTAAGATGATAGAGAGTGCACTTGGGGGACTAAGGTTCGTGTTGGAAGGTATAAGAATATATGAGTCGAGTGGTGATAAAGTAACAAACCACTTAAGTAATTTTTATTGACATTTGATTGTGAGAGGCTAAGGAATCTTATGACTTGTTATTTGCAAGATCCTCGAGTAGCTTCCTGGTTTTAATTTCCTTTTGAGACTTGCAGATTTTTGAATCCAAGGAAGGAAAATCTTATAACCTTCCGCTTGTACTGTGGGTTTGATGTTGTGGGAATTCTGTACCATTCCGTGCTTTGACTGTGTGATTTTCTAAAGGATATATAAAATGGTGTATTTTTTATATATATGGAAAATCTTGAATTAACTGTGCATGATGTTTTTAAATATCCAGGGTTGAATGCTTTGTGAAATTGTTTTTAAAGCATGACACGTGTATAGAGACTGTGTGAGTCCCATTGATAGTGGACACTGGACGGCGACTAGTCCCCGGCCAGTCCCAAAGGTCACGATATACTGGATGTGGGCATATCCCCGGTGGTAAGTCCCAAGAATTTGTCACAGTTCCCAGAGGATGACTGCTAGTCCCCGGGTGGAAGCCCAAAAGAGAGTCATTGATGAGGGGTTATGATGGTGGCAGACAGCATTCATGTGTCATCACCAACCTATTATTTGTAAAATGCCTTACGCTTTTGAGATATTTTGGAATTGCGTATGTTCGAAATGTTTTTATGAGCATGGCTTGTTATGGATTCACTACTGAGTTGTCGAACTCACTCCCCATTATTTCTCCATAATCTTAGATGGTGTACGGTCGCCATGGACATGGAAGTCGACCTGTAGGTTTTTTTGAGGATGGAAGTTTGTATGCCACCCAGCTTGTCACGGTTTGAAAGCATATGAATCTTGACAATTATTGTGTTATGTGGATATTCACACTACATTAGAACAAATTTGGTATCTTTGGTGATCATTGTATATTCGTCAGGTAGCCACTAGTTTCTGAACTTTGTATAAATGTTGTTTGACTAAGTGTAAGTGTATAGCTTCAGTACACGAGGAATTAACTCAGACCGATATGTGTGTATGTCTTGGAGACTGAGCAAGGTTTTATTTACATTTCCAGTGATTACCTGGGCGGAGCTTAGACTGCGTGAAAAAAAATCAGGTGGTAAAATAGTAATATAATCACACCAGGGAACGGGTGTGACAGATCATAACATCCAAGTATCAAACATATTAAGAGGATATTTCATATTAAATTCCATATTATTTATTTCCATAAATAATCGGCAATTAAATAATCTGCCCCAAATCATCAAAGATATTGGTCGTTGTATTAAACTTTACTTATTGACAAACTCAAAGAAGAATCATTTAAAATACCTATCTAGTACAAACTCGGATCGAGAGAAGAATAATCTAAATATCGCTTTTAGATTATTTCCTTATTAAATTTAACTTAAATAAATCTCACTTTGATCCTATCACTCAGCAGACTGCACTAATATTTTATAATAATCAAGACAAGATTATTTCATAAAATATCAGCAAATTTCCAAATAGTATTCAGTCCTTTTTTAATGATCAGATCTTATTCATATTAATTAGAGAACCTATCATGTCTTCTAGTGAACTTATTCATATGATCATATACTCTACAATTAATCCGGACCTTATACACAAAAAATGTCAAGGTGACACAATAAGGAAGAATACCTCATATTGTATTGGGGGTAAATTAAACTCATAAAATATAATAACACATCCGTCTTGTTCTAAAAGACAAATAAAATTCTACTCGCCTCTTAAAAACAAAGCCTGGGTCGACTTTAACACCCATATAATCTACATGTTTCAAAACCAATAGGTAGTGTCTTTGTAAATGGGTCTCACAATTTTCTTCTCCGATGCTATTTTAGTAACCATTAACCCCTTTGGAAACTGAGACCTGTGATAACCAATACTGCATCCCCACTAGAATATACTAAAGATATAATCTCTTTGCTCTCCTCAGATATTTGAGAATATGCTTCACTGCAATCCAATGTTCTTCTCCTGGATCGGATTGATACTAACTAATCATTCCTAATCACAGAGAAAATATCCGCCTAGTATATAACATGACATACATGAGACTACCTACGGCCGAAGCAAAAGGTATCCTACTCATACGTTTCTGCCAAGAGTTTTTTGTGTGATTGCCTGAGTATGAACTCCATGCCCGACGGGTAAAGTGCCCTTCTCGGAATTTTCCATGCTGAACTAAGCAGAATTTGCCTATATAGCTTGAGATAATGCCAACACCTTATTCTTCCTGCCTCGTAGAAGTTTGATTCCAAGAATATAGTCGCTTCTTCCAAATCTTTTCTATATCAAATTGCTTTTGCAGCCATCCTTTTTACACTTGATAACACTTTATGTCGCCTCCGATTAGTAAAATGTCATCACAAAGGACAGGGAACTACTAGATTGATCCTTTGTAAAACACAAGGTTCATCAGACTTTTCTCAAACCGATAAAGTTATGGCTTACCAAACCTAATGTTCCATGTTCGATGTTGCTTTAGTCCATAAACACCTTGCAACTATACTATAGCCTGTTTTCATATGAACCCTTCAAGGTTTACGTGATGTCCTCTTCTAAACCGCCTCGTCAAATCTCGGGTGAATGTACTTGGTAAATTTACAAATTTAAAAGAATCACTGTGATGGATTTAAGACATACCGCGAAAAGGTTTTTCATAATCTATCCCCTGGGTATAACCTTACAATTAATCTAGCTTTGAAGGTTTCACCTTCCTATCTCGTCGTATTTTCTCTTTGCAGATCCATCATATCCAGCAGGTTTTACCCCTTTGGGTGCCTACAAGAGACCGATCAGTTAGAATACATAGACTCCATCTCACTAGCCCATGGCTTGAGCCACTTGTGCATCAACATCCTCCAGCTTTTATAATTTACGTGATCCTCTTCGCTGCTTAATGGTTATAACTTGCACCGACATTCGCCAACAAGAGATATCTCGATGGTTTACGTGTCGCTCTCCACTACTCCGAAGCTCCATCGGTTGTTGTGGTTCTACAAGAAGACTTCTTCATCATTTTGAATTTGATTTTTCTTCAGTTGCTCTCGGTTCCACTAGAGTATCTAATTGTTATCTACTATTGGTTCCACTGTGCTTGTTCACCTTCGAGTATATTTTCATTTTCCCTCCGCGACCACGCACCAAAACAATGGCATATTAATAGGTCCAAATGCAAGTGGTTTAGGCGATTCTTTTAGCCGAGTCAAGCTCCTCAAGAATTACCTTACTCTGGGCTTGAAATTGTTTATGCATAGTCTTCCTCGAAGAATTTTGCATTAGTGCTCACTATAACTTTCTTCCTATGAACCATAAAAGTCCACCTCTCGTCTTCTTGGGTAATCCAACAAATAAACATACTCAAAGACGAGATTCTAACTTATGTGGTTCC
The DNA here is from genome assembly GCA_016808115.1 of Tetrastigma voinierianum. Classification (NCBI taxonomy): domain Eukaryota; kingdom Viridiplantae; phylum Streptophyta; class Magnoliopsida; order Vitales; family Vitaceae; genus Tetrastigma; species Tetrastigma voinierianum. Next base: position 206,300 of record JAEQBH010006867.1, read on the forward strand.
TTTCTCAAGACATGGCCGAAGAACCCCATATACGAATATGGTTTAAACTAGGCTTGCGCCCGTCATGACCAATGGGTGTCTTTTAGAAACCGATCATGAACTAAGTCTGTCAAGTATGTAGCAATGCATGAAAAAATCCCCAAAACGATATAGTGAGAGATGAATAACTAAGACCACTCTCACCATGTCTAGGAGAGTTCTATTTCTCCTTTTCTCAGAATCCATTCTTCGAGGTGTTCCGTAATGACAATAGAAACTATCCCCTCTTAAGTTAAGTAAAACTTAAACTTCCAACAGTATATCTGATCTTCTCGCCAGATCAAGTCGCTTTTGATACGACAATCAACATTTCATTTCAAAAATTTTTATATTCTTGAAATTATCAAAGTTTTGTGACTTTTGGTGCATTAGGTACACAAAACCGTATTCGAGTAGTCATCTCGTAAAGTGACAAAAATACTCATACCCACCTCCTCGCTTCAACACGATTGGCCAGATACATATTGGTACACCAATCCGCACTATGAATGCCATAACCTTCTGCCTCAAGGTCTCGTCATTTTAATTTCCAAACAGATTACACATTGGTAGGTTCAAATGCTGTGTGGAATTTAAAATCCCACTTTTCACCAAACCATGCATCCTATTAGATTAATATGACCTAATTGCAAAATGCCAAAGGTAAGTTTCATTTGATACTTTCCTTTCGCTTTCAAAAGGTGATTATGTCTATTTTCAACAATTTCAATGGTGGTTGCATCATAGGACAAGGGACTTAAAAATAAAGACAGTTAATAAGATCACCAAACAAATAAAAGAAGATTTACTTTTATTGAAACTGAGAGGAATTAAACCGTATCGGCCAAACCGTGTTCAACTAAACAACTCGACATAAACCAAATTCCTTGGAAATCCAAAGAGCAAATAAACAATCTTCTAAACATAAAGTCCTATTATTCTCAAAAATAAAACAACTGGTCTGATGCCCTTACAGATTAAGGCTCCTCGTTCTCAAGTTTCCGCATCTTTGTCCTTCTTCAATGACGCAGGCATATGTTCGGAACTACACGAAAAGAGTAAAAAACATGATTAGTGGCTCTAACTGAATGATCCATTTACGCAAATTCCTCCACTAAACAAGCTCAAACGGCAAATCACCCATACTTGATTTCAGGCCTTTGGGCAATTTCGCTTCTAGTGTCCTTCAGCTTGAGAGACTGGCACTTACCTTTCTAGCTTTCCATTGTGTCTGATGGTAACCGTATCGCTTTTCTTTTTCTGCTCTTGTTTCTACCGCAGTTTCCTTTAGGCTTAACAAACCTATAAAATTGATATTGCCTGGCTCTTTGAGAGATTGTTCAACACTCTCAAGCTCATGCATCAATTGAACTGGAGTCAGATCCATCTTTTATGCATATCAGAATTGACTTTGAACCGATTGAAATGTTTAGCAAAGTGATTGCAAGATGAGATCTATCTTCATCTCCTTTGGGTTTTTCCATCACTTCCGCCGACTGATATGTGAAATCATTGCCGTAGACCTCTCACACGCCAATACCATACGTGTGTTAATCAAACTGATAAAGAACTGCCTCTCGTAGTTGAGCGATTTTGAAGCAAATATCCTCAGGGTCCGAGCATTTTTACCCACTATCGGCAAAAGTTATCACGCCCAGCCCACCTGACAAACATCGGCAGTTACATAACACCGCGAAGTAGTTTCTGTATTCTCCCAAGTCGCATGTTTGTTTTTTTGAGAGCCATTAGCACCGCCTCCGATAGCCGGGCTTGTGTGGGTATCCAGACAAACTTGATTTTCTCATAATCCGTAACGATGTATAAGTTCAAGCCCACCTTCAAAGTTATTTCCCATCCAATGGTTTTTGATTCAAAATCATAGCTGTGAGGGTTGAAAGATGCTACTTTCCTAAGAAAATTTTTATATCAGGCATACTAATATTAACTCGTATATTACACAAACTTATATTTAGTAAATCCAAAACAAAATATATTTGTTATGTTTATTGTAAACAATAATTTAGTTTCCATAATAAATGTTCACGGTGGGCAAGACATTTATAACAAACTAAAACTTGATCATAAAATGAATAGTATCCAACTAAGTCAGGTCCAAAAAAAAAAAATTAGGGGGTCACTTACCGAACTACTTACATCTCAATCTTCTTAGATAGAACCTTCCTGGGGATAATACACTTCATTTCAATCATTGTTCATATGGCCCATAATAATATTATTAGAGCCTCGTTGGGGAGGTTAATAAAATTACTTCCGTGGTTTTGAACTTGTTTAATTTAAAATTCTCTTAATCTCTAAGAGTTTCCGGTGGTGGACCGGTCAATCTAATTAAGATTTTAAAATTATTTAGGTCCAATCCAATAAAACTCGATAATGATTATCCAATGGGGCTTCACCTAACCATTTTATTATTTAGACCCACAAAACTTAAAGGATTTTTCATAATTATATTTATCTAGATTTTTAAAAAAAATCAAATTTTAATTATGTACATGTGTATCATTGATGCAAGATAACATGGCACCACCTAATCTATATGTCATGTTATCACAACTAAAGCATGTTACCAAATATAATTTAATCATATAATATATGAATAAATATAAAAGCCCCAATCCATGGTTTTCCTAAGAAAAGAAAAAAAACACAAGCCCATTAACACTTGAGCCTGATCAAGTTAATCCCGCTCGCCTTTTGGTCCACAATTTGCTCATTCGTTCAATTTACTCCGCATGGAGGCCCAAAATTGAAGAGATTTGAGTTAAAAGCCAAAACTCTAAACACACAACATGAGACCCTAGCCATCAAAGCCATCATACGTGTGCTGCAACCCGAACAGAGCCACCCATAGAAGCGCGACGTCTAGAGGAGGAAGTCTGCAAAATCCAGCGGCCAAAACCCTCTCCACATGTGGCTTGAGTGGAGGCGCGTGAAGCCCATGCGCAACTCATTGTGGGGCGCGCTGGGGCGCTCCGCGCGCTGGTTCAAATAAATTTGTCCGCAACGCCGCTCTTCCTCGCGCTTCTAACTTCTGGGTGGCCGCTTGTCATTTGATGTCTCAGAGCTCCGCAAAGAACGAAACAACTTCGTACAAATGCGCCCCGCCGGTTCTTCTTTCTTCAAGCAGATTTCATCGGGTCTTCAATATTTTTACAAAAAAATAATATTATACCCTAATAAAATGGTGTACAAGAATTCTAGATAATATTATACCCTAATAAAATGGTTCTTCTTCTTCTTCGCTTCTGTACTTCATTGGTCTTCAATATTTTTACAAAAAAAATAATTTTATACCCTAATAAAATGGTGTACAAGAATTCTAGATGATGGAGAAAATAAATCAAAAAGGAAACCTAATCTTAGGATTAGCCCCATTGTTACAAAACTGATGAAATACACAAAACTCTACCATGGATTGAAGGCAAACCACAATTATTCAGTAACCATCCATAAACAAAAAATCATATTAAACATGAAAACATGCGAATCAACAAATATAGAAAACCTAGGTGCCTTCTTGCTAATCAAACACCAAAATACATGAAATTGTTTAGATCAAATCAAAAATTTAACTGGCCACTGAAGGCTCTGATACCACCTCAGGAATAATCAGCGGAAGCAAGAATCATCATGTCATTTAGAATATCTTCAATTTAATTACTAAACTAATATAACTACCGCATCGTATCTTGTGGATTTGCAGAAGATGCACACAAGAATCAGAAATCTTCCAAACTATCCTCGAGGTGATGGAGCAACGTGTAAGTGCTTGGAATCACTAAGAAATGATTTCTTTCTCCTGCCATTTCAAAACTAATTCAAATTTAGATTTGTGGTTGCATTATCTTTCATTTATAGAGTACAAATCCTAGAATACTTAATAGCCATTTGGGCCTCCACACCTTAGGGCCCAAGTCCATGTGTGAACCCATTTAGTGTTTTAAACAACTTGGACTTGCTTGTATAGCAAAAATCCAACAGAATCGATGACCTATGTCTATGTATAAAGTAAGGAGAATTTTTTTGGATTTGAATAAAAAATAAAAGAAACAACTTTGCTAACAACTACATAATATGTTTGGTCAGAAGAGTCCTCCGAATATTCTGGTCTTGGATTAGTGTGATTAGTTTCGATATTTTTATTTTGGGGGGGAATATGAACAGAGAAGAGAGGACAGACTCATTATGATTCAAAACAAAATATATGGAATTCCCCATAATTTAAGTAATTGAGCGCGAGAGTCAAATGAATCCAAAAATTCTTGTTTGGTTCGGGAAGGATCATAGAAGTTTTTAAATGAATGGAAAGATAATCTACTTTCATTAAGTGGGATTTATTAGATAATCAAAATTCAGAGGGATCTTGGAATACTATCTCGAAATTCAAGAACTACGTGAGGGGCTTAGCTGGAACTCGAAAAGCTCCGTTTTCCACTTCTACGGAAAGTGAAATGGAAGCAGCATCAAGACGAGTGAATGGCATTCCTCGAGATAGAACGAGAAAAATTGAATTTGATTAATTCAACTTATAATACTTTGGAACAATTAGAAAATTGAAAAAATGAAACCATTCATTTTGAACAACAAAGAGCAATTAATCAAGTCCGACAACGGGTTTTAAAACGTCTTTTGCAAGGAGCTCTAAGAACTATCAATAAAGGTTTTGAATAAGGAATTACATTTACGTATCACGCATAATATTGGTGCATGTTTAGGGTCGATGAAAGAAATAAGAAATAACAATTAGTCCTTACTACCGTAGGCATTATTTTTTTCTTTCCAAAAAAGAATTAAGAAATATTCATGGTAACCATCGTATTTGATTTAAATTAGTCATTATTCGTGAACGTATTGAACAAATATAATAGAGAAGTAAAGATTGTAACACGTACCGTACTCAAGTAGGTGATTACTGTTCGTATTCATATGGTCTCATGAAGTAATGGCGTGAATTAGTAGAATCTGCTAGCTGCACAATAGGCATTGCTTGAATTGGAATCAAATAATGTTGGTACCGTATTAATGAAGACGGTTTAATGATACAAGAGGTAAAAGTTTTGTAAAAGCAACAGGGAAAGAATTGCCTCGTATACTTGTGAGTGAGGCTTATCTCTGGTCGGTTATAAATGCCCTAGCGAACCCTATTGATGGTAGAGGTGAAATTTTTACCTTCTGAATCTCGATTAATTGAATCTCGCTCCGTATTATTTCGAGACGCTCCGCATATGAGCCTCTTCAGCCCATGGCTTCTTATTGCTATTGATTTGATGATCCGTATAGGCGTGGTCAACGAATTAATTATCGGGGATGTATTATACTGAAACAAAGAAGAGCTGGCGCATACTATTCTCAATCAACAAGGTCAAAATGTAATATGTGTTTATGTAGCTATTGGTCAAAAGCATCCTCGTGAGCTGGCAGTGACTACTTTCCGAAAGGGGAACGTATGGAATACACTATTGTGGTAATCGAAACGCGGACTCGGGCCGCTACATTACAATACTTTTGCCCCTTATACAGAGCGTACCGTCAATATTTTATGTACTGTGAAACGACATACTTTAATTATTTACAGATGATCCCTCCAACAAGCACAAGCTTATCATCAAATGTCTCTTCTATTACTTAAGACCACCTCGTCGTGCTAAGCTTATCCAGAGATGTTTTTATTCTGTAACTCACGCCTTTTAGAAAGAGCCGAAGTAAATCAAGTTCACCTTTAGGTGAAGGGAAGTATGATTGCTTTTACCAATAGTCGAGACCCAATCGGGATGTTTCGCTTATATTCCTACGACGTAATTTCCATCACGTATGGACAAATATTTTTATCCTCCGATTTATTCAATGTCGGAATAAGGCCTCGCTATTAATGCGTATTTCCGCCCTGCAGTAGGATCCGTAGCCTGCAAATTAAAGCCATGAAACAAGTAGCTAGTAAATCAAAATTGAACCCGGCTTAATTCGCACTAGAAGCCTTGCACACCCGCTTCGATCTTGATAAAGCTACCTAGAATCAGTTGGCAAGAGGTCAACGATCATGTGAATTGCTCAGACAATCCCAATCATCCCCTCTTTCTATGGGAAGAACAAGTAGCGACTATTTTTATTGGAACAAGTGGTTATCTTGATTCATTAGAAATTGGTCGTAAAGAAATTTCTGTTCGGGCCAGAATTACTTAAAAAAATAAACCTGAAGTTTCGTGAAATCATATCTTCTACCAAGACGTCAACGAGCAAGCATAAATCCTTTAAAAGAAACTATTCGTGTAACGTATGGAACTCTTTTCTACTTCAGAACAAGCATAAAGAAATTGATCGCTTTTAATCTTTAAACAATTAATTTAATTTAATAAATAAATAAAATTAATATTTAATAAAACTTAGGTATTATATTAAAAAATGAAATCAATAATAAACGCTCGATTTTAATCATTCCAAATTTCTAAACTGATAAAAGAATAGAATATATGGAAATAAGTTAAGTTGCGCCAAATAGGATTTGAACCTATACCAAAGGTTTAGAAGACCTATGTCCTATCCATTAGACAATGGACGCTTCTGATTTTAATCATTCCAAATTTTTTACTGATAAAAGAATAGAATATATGGAAATAAGCAATGTTTTAAAACTAGGATCGGTGATTGAACTGAAAAGATCGGCCTACGCTTCAATCGGCCTGACCGACCTCGGCCGAATCGCATTTGAACTGGTGACGCCATAAATATATAATTGTGATTTTTAAAATATAAAATTATTTTAAATATATATAATTTAATATTTATAATGCTATTTATTTATTTTTATATAGTCGATTAATATTTTATCTTTCATTGAAAAGAAATTTCAACATTTAAAAGGAGAATTTATTGAAAATTTAAATCTTATTAAAAGTAAAATTTTAAAATTTCTTTCTAAAAATTTAGTATTTTAAATTTCAGGAAAAACATAAAATTTATTGAAATGAAAAAATAATATTTACATTTATATTGTAATAATTTTTAGAAATGAATATTATAAATTTGTTTGCCAATAAATCACCAAAACCTGCTAGTAGTGGTTTAAGAACCTACCTATTGTCCTTTAGGACCTAGGTTCAAATCTTGCAAGCTGGAATTTTTTCTTTTATTCTTCAAACCCCCTTAATCTTGTCCTACATCGAATTGAGGGTCTTTATATACCATTGTCATTCTCATAAGTATACAATGAGGTCTTGGGCTATAGGTTAGAATTGGGCCTGTGATAGCGGGTCGGGTAATTGGCTGGGGCTTATTTAAACGATAATGTACTGCCTTTAAATGCTTAATTCAAGCCGAAGCCGTAAGACCGTTTCTGCTCATAGAATCGTCCGGTCACGGCCCACCGTCCAACCGCTGGTTCTGGGGCGGCTTCTGATCGGCCAAATGGCAATTCCATTTAACAGAATCGGACTCGAAAAACCTTCCGGCCGACGGTCCGATCGTTCGACCGGCCATCCGGGTCCGGTAGCTTTTAAAACATCGGGAAATAAGTTGCGCCCAATAGGATTTGAAACTCTATACTAAAGGTTTAGAAGACTCATCTCATCCATTAGACAATGGACGCTTTCATTCGATTTTTTTCTTTCCTCATTTTTGCTTTGCTATTCTTGTTTGGAAAGTAATCGGATTGTGTGTGAGAGAATTAAATTAGATATTCAATTTAATGATGCATTAATTTTTATTTGATTCTAAATAATATAGAGTTCATTATTGATATTGAGCGTAGCTGAATCTAACTCCGCATCGTTAGCTTGAAGGCTAGGGTTATAGTCACGCGATTCATTATTTTTAACGCCTCTAATTCAAATGTAACATGAAACTTTGTTTCATTCGCCTCTTTATGGAGGATGGATAAATTTACAGATTTAAGACATGAATAAAATAAAAAAATTCGATCCATAATATCTATGTCCGCTTTCACCGAATGCATTCAAAACCATTGGCTTTTTAGATGATCCTCTAGAACAGGTATTATTAGAATTTTCTAGTTACTGTTTCTCATTTCTATTTGAAAGAATCTTGAGGAAAAACATTTTGTTTCCACCGAGCTAAAACAATATTTGGATGTCTCTAGTAAATCAAAGACATCTTTTAGTAGCTAGTTTGCTTCAATCGTCCCTCTACAAACAAACTTAGAATTGAAGATTTAGTTACGATTAGAAATCCACTTTTCTATCTTCATCCATGGATCCTTTACTCACACTCATTCAATTGGAAGCATTGATCCAATTCATAAAAATTATGTTTCGTAATTTCATAATCCAATTTCCAAATTTCATACAAATCACGAGAATGTGTATTCTTCCTCGAATCCATCATTGAGAGGTAAAGGATTAAATCCTTTTAAGATAAGAAATATAGTTTTTCGTTGGAATTTCAATCAAATCAAACCGAAGGAACCCTTAACTATTATTGGGCTAATAGAACAAATCACACTTTTACCACTAAACTATACCTGCTATAATGTGATTATTGTATATAAATTGACCTTTTGTCGACCAAAGGAATCAAACACGATGAAGATAGAATCATAAAATTAGAGTTTTGTTGGGGACTTAATGAGATTAGGAAAAGAGGTCTCATTTAAATAACTAAGTTCTATTTTTTGTTTTTGCTGGAGGATTTTGAGTTTTATGCAACGTCTCAACAAAACCACTTAAGTCATAACATAAAAACGCATTGTGCAAAAATCCATACATAGTTCTTTTTTTTTTACTTCCCCATTCTTTGCTTGAAAGAAAAGAAGGATTTTCTCAAAAGAAAAGAGAGAGAGAGAGTTTGAATCTTTTTTTAAGGTTTTCCCTTATGATTATGTATATGTCGAATTTTCTTATAAAATTTGGGAAACCTGAATTGAATAAAAAATAAAATCACAGTCTTTTTGTTTTGTGGACTCAAGCATCTAAAAAAAGTTTATTTTTGAATAATAATAACAAATTCATTCTAATTTATAATTAGAAATATAAAAATAATTTCATAATTAATAAATTAAATAATAAAAATTTATTAAATATTAAATTGAAATAAATATTCCATTTTAAAATATTAGGTCTCTTTTTTTCTGTTTTTAGTCCACCAAAGTAAATGGAAATAGTAAAGAAAAAAGCAAGAAAATAATATTAAAATAATAATAAGAACTCACATTTCATTCTATTTTGACTCTATATCATAAGAATGGAAATAGTCTTTCTTATTATTGTTGTTGCTTTAATAACAGTTTCATGTTTTCAAATTTATAAATTTTTTATATCTATGATTCAAAGTGAACAAAATTTAAAAAGGGCCCGGATAGGTACTGACCTATCCGGCCGTGGGAATAAAAAGGCCCTTTAAACAAACTCAAAGACTTTTTCTATATTTCTATTGGAAATATATTTTCGAGCCTTACTTTATGGAATTGGAATTGCTGATAAAAGTTGTATATATCTATAATAAAAAGAGATAAAAATAATAAAGAAAGACTTTTCAATCTTACTTATGTATGGGAGAGAGATGGTCAGAAAGTGGACTAAAGCGTGTGGATTGCTAATCATGTAATGAAGTTATTCGTGATCAAGGGCTCGAATCCTCTTCCGCTTCGTTGATGAATTGTTTTTTATCTTTCGAATTTTTCGAACCCTTTTTCTTTTTTCATAGTTAAAGGTGGAAAAGATAAAATTCAAGAAAAATTTAAATCAAGTAAGACAAATGCCTTATTTTTAGGCCTTTTCTATTCTTTCACAGATTACGTCCCCGATCATTAGATAGGAATCCGAAGATGAAAAGAGAAACAAAGAATATGACTACTGTGTAAACGAAGAGTTTGAGAGTAAGCATTACACAATCTCCAAGATCATTTTTGGGGAAAAAGAGAATAGATTCTCCATTTTTATACCACATATCCTTACTATTTTGACACCAAGATATGAGAAGTAGTTCTAGGAATGGAAAATAATTTTCAAAAACTCATTTATAATTAAGAGTCTTTCATTGCCAAAATTTTCTTTCATACCCTCAATTAGATATTGTGGGAACTCCTAATAGTGCCTTTCACTAGAAAAAGGAAAGGGTTAGAATGAGTCGACAGGATTTATTCACTATCCAATACTTTTACTTTCAATGTTTTAATTTGATTGAGGGTTCATGATCTAAGATTTTTCTAATCTTATCACTATAGAATTTTTTCCTCGAGAAATCATGAATTTTTCTATGGCAAAGATGTATTTCATCAAAACTTACAGCGGCTTGCCAAACAAAGGCTAAAAGAAAAAGAGCACAGTAAGGATCGCATAACATCTACTATTGGATTAAAGCATAGGCTTCTGGCACTGGGGAAGAAAATTACTCGACAAGCAAGTGCACTAAGATGATGCAGATCAAACTAAAGATATTAAGCATAACAAACATTTTGTTCTTGAGATAATTGAATTTTGATTGAGTTATTGATATGATATCAATATAAGGGAAAAAGAACAAAGTAGGTAGACAAAAATCCTTATTTTTCTTTAACTTCCCAATCAAGAATACTTGTAGTCTCAAAAGAGAATCGAAGAAATCATACTTTCATAAATATCTTAATTGAATTATATGTAATGATCAATAAATTCAGTTTAATTCTATGTCTACACGTGTCAAAATCCTATCAACAATCTAATCTATTCCATACATATTTGTATTGGAATTGATGAATGACTAATAACAATATTAGTGTTTATTAGTGTCGACTAGAAATCTAAATGGGGCGTGGCCAAGTGGTAAGGCAATGGGTTTTGGTCCCGCTATTCGGAGGTTCGAATCCTTTTGTCCCAGTTCTAAGTATTTGTTTTTTATTTCATATGAAGATGGTGGTTCTATGTCCATCCCTGTTGTTATAATTGGGGTGAAAGGGATTAGTGGTTGCAATCATAATTTTAAGATAATAATGTAACTATTAAAACATATTATACAATTAGAAAAACTTGTTTTTTGTACACCAATAATTATGTTCTTAAAGTGGTGCGAATTCACTTTTTGAGGTTATATAATTTAATATATGAAGAATTTGTCAATCAATCGTCCCATTGTTTCTTTAATTGAACCACCTTTGAACATATTTTTCAAACCTTTTTATTTTGCAGCTGAAGACTTGTACAATAACGATGCAATCAGAGGATGATGATACAAAATTTGTAATCTTTGCATACTTCTTGATGGACTAGCTAGTTGAGAAGACTCGCTTATTGCAATTGTACCAAAAATAAAAAAATAAATTAAATTCTTTTATACACAATTACTTGAAATGAATAAGTTACAAAGATTTACCTATTTTTCTATTCCCTCTTATAAATCTTTTAACTTGTTCTTGATTTTATTCACTAGTTTTTGATGCGCGTACTGCTTCTTAATATTCATCTCGTTCATCGAGTGCATGTCAACTAGATGCATATACACATTCTTGTCACCCTCCTCCTCCTCCTCATCATTAATGGTAGTTTGATGTTTTCCTCCTACTATGTCATGTAATTTTGCTTGAATCTCTTTTATAATTGCAACTTTCTTCGTTTTTGTTTTATTTTTTTGCTCTAAAAGTTGTTTTATTGCTTCACTTCTCAATGGCACATCGTGGGACACTCCTTGTATTTGAATGAGATCCATATGTAGATAGGTGAGATAATTGAAGAATAATTCACCACTTTTTACCATCAAACTATAATAAATCAGATATCGTTCCATTTTATTCTCCATACACCACTGTGTGTGCAAATCTCCCCGTGTAGGATCTCGCCTATGGCATACCTCTACTCCACTTCACTTAGTCATACTATAAACATGTTTTTTTTTTTAATTGAAAATGAAATTTAAATTAATGTGATAATATAATATGATGTCATTATAATAACATTATATAAATGTAAGTTAATATAAAAGTAAGATCTAAGTTTAATAATATGATATCTAAGACGCAAGTTTCTAACATTATATTTAACTTAATTTAAACTTAAGATTAACATGATATCAATATAATAATTTAATATTATGTTATCTAAATTAATTGAAACCTTATTTATAATATATATAAATATTAATAAATTAAATTAATATAAAATTATATTATTGTTAATTATAATAATGTAAGTTAACATAAAAGTAGTATTATTAACTACTATTATAATTATTTATAATATAAATCGATTATAGTTATTTAATATTGCGATATCTAAGTTGATTGTTCCAGTTTATAACATGGCTAAATATTAATAAATTTAAATAATATAAAAGTATATTATTAAAACTATTTCTAATTCCATGTGTAAGTTAATATAAAAGTAATATTAATTATATAACTATTATGTGTTAATAAAATAATATTATAAATATTTATCTTATTTAATATTATATAATACCTAGTTTTAATAATAAATAATTATAATTGCTTTAATAATATGATATCTAAGATTTTAATCCTAATTTAAACTTTAGACTAACATGATACTTCAATATAATCATTTCACATTATGATATCTTAACCTATTTCACATGTATAAATGTTAATAAATTAACTAATATAAAATCATATTATTAAATAATTTCTAAATTAATGTAAGTTAATATAAAAGTAATACTATTAACCAAATAACTAGTATAATTAACTAAAATTATATTATTTAGTAATATTTTTAACTAAAATAATATCATTATGATATTTAAGAAGATCTAAGTTTCCAACATTAAATAATTATAATTTTTTAATAGTATGATGTCTAAGATCTAAGTTTAAAAAATCATATCTAATTTAATTTAATATTATTAAATGAAGCTATAGTATAAAACTATTTCAAATTTAATGTAAGTTATGTTAGTATGAAACTAATATTATTAACTAATATGTAAGTTAATTTATAATCATTATAATTATTTCTAATATTCAACTATTAAATTAAAATAATGTATAGTTGGTTTTAATAAGACATTCATATTAATTGGTTCTATTAAAATTAACTTAAATAATAAATACATTAAAGATAAATATGTATACACACAAATAAATCAATTTTGACTTTATAAAAAGTGGATTAATAAAACAAGAAACATACCTTAATGAATCTTATTTATATTAATTGAAACCTTTAATACCGTACCTCAAAAATATTAAAAATAAATTATGAAAGAAAATACCTTAGATGGTTATAGTTAGATGTGAGTGGATGAGTATGTAATGAAATGATATGATTTTAGGGGTATTTATATAATTTTTTGGAGTCAAAATAGTCATTATATTGTCAAAAAACTATAGTGATTTAACTCTAGTTGTTGGATTTGATTTTAGTTCAAATCTGACCATTAGATCTTCATATATCCATTGGAATCAAGTATGAAAGAAGTCTAAAGTTTAAAATCCACTGTTGAATAAAAAATATAATAATTAAATGCTTTTAAAAAAATTTACAAAATCTGCAATGTTAGATGATAGCTGGATGAATCTGGGGTGTTAGATCGGTGGTCAAAGAGTAAAATGCACAGTTGATTTTTTTCAAAAAAATCAGCAAAAATTTGTTGATAAATCGCCGATTTTCTTCCTTTTTCAATTCATTTGCGCGTGTTGTTCACGTTCGATATTTCATCGAAATACTGATATTTTCCTATATATCATCGAAATATCAATAATTTTTTAGCCAATTGAATTTGGTACCCTAAATCATTATGATACCCTCTAATATCTTATATTGCACAAAATAACCGTTATTTGTTTTATTTTTTAACATTTTTTATATTCCTGCATTATCTATATAGAAGAGAAGAAAATAATCATAATAATAATATATTTACTCAAACCATGAATGTAAAATGACCTTGATTCGGGGTTGTAGTGGCGTTGACTTCCCACTAGCCAGCCTCAATTTCACTTTGTTATTGAGTTTGTCTTGAAGAAAAGACCTCAATAATGTTAAATTCAAATCTTTCATATATGAATTTTTTTTTACGATCTATACATAAACTTAATGAACCTTTTTAACTCTTCAGATGATATGGGACACTACAATAGATCCCATTAGGCTCAGTTTAACTCGTTAGCACATTTTGAGTGAAGATCAAGCTCTTATACCATTTGAAATTACTCAACTCTTCTCTTTAATATTGTCCGATTCAAAGCTATAATGACGCACACACGACTTTTCATCAATTTGTCATAGTTTTGTTTCTCTATTAGGTCTACACTCTTAAAAAAATGCTTCAATAAATAAGTGTTAAATTCAAGTCCTCTCCATATATGGATTCTCACTTTTCACTCTCCCAGTGACATTTTTTCATATAAAAAAAAGGAACTTATAAAGGTAGGTTATTGTTAATAAAAATAAAATGTGAGAGCTATCTTAATAATGTTGGGTTTTGAAAATATTAAACAAATAAAAAATATTAAGATTTTGTTTGATTCAAAAGAAAAAAAAAACAGATGAAAGTGGAAGAAAAAAAAAGAATGATTTTGCAATTTTATGGTCGAGTTAGAAGTAAGTGAGTTGAGTTTGAAATAATATACAAAAAATTTCAATCTTTTGTTTCTTTTATTTTACTCTCTATTCCCTCCTTGTGTAGTTGTATTCTTATTCAAAATTTCCGAAGACCAAAAGCGTTCCCAAATGGACCTTAAACCAGTTTTCTGAAAAAGCCCAAAAGTTTGTTTAAGGGAATGGGCCAGGCTTTGATAGTTGGGCTCAAGTTGTCTCACCCACCAAACTCAGCCCATCCCATTTTGTGTCACCATGGAAAAAAATGCGAAGGCAAAAAAAATGCCTTTTATGGAGGTGCGGGGAATCGAACCCCGTGCCTCTCGCATGCGAAGCGAGCGCTCTACCATATGAGCTACACCCCCTTGTTGGTAATATCCAAATATATATATTTATAAAGGATTGGTCTATTGATTTATTTAGATTACACTGCTTTATGAAAAATTTAAAAAAATGGTACAAGGTTGGCAAATATGAAAATTTCCGATATATTTACGAGCATCTGGATATCAAAGTTTCAATGACACGATTTTTGTAATCGAAAAAAATCGGAAAAAATCGGGAGTAAATATCACACGGCCGCTGACCGATATTTTGCATCGACTTTTCTAAGATTGAGCCACACGCGACGGGGATTTTTGCTATTCTCGTCGATATATCGCCGATATATCGGAAATATCGGTAAAATATCGGAGATATATCGAATATCAACATTTCACTTCTAAGATAACGATATATCTAAATATATCAAAAAATGACCGCATTCAAATCCTAACTCGATCCAATCTAAGTATTGAATATCCGAATCCGGCTTAAAGAAGATCTAAAGGTCATATTTGCACCAAAATTAAATCCAACGGCTATAATTAAATTACAAATATTTTTTGACCATCCAACGGTTATTTTGACCAAAAAAAAAAAATATAAATACCTCTAAAATCATTTATTTTGATAACAAATTCTCTCTACCAATATCCAATCTTCATTTCACTCCAAAAATTTTTCTTTGTGATATCTCTTAAATAACTATATATTAGTTTAATTTGATAGTTTATATGTTATTTCATATTTTAAATTAGTTAATTTAGTAATAATATTAATAAATTAACATTTTATGTTCGCTAATTTTTAAAATCAAGTTATATATGAAGTTAATATTGTGTATGCATATTATAAATCTATAGTATTATATGAAGTTTTATATTTTAAATTAGTTTAATTTAGTAATAATATATTAATAAATTAATTTTTCTACAAACAAATAAATATTTTAAACTGCATTTACGAACCTCGAATTTCCTATCCATCGGTAAGTCGGTGGTATACAAGTCACATTTATTACTTATTACGTTCGATCTATAATCAATATCTAACACCAATGCCTTTGTGACAAAGACGTTTTTACCAAGACGTGGATATATCCATCAAAATTGTAATTGAAAGTAACATCAATCTTCATTTTGATTTAAAAACCTGCAATGTATATATTTGATTATTAATGTCATTTTAAGAATTTTGAAAGTATTTCTATGAATTTCAAAGTATTAAGTAATTCGATATATCGATATTCATAAAAAAAATATCCACCGATATATCTCCGATATATCCGATATATCCATAAAATGCAAGTACCGATATATCAATCGAAACCGATATTTCCAACCTTGTTAGAAGAAAAGAAAAATAAAATTAATAAATTATTTTTATATATTAATATAACCTCATTTTATTTACTTTTCATCTTTTATACAAAGTTAAGTGTTTTAAAAATATATAAAATTTTAATTTAATTATATTATATTTATTACATAATTTTCATGTCAAAACTAAATACGAAAAATAAATCATTCCACTTACTTTTTTATTTTTATTTTTGAGACTCAAACATAGTTTTAATATTTTAGTATGTGTTCATGAAAACATTTTCCAGATTGTTATTTCTCGAAGAAGATTTGATTACCGAATAGATGTCAATTATAAATTTTTTTGAAGATTTAATGTTAATTATCAAAATTTTTGAAGATTTAAATTCAAATGAATTTACTGGTTGGAGTTTAAATTATGGGGCATCTTATTGGAAACTTCAGAGCAGAAGAGACAAGAGTCAACTGCCCTTTGTTTTTCTTTTTTTTATTTATAATTACATGTTCGAGGTCACATGCACCCGATTATCCCACGGCATTTCAAAATTAGCATAAAATAAACTTCCAATGACCTCGAGGCACGTAAAGGTGACAAATGGCCACCTAGACCTGGGGATCAACCGGAAGTTATCCTTCAAGATTAAGAGCCAACTACCTTATTAGGGATTAAATTATTAGAAAATAGATGAGATTTCAAATAAGTCATCAAAGACTAAGAAAAATCAAAGAAATGAGAGGTTTGATGATTTTTTGTTGTTGTAAAAAGTTAGATTAATTTTGACAATGATGTTTTTTTGTGTAAGAATAAACTTACCATTCTTATTCACACTATCGACATGTAATCTTAGTTATTTTCTTGACATCGCATATTATATTATAATGCTATATTTGTTTTGAATTCAATCTTGTATTTTCTAGTATACTTATTCCATCATTTTATCACTTAAACCACGTCTCTAAGAGTAGGTAATCTTATTTATAATGAAACCCCTTAATGTATTTTCATATTTTGCATTACAAGTATCCTTGATCATTTTATTACTTAATCCCGAAGTGTTTGAATTGGAGTGTATATGCATGGATTATGGTGTCTTAAAAGAGAATTCTACCAAATTGACTCTTAATTTAACATATAGTTGACGGTAAGTTTTAAGTTTTATGGTCAAACGTTTGACTCTAGGACCACAAATGGGTTTTGGTCGCTTAAAACCTAGATTTTATATAAGTTATATGATCTAATATTATTTGAATTATTAAAGTTACAAACATTTTCTATGAAGCATAATATTCTAATATTGACGGCCTTACCTAACCCACATCAACAACTGCTCCAACTCTTACCTCCCTCCCATGACCATTTTCTTTTGTCTTGTTTTCTTTGGTGGAAACTTGCAGAGTTTCCTTACCATATTCTTCTTATGTCCTATTGCTACTTAGACTTTCCTTGAAACACCCAACACATTAATTTCTTTCCTTCTATTTCATTCGATTCATACTAACATAAAAACAAAATGTATTAGCTGTCGTTTTTCTTGAGAGGAAGAGGAGGTTTGAAAAAGGCTGCCAGGCAGCTGCGTGGGTCGCGTGGGTTACTTTGTCTTCCCTTTGAAAGGTCAGCATTAGAAATTTGTAGTTCAAATGCAAAATCACATTAGCATAACCCTGAATTTCTTTTCTCTCAAAATAATGCTAGTGCCGCTCACCTATAAGTCATTTTATACGGTAACACATTTTATACCTAAACCCTTTCTTAAAAAAAAAAAAAAAAAAAAAAAAAAAAAAAAAAAAAAAAAAAAATCTCAAGCCACATCTATTTCAAAATAACGCTCTAATTGTGCCTTCCTTTGCCATGGTGATCCATGCCACTGGTGAAACTGGCTAGTTGATGACTGATATTTTACTTTTAAATAATTAAATTTATGGTTAGTATCAGAGCTTTAGGTTTAAAATTAAAACCATAATTGATGACTATAATTTTAAAAATATTTTGACCATTTGTCTATTTTTAATAATTATTTAAAAATTTTCAAAACTATAAGCACCAACAATGATTCTAATTTTAACCCTAAGATCATAGTAACTAACCACAATTTTAACTATTTAAAAAATTTTGTGTAGAAGCCCTGATTCAAGTGATAAAGAGGTTTAATAAAATACAAGAGAATAGGTGGGATAGACATATAGAAGAATGGGTGGGATGGGCATACAAGAGAACTTGTGGGATGGGCATATGTGGAAGAACTAAGATCAAATCATTTTAAGAACATAATATTATAACATATGTAAAAATAAATAGAAGTAAAAAAAAACTATTTAAAGAATTTTTAAATCTTTTTATTTTTTGAAACAATAATTTTTAAATCTTAATTACCAACTATAATTTTGATGACTTGAATCCTACAAGGACCCATTAATTTGGGCATTATTTTGGAATCCATATTTGTATGAATTTTTTTTTTAAAAAAGTATTATTTTGGGACAAATCTACATAACCCATTCTCATATGTTAATTCAATTTTATATCGTTGGGATAAATGATTTTATTTCTAGATTTATATGGGATAAAATTTTATTTTGAAAAATATGCATCTTAAGAAATAAATCATTATCCAACGCAGCAGCTCGCTCTCGCTCTCATGCGAGTAACGAGCTTTATACCTAACCTCGAAAAAAGAAAATCCCAAGCTAATGTCGGTTTCAAAATAATGCTCTAATCAAAGCTTCTTTGCCACGTCACCAAAACTGTTAGTTGATAACTGCATTTTACTTTTTTTTTTAAATAATTAAATTTGCAGTTAGTGACTATGGTTTTAGGTTTAAAATTAGAACTAGTTGGTGTGTAAAACTTGAGAAAATTAGAAATTAAAAAAAATAGTAAAATGATAATAATAATAATAATAATAAATTGTCATAATAGTTTAGGGAAGCCTAGAAAATTCTCTAGATTTCTGATAACTAAACTGACCACGCCAAGTAAATTCCGCCTCACGAACTGAGCGACCTAAAAAATTTCACAAATTCACGCAGATAATCTAATTTTTACATTTTTCAGCGATAAATTATTAATGATTCTTCCGCCATAGATTTTTTCGAAAAACTTTAAGTCATGAAATAATTTTAACTAAGTTCATTTAAACTAAATTAAATTGAAAAGAAATAAATTATTTCGGAGTAGAAATAGATCCGCATGAAGTATGAACATTGCGCCATATAAAAAAAAGGAAAAAAAAAAAAAAAGCAAAGCAAAGTCAAAAAGGAAAGGAGGGGGACGGGAGCATCGGAGAGCGTGAGAAGATAGGAGGGAGAAAAAAATGGGAAAAATGAGTTTTTCTCTTTTCTTTAAGATCTATGGAAATTGGATCGTAGGTTTTTGTCGGAGTAAAAGATAAAGTCGGTCCACGATAGAGAGCTATATGCGAGACTAAAATTTATTTCATTAAACTTCATGAGAAAAATTTCTACTTGAGTTCTTCTAGTTTCGTAATATTTAATGGCTTCGAGGTTTTTTAGAGGTCGAAATGTCAGAAATTTCCTCAAACAAATTTTGATTGAGTGTATGAATTCTTTGGGATCAAGCTCGGACAACTTGTGTTGAATTTTCTTGTGATTGTTTTTGATACCTTGTTGAATTTTCAGATTGCTTTTTGATAAAGTTAGGGCTGTTTTGAGACTGGAAGCCGAGTAGTCTCTGACTGAGTTCTAAGCTCTGGTTTTAATCTCGGACCGATGTCTTCGGTTTTGTGGTGTGTTTGTGGTACCACAATAATTCGCGACGAACCACAATGGTACTCAAGAAGCGCCCTGCTTTATGCGGGGTACTAGATTCGGAAGCCACTTACGTGTTATTGTTGTAAAAATACGTTGTTGTGTGTAAAAAATCATGTTAATATGTGCTTGCGTAATGTATTAACATGGAAATGGTGATGAATAGAAATTATATGTAGGAAATATAATTATCATAAATTTATAAATGTTTAATGTAACTCTTATTATGCATGTAGCATGAAATGACATATATGCATTTCAAATGCACAGGGACATCAGCATATTGGGTGTGTGCATGGGTATGCTTATCCATCATCAGTGTTGATGAATGGGTAGTGAACTCGTACTTTGGACAATGTCCAATAAATGTCTTACGATTTAAAATATAAAAAGAAATATAAATAATGTGTGTTGGACAAAGCAAGAAGGGGGTCGTTAATCCCCTCATGTGAAAAGCTTGGAACATGGGTGTAAGAGATCAAGCAAGGCTGATCCTCGGTGTACCAGATGGGTGTAAGAGACCCACGGCGTAAACCGAAAAGTTCTGTTGCCCAAAGAAGACACACGATCATAGTTATCACATAGATTTCGAGTTGTGTGATAAGAGTCGGGATTGACTCGGGATTAGTTGTTATTGGCACTTGCATTGGGTACTGGTAAGCCGGTAAGGGCTCAGTATATGTGTGTGTCATTGGTACTACTAGTGACGGTTTTCACACTTGGCATCTGCATGTGTGAAATAGTCAGTCAGGACTCGGGTTATGGGCATGACGAGTCTCATCTCATGCATAACATGAAATATTCCATATAGGATTGCATTATTTATATGAAATGTGATTGACGTTTGTTACTAAGTATCAGGATGTATTTGAAAGTAGAGAGTCTCTTGTAGGAGAGTCTTTCGCTTAGCACTGTCAATCCAGGATCCCTTTCAAAATAAGGTGTACAGGAGGATGATGGGCCCGACGCAAAGGATTGTAAGAAGGTCGACATTATCTTGACAATACTTTTGTAAAAAGTATTTTATGTAAAAAGAATTACAATTAAATTCTTATGGACTGTCATTAACTGTTCATTTTCATATTTTTGATTTAAATATGAATGAATAGGTCTCGGTAAAGGGATGTGTTGAGGTGGTACTGGGTAAACTATATTAGAACAAGCTAGTTTTAATATATTTTATGTATAAGAGTGTTATAATAAACTCTTATGGATTATTGTGATATGGGTTGTATGTTGGGTAGAGCTCCCTGAACAAATGAGACTCTGCCCGATTTTTTTTAAAATATGGATCACGATAAATGGGACACAAATACATGCATCTGTCACCAAATCCACAGAATTCATGGCCATGAAGCTGTCAACGACCTCGGATTTGGCGCTACAACTCGTATCGAGCTTAGTTAAACGATTACCTAGGGAGATTGAATATGGGTATCCACAAGTATGGTCTTGATACTAGCTCGTCTCAACTAGGTATCAAGAGTCTAGGTACACGAGTATCGAGGGTTGATGGGCATGGGTGTAAGACCTGAGAAAATTCCAATTTTTGGAAAAAGGGCAAAATCGTAATTTCGGTCAAAATCCGGAATTTTTCTAGATCTCAGATGACGAAACGGATTTCACTATTGGAATCGCTCTCGTAAATCTAAATTTACCATCATTGTTTCACACTCGGCATACCTAATTTGCACGCTTTTGTGGCAGATCGAGTACTCGTGTCAGAAACTGAATGTAATGTGACAAAAGTCACCTATAACATGTACTCATGTGACACATGTTGCATGAGTAGAGAGATGATGGAAATGGACGGCCGAGATAGTACAAAATGTCAAAAATCCAAGCTTTTGGACATGATTGGTATTATTAGAATTGTTAAGTGAGATAGGACAAAATAACAAATAAACACATCTTCTCAACAAAAGAGGCCAAAAACGTAGGGATGTGCAAAATGTGGGAGATTTGATTTTTTTAGTGAGAGAGCTGCGACTTCTCTCTCTAAGATTCGTGGTGGAGATCTGACCATTGATTTCTTCTAGCCAAGAAGCAGGTTCTTCGCTTCTGACAATATGAGGCTTCAAGGTGGTATTTACTTAAGGAGTTTTTGACAAACTCCGTGAGTGTGAAGCCATCCTACTGTTTTTACTTTGATTTGGAAGTGATTTTGTCAGACGATTCGGTTGGTTTGAGGCCTTGAACAACATTTGATCGGGTCCCCAAAACTCAAATCGAAATGTGAAAATTCAAGGGAACTTTATTCGATACCGTGATAGACCACCTGACCAAGCCAATGCTAGTTGCATAATTTATGCCATAAATCATATCATACGTTGTGATGACAATGAAACGGCTGATGAATTCGGGCTCACAAACGGAACCCATGTCATGATTATCGTGAACAAGAACTCCAGTGTCACCTGCTCGTTTAATACGCTCAAAATATTTTGTGGAGAAAATGTGTTTGGCTGAGTAATTCAAATCGAATTGTTGTGGTTTGTTAAATTCAGCCCACGTGAGCTAATTTTGTAATAAAATTGCAGAACTTATAAAACATGTTGTTTGATTTTTGAAATTATGTAAATATATGGCTGATATATATTTGCATGTGTTATATAAATTGTGTTGAAATAGCATGGATTTCATATGCACCAAGTAACCTAAAATTAAAGGCTGCATTTGATACGACTTAAAAAACGAAAATGGTTGCAAAAGGAATTTCACAGATGATTTTCTCAAGAATGAGGTTTGAGATGGTCCTGCTAATTACACGTCGAGAGCCCCACGTATTGTTTCTTTTGAAGGTTCTCCAACATTCGCCGAGAAATTTACATTTTTACCTAAATTCGAGAGCAGATTTTCGCATCAACAAGTTTTGTTTTGAAATTGATATTTTTTCCTATACATGGGCTTAGGCAGTGTGAGGGAGTCGGTGAGGACTCCGAGACATGGGAGCAGATTAGAGCATCTGGCAGGATCACGAATTTATTTGATAGCAGGTTTACATCGAGCATCAGATACGCACTTTAATGTGAGAACTCCCATTTAGTAAGTGAGATTCAACCATCAGCATTAAATTTCACCCCGCGAATATCATTTCGTGTACAAGGAGCGTTTGGAGGAGACGGTCATCATAGAAAGCAATTTAGAGAAAGCTGGCTGCTTTGTATTATTATATATACATGTATTAGAATGTTTTAAAACTTTTAATATATGCTACAAGAGTAATTTATTAACTCTTTGAAACTATTGTATATAGTTGGTGTATATTGTGAGTATTGATAGGGCCTATGGGACTGAGTATTTTACTCTCGTTTGGACCATGTGTGGTCGTTGTGTATGGTTGGGACAGGTTATGTACTTTGGGTAGAGCTCCCCATACAAAGGAGACTCTGCTCGATTTTCGTGAATAGTGTCGGTTTACCCGACATTCATGAGTATTCAGCGGGTTAACAGGTTGTCAAAGGACCCCCGGGTTTTGGGGCGTCACAATGGGTCTAGATCATGCATTATTGTATGTTGCATGTTTTGTGTTTAACATGCTGTGTGATATGTGTGGTGATTTGTGTGAACAATATACATGGTGGATTGTATATGGAATACTAGGGTTAGAAAACATAACCTTAGGGGTTCCTAAAAAAAAAAAAATGAACATGATAGTTCGGAAACCAATGTGTATTAGTGTTTGACATTATGCACCACTAAGGAAAAAGGGATGAATGGTGTAGTTCATGATGTTAAATCTATTAGTGGTTGGCATGTGCACTACTAGTTAGACTGAGATAGAAATTTAATAACTCTATTACTATCTGACACGAGTAGATGACTAGCAGAGGAAGAGGATGCCGGGGTGGTGGGCGGAGTAATAACCCACGACCACCGGCTTTGGACTAACAGACCTTCATAGAGGTTGTTGATGGTGCGACTGCTACCCTTATGCAGGCAAGCGTTGTTGCTACCACTATCACTAATAAGCCGTGTAATCGGGAACAAAGGGGTCGAGTAACTACAGAGGTTCGCTGCACATTATCCTCTCAATCCCTAATAGGGAAAGAGACCTCGATGGTAAGGTGTCGTTGTTTCTAATTAGTCGGAAAGGATACAGGCGCTATAGTCGCAATTATCAGACAGCGAAGGCCAGAGTCGCTAAATTTCATTGCACCCGACTAGTGCAACGATGGCCAGTGGAGGATGAGTAACCCACAAAGGGTTTCGTGCACATCATCCTCCGACATACATGGGAGGAGGACCTCGATGGTTAGGTGTTTTGGCCATTGGAAGAGGAGTAGATGACACACGGAGCATCCGGGATATGGGTGCTAGTACTAAGAGGAAGAAGAATCAATCTTCTTATAATTCGGAAAGGAAGCGGAAGACTTCTGTTCCACAGGGATTTCAAGGACAGGGCGGCGGCTATTAGGGTGCTGCACATGAGACGAGATTGTCCACAGAGGCAGGGATCCTAGAATTATGGGACAACGCAGTCCTAATCACAGCGGGATAAGCGCGATTACGCTTGTCTCCTTCTCACCCCAATGCGACCGAGAATCCGCCCTGTGGAAGTTACTTACTCCGGCTATACGATAGTGGCCGTGAGAGACCAGGTAATGGGCTGAGGCTCAGAGAGGGTCCACGGGCCGAGACATCATGACCAAGGGGGGCGCGGTCACGCCCATCACACCACATTGAGCTAGGTTGATCAAATGATAGAAAGGTTTCCGCTTATCTCACTTATGGCCAACATATTGTTTGATTCTAAAGGTAATCACATTCTTCAGCGGCCAGATCTGTGAGTGGATGTTTCGGGTTTAGAGGTAGAGGCCTTGATGAGCCAAGTTATACGTGAGTTCTCCTTAGGGACTAGGGTGAGGATCGACTATATGCTATGTCAAACTTGTGAGTTAGAGATCTCGCTGATCGCTTCACAAGGACCTTCGAGTACGGACACATCGATTTTGATGTCATTCTCGCAAGGATTGTGTCGACGCACACCGGTCGCCATTGATCGTGATAGTAGGAGGATACTCACACATGGACGACATCCGTGGTGACTTTCGTGGGGAGAATCATGATGCTTGCCCCAGATCGCAACGACTGTGGAGTTGACGGCCATGCAGTTGGCTAGTAAGCCTTACCTTAGAGGATGAGGTGAGACATCATTTGGGTCTACCTCGGGTGGTTTGCGAGTATGAGGATGTTTTTCCTGATGAGCTACCGGGATTACCACGGCACAGGGATGTGGATTTTATTATTGAGTTACACCCTGGTACGTCGCCCATTTCTATGACTCCTCACAGGATGGCACCGGTTGAGTTGTAGGAACTCAAGGTCCAATTGCAAGAATTGTTGGACAAGGGTTTTATTAGACCGAGCACTTTACCTTGGAGCGTCCCTGGTTTCATTTACTAGAAAGAGGTCAGGGAAAATTTAGTGGAATGACCTCGTGGTGAGAAGGCATTCCAGAATTGAAAATGAGGCTTAATCTAGCCCCTATTCTAATTGTCCGAACAAGGATGTAGGTACACAAAGCAATCGTGGATGCTTCTATGACCTGGATCGGGATGTGTCTTGATGCAGTCCGGGAGGGTTGTGGCTTATGGTTCCAGACAACTAAAGAATCATGAGTAGAATTACCTTACAAATGATTTGGAGTTGGCGACCATAGTCTTTGCCTTAAAGATTTGGAGCCAATATCTGTATGGTGAGTAGTTTGAGGTATTTTCAAACCACAAGAGTCTTAGGTATATCTTCACACAACGAGACCTCAACATGAGGCAATGCAGATGGATGGAGTATCTGGAGGCACATCAACACAAAAAATGTATGAATATCGCCACACAATACACAGAGTGGATTATGACTTTGCCTTGCATTACCATCTTGCAAGGCAAATGTGGTGGCTGATGCGCCGCCGGTCACGAGAGTACCGACTTAGTGTGGG
This sequence comes from Tetrastigma voinierianum, assembly GCA_016808115.1. Classification (NCBI taxonomy): domain Eukaryota; kingdom Viridiplantae; phylum Streptophyta; class Magnoliopsida; order Vitales; family Vitaceae; genus Tetrastigma; species Tetrastigma voinierianum. Next base: position 232,162 of record JAEQBH010006867.1, read on the forward strand.
GCTTCCAAGGAGTGGTAGATGCTCGAGACTGTGGGACAGTTTGGGCTACAGTACAGTGATCAGGCTTAGGGAGCACTAGGGAGTTTGGTAGCTATGCCATCCCAATTGAGCAGGTAATCGAGTCTTAGGGGTAGGACACATAGATATTGTCTATCAGTGGACTGTGCACAACTGGGGCATCGTATGACTAAGACTGGGCTATCCACACATATGGTGGTCTTCGAGATAGGATTGGGATTGTGGATCCTCAAATGACCGATTTGAGAGAGAGATCCTAGGAGTTCCATCAGCCTCGCTTTTGTCAGGCATTTAGGTGGCACGAAGATGTACTGAGATCTTCGTCACTAGTATTATTGGAGCGAGATGAAGCAACACGTAGGAGATTTTGTTCGACCGTCGTGTCACAGTAAAGGTCGAGCATCGTAAGATAAAGAGGCTACTCCAACCATTAGGAGGTAGTTGGAGTGGAAGTGGAGCATGTCAGTGATAGGATTTTGTGACCCACTTGCCACTTAGATACGCCGAGGCATGATGTCAGATGGCTGTAGCGGGACCTGACCATCAAGCTCCACACTTTCTCTAGTGGTGCGGATGACCTCTACAGTAATCAAGGAATTCTGTCGGTTATATATATTCGTGAGATTGTTCGACTACATGGAGTGCCAATCTCTATTGTATTGGACAGGGATCCCAGATTTACGACACACTTTTGGAAGAGTTTCCAAAAGGCCATGAGGACACAGTTGACGATGAGCACAACATTTCATCCTCAGACAGATGGTCGGTCGGAGAGGACCATACATATTTTAGAGGACATGCTGCGAGCATGCGTCATGGATCTTAAGGGTAGCTGTGAGGAGCACTTACCCTTAGTGGAATTTGTCTATAACAACAGTTATCAGACGAGTATACAAATGGCACCCTATGAGGCTTTATATAGGAGGCCATGTCGATCCCCGATTTGTTGATCAGAGGTGGGAGAGAGTTCCATCACTGGTCCGGATCTGATTAGAGACACCTCGGAGAAGGTGGGTTTGATACGGTTGCCTTCATAACTCAAAGCCCAGAAGAGCTAGCTCGATGACCGTTAACCCTCTCTTTAGATTTTGATAGCGTGATCACGCCTCTCAAGCACGCCAAGTATGAAGTGAAAATCTCGACAAGCAAGGGAAGCTTAGGAGCCAAGGCATATTAGGCCCTTTGAGGTACTCCGAGAGGGTGGCACATTTGTATACCTAAGCAGAGCGCTACCACGAGTTTATCGTGGTCCATGAGGTGTTCCACGCCTCCATGCTTCGTATATACTTAGATCCAAATTTTCATGTAAAGTGGATCAGGAGGGATTATTATCGAAGGCAGATGAGACATTCGAGGAGGGGACCAACGCTGTGATCTTGATAGTCGGATCAAGCCATGGCAAGACCGCGAGGTTAGTGAAAGTGTTATGGTAACATCAAGGAGTGGAGGAGGCAACATGAGAATGCGAGGATGACGACATGGCCACCTATCCTTTCCTATTTGAGGCAAAGATGAAGGTGCGTTTGTCTAATAATAAGTCTAATATTGAACTAAAATAACTATTGTATATGCATGTATTTGTGTGTGTTAGTGTGTGAATTTCGGGAACTAAATTTTAAGGGAGAAGAATAAACCCGAAAATTAGGAATTTAAAAAAAGGCAAAATAATAATAATACACAATAATAAATTACCATAATGGTTCAAGGAAGCTTAGAAAATTCTCTGTGATCTCGATGACTAAATCCGGACCGCGCCTTTAAATTCGTCTATAAATCTAAATGGGACTCTAAAAATTTCACGAATTTTGAGACAATTAGAATTTTACATTTTCCGGTGATAAGTTGTCGACTTCCAGACTAGATTTTTTCAAAATCTAAGTTAGGAAATAATTTGAGCTAAGTTCATTTAAACTTAATTGAACTGAAAAGAAATAAATTATTTTGGGGTAAAAATGGACCCATATAAGATATGGACATTGCGCCATAAAAAAAATAATAAAAAAAAAAGGCAAAGCAAAGTTAAAAAGGAAAGGAGGGGGACGAGAGCAGGGGAGAGCGTAAGAAGATAGGAGAGAGAGAAATGGGAAAAACAGTTTTTCTCTTCTCTTTAAGATTTACGGAAATTGGATTGTAGATTTTCGTTAGATCAAAAGACAAAATTGGTCCACGCATCGAGAGCTACGCATGGGTACCAAAATCTTGGAGTTTCGTCAAATTCCACGAGATAGAGAATTTTCTTACTTGAGTTCTTTCTAGTCTAAAGGCCATTTAATGGATTAGGGTTTTCTTAGAGGCCGTGAAAGGCCGTAAATTTTAGTTCCAAATTTTTGGACCTTGTAGGGAATTTTAAGAATTTTTGGATTGCTTTAACAATTGGTCAATTTTGACAAGCTGTGCAAATTCCCAATAATTTTCGAGACTACTTTGGATAACTGGATTAAATTTTCTGACTGCTGTGCAATCTCGACCGAGTTCATGTTTATTTTAATCCCGGACTCGTATGTCTTCTGGTTTTAGATGTGTTTTGGTACCACAATAATTCTAAGGATAAACTATGAAGGGATTCGGAAGAAGGCCTTGTTTTATGTGGATCTCGAAGATTGGGGCCATTTTGTGTGTATTGTTGGAAAAAATAACATGTTGTCAGGTGTAAAAAATCATGTTAATATGTGCTTGCGAATGTATTAAAATGAAATGGCGATGCACGAAAATTATATGTGTGAAATATAATTAGAAATTTATAAATCTTGCATGTATTTTATTATGTATGTAGCATGAAATGACATATTCAGATTTCATATGCACGTGACATCAAGACATTGAGTGCGTAAGATGGTATGGTCATCCATCATCAAGTAAGGATGAATGGGCAGTGAACTGCATTTTGACGACGTCCAATAAATGTCTCATGATTTAAAACATAAAAAGAAATATAAATAATGTGTGTTGGGCGGAGCAAGAAGGGGGCCGTTAATTCCCTCATGTGAAAAGCCTAGAACATGGGTGTAAGAGACCCGCGGTGTGATTCAAAAGTTCTCAGATGGTGTAAGAGACTCAGCGCGAAACCGAAAAAAGCCTCATGGCTCAAAGAAGACACATGGTCATGGTTATCATATAGATTTCGAGTTGTGTGATAGGAGTCGAGATTGACTCGGGATTAATTGTTATATGCACTTGTATCGGGGTAATCGTGAGCCGGTAAGGGCCTCTAAGATATGTGTGTGTCATTGGTACTAATTAGTGACTTGCCACACTTGCATCCGCATGTGAGGGAGTAGGTTAGACTGTGTTATGGCATGACGAAGTCTTGTAACACTAAATATACCTCTACTATCGGTTAATGCTATAGGTATTTTGTAAGATATTCTGACTGCTTCGCAGTTAAATGCGAAACATGGAAACAAGAGACCCGGAAAGTTACAAAACTTAAGGACAAAATTGTAATTTGTCCAAAAAGGGGCCTAAAAGACATGGATTAAGAAGATTGGAGGCCAAAATGAAATAAAGGAAACTTGAAATACAAATGGTCAAGATTTGGAGGACCAAAAAGTAAATAATGAAACTTAACCCAAAAATGGGTTTTGAGGGTCAAACATGGCCTTAGCAAACATGGATTTAAAGACCAAAATTGAAGTCTCATTGGGAAGGAGAAGAAACGCGGAAGAGGAAGAGGAAGAAGATGGAGGAGCCAAGATCAAGCCAAGGTATGGAACTTTGATTTTGTATGAAAACTCAATTATAATGAACCTATGAGATTATGTATGAATTTCCATGTCATTGGTTAGTAGCTTGTCCCCAAACTGGGTTTTGCTAGGGTTTCATCTAACCCAAATATTATGGAAAGTAAGGTTGGTAGAACCTATGGAACAAGATGGTTATATGGAATCCTTCCTTGAGGATGGATTCATGGTTAATTGAGAGTACTGAGTTAGGGTTTGGAACAAACCTCAACTAATCATAATTGGTTTGTGTATGGGTCTTAACCCATATTAAAATTGTTTTGGAAGGATTCTTATGTTTTTGGAATAAAGATAAGTATTGAAAGAGGAATTGAATAGAAAAGAGGTTAAGCAAGAGGAATAGGAAATGGTTTTGGATGTGTGTTTGAAGTGTGTAGTTGGTCTGGGATGAAACCATGAAAAATGGGTGAAAACACACATTCGTATTTCGGGTGATGTGTACCGGCACACTTGAACATGTACCGGCACACCTGTGTTCTGTCATTTTTGGCCAATGTGTACAGACATTAGTGTACCGGCACACCCTTGCTCGCTTCCTATTCCGACCAGTTTTTGTATTCGGGGCCATAAATTTCATTTCTTATCCGACGGAGGATTCATGGCCTACTTAAAATAGACTTCAAGGAGAACCAAACCTAAATAAATAGGTATCGTCAAATTCTGGCTCTGGGCGGTCCAAAATTCACTCAAAGTGGGGCTACAGTAAGCCAATTCCCGTGATCCGTTCAACATAGAGTAGTTCTGGTTGTTTCTGGACGTAACTTGAGAGAGCCTGCATCCGAATCAGGTGATTCCAGTTGGAATAGAACCCTTAACACCTTAACTTTAAAGGAGTACAAAGGTCCACTGTCAAATATCGAGACAAGGCACTGGAAAATAAATATTTCAAATTGTCCCTTGGTAAAATCGGTAAACCGACTAGTTGGCATGAAAATGTCATAGCTTGAGTTTGGATGATCCGATTGAATGATTCCACTCTACGTGAAATAGAGATTTATAGAGGGACTAGAATACATAAATGATGTGTGAATACATAGGCAGTATACTATACAAGTATAAGGAAATGCCATATGTAATAGTAACATGAAAATATAGGAAATGCAAAATGCATAAATGTGTTCATGAAACATAACTGATATGGAATACAATGAACCGACACGGATTATAATCGGAAACACAACCGTCACACTGCACATATTGAATTTTTATTAAGATAGTAAGTTACTGAACTCATATAATTGTAAACTACTAAGACCATTTATTAAATGACACAAAGATTCCTGGCTCCGATTAGTACGCAGACTCCGATTAGTGCTCCTGGGTGACTCGATTAGTACTTTCGTACTCACTAGTACTTCTAGATTCCCGATTAGTGCCCGGCACTCCCGATTAGTACCCGACACTCGTCCCGCATATGCTATGGCACTCTTGTTCGTGATTCACAATCCGCTTGTGTTACTAAGACTGTAGATTATAAGATCTTCAAGACTTATCAGGCCGCTGGCCCTACTCCTTCAGACATCGTGGGTTCAGGAAATCAAACAATTTATAAGGGATAAGACCTCAATAAAGATTAAGAGTAAAGATCCAATGGTACTCCTCAGATTCTGTTTCCGTAGTACCTACAAGTACCGTATCCGACACCTCTCTCAGAGACCTACGGGTACCTTCAGATCCTGAAATAAGTATGTAGTACCATTGTGCAATTTCGTATCTCGAATAAGTCCCTGTAGTACTTACTTCTGCAATTTCAGATCCGAATAAGTCATGTCTCTGATCTAGTTCTGTAGTACTTACGAGTACTCAGATCCGAATAAGTCCTCAGAGGTACCTACGATACTCCCAGATTCAATAAGTCCCTGCCTCCGATCTAGTTCCGTAGCACCACGAAATCTCCCAGATCCGATCAAGTCCCGTAGCACCTACGTACTCCCGTGATCCGAATAAGTCCCGCTCTCCGATCTAGTTCTCGTAGCATCTACGAGTACTCCCGTATCCGAATAAGTCCCGTCTCGATCAGTTCCTCAGAAGCGACTCACGCGTACCCTCAGATCCGAATAAGTTCAGCCATGATTCAATAAGTTCCGTCCGACAAGTCCTGTCTCTCGCTTAAGTTCGTAGTACCATGGGTACTCAGATTCGCTTGTCTGCAGAGGTACCCACGGGTACTCAGACGGTAAACCAAGATATGTATCTGCTATGATCTCAGATCATGCATGACTAATGTCCATACCCGACATGTATCCAGATAGTCCGACGGTTCGACTTATCGTACTTACGGGTACCTTCACACATGATTAAGATCTGAAATACAAGAACCAGTTCTGTAATACACGTATAAGATCCGAAAGACAAGAATAAGCTCCGCAACACAAGTATAAGTTCAGAAGACTTTCTCAAGATATACTCGAGTACAAGTATAAGATACGAAATAACAAAGATAAGTTTTTAGAAGACTTACGCATTCGCATAGCGATAAGTTCCATCACTGCGATACGTCTGCACATCTCCGTAGTACCTACGTACCCTCCGACAAGTGTAAACTCCTGTGAGTATAAGTATAAGCCCCATGGTATAAGCATAAGCTCAGAATCTCTACTGAGATCCGAAAGCAAGTACAAGATCGTAATGTGATAAAGTAAGTAAGTCCGAATAAGCATAAGTCCGTATAAGTCTATAAGTGTATGTTCATTACGTTGAATGCCTTAATATTCGATACCGGCACGTTAACCCAGATTATGTTTCAGATAAGAAATGTTTCCCACCAAGTGTAAAGCTTAGCACCTGCTTTAACTGCGGTAGGTACAGGAGAAGACGCTAAGAACATCCGCATACACTGGCCAACATACTTAGCGGCTCACTACGTAGGGTTCCGCCTGACGAATGTGGGTGAAAGATGTTTGTATTTGTAAATGGGGATCTCGCTTATATGTGTCTAGATTTTGATGGACAATTAATTCCGGTGGTAGTTCTTTGATTTGTATATAAAATTTTGATTCATATAAGATGTGGGCCATACCCATGCGCATGTTTCGTTTAAGTTAAAAAAATCGGGGAAAGAGTCCCGCCCCGAGTCTCGCACCCCGAACTCGTCTCTGATCCGCCACCTGCCGGACTGAATCGGGGCCTCGACAAGTCTCATCTCATGTATTTATACTTAAATATTCCATATGGGGATTGCATTATTTATATGGAATGTGTGACGACATTTTCATAGCTGCTACTGTACTGCATTTTAGATGAGTAGTCTCGCGAGTAATTCTTCTACGCGGTATTGCTCACTCCCGCTTTGGACCCTTTTCGTGCGGCATGGGGTATACTAGTGGGACGACAGCCCGATAAGGCCATGACATGTGGCCTTGACAATACTTTTGTAAAAAATATTTTATGTAAAAAGAATTGTAATTAAATTCTTATGGATTGTCATTAACTGTTCATTTTCATATTTTTGATTTAAATATGAATGAATGGGTGGGTAAAGGGACATGTTGAGGTGGTACCGAGTAAACTATATTAGAACAAGTTAGTTTTAATATATGTTATGTATAAGAGTGTTGTAATAAACTCTTATGGATTATTGTAATATAGGTTATATGTTTGGTAGAGCTCCCCGAACAAAGGAGACTCTACTCGATTTTTTTTAAAATATGGATCTTGATAAATGGGATTACAATATTGATCGGTCACCCAAACTAATGCGACTTCCACGTTTACGTTATCAAACGGTGACCCCGGATTTGGAATGTCACATGGTGACTACAATTTTGAAAATCTTTTGACCATTCATCTATTTTTAATAATTATTTAAAAAAATTTCAAAACTATAAGCACCAACATTTATTCTAATTTTAACCCTAAGATCGTAGTAACTAACCACAATTTTAACTATTTTTAAAATTTTGTCTAGAAGCCCTAATTCAAATGATAAAGAGGTTTAATAAGCATACAGGGGAACAAGTAGGATAAACATATAGAAGAATGAGTATAGGATGAGCATACAAGAGAACTTATGGATAGACATATGTGGAAGAACTAAAATCAAATCATTGTAAGAACATAATATTACAACATATGTAAAAATAAATAGAAGTAAAAAATAAAACTATTTAAAGAATTTTTAAATCTTTTTATTTTTTTGAAACAATAATTTTTAAATCTTAATTACAAACTACAATTTTGGTGACTTGAATCCTACAAGGACCCATTAATTTGGGCATTATTTGAATCCATATTTGTAAGGAATTTTTTTTAAAGTATTATTTTGGGACAAATCTACATAACCCTAGGGGTGTAACCGAGCCGAGTATTAGGCAGTTCTGGCTACTAGTTTTAAGTGAGTATGTCGAAACGCTTCACGAGCCACGGTATCGAATTTGAGGGTGCCTGAGCTCGGTCTGCGAATTTACGAGCCTCAATGATATGTTCCTGCCCACCAAGCTTAACTTAATAAACGAAGCCGACTGAGCCTTCTAACGAACTGAACCGCCGAAAGGTACTCTCACGAGTAGCTCTGCCTCTAAGCATAACCCTATTTGAAAGAAAACGCTTATCTAAAATAGCCAACACACAACTAAATTAAAAAGAGCAAGACAATAAAGCTCGCTAACTTTAATCAAGCTTCAAGATAAAATATTCATCATATTCATTTTGTAGAAAATCGTCACAGATCAAGTCTTCCATGTCACTGCACTGCTCACGCAGCCTACCCACTTGTTCTCATTCACGAACGTTTACTTAGAACCCGACGGTACCAGCTTGAGGATGCTCCCCACTTACGTTTAACTTATTTAGCTCAAACGACGTTCTACCTACTCGCTTAATTTAATAAATGCCTTAGCTAGTTTTCAATCCAGCCGACCGAATAAACATGAAAGTAGCCTCACTGACATGCCCCAATATAACCCTAATCCATTGGGTAAAATCACCATGCATTATCACTAGAATATACTAATTGTATTCATAGCATATCTCTCCGGGAGTCTTGACCAAGGTCGGTTATTTTTTATCTCCTTAATTTATTGTTTATAATTTGAAACATGGAGGTGAGACCCAAGAAAATTTGACACAAGAAACCAAATCATTCAAATTGAAAAGACCCAATGGAGGGCCCCAACAGAATACAAGTCCTCGTTATGCCGGCCTCCTCCTGTAAAATATTTGCAGATACTTCACACATGTACATGGCCAAACAGCTCCATTCCTTTTGGAAAACCTCCAACAAATCTCTTAAAAAATTAGGAGTTCCATCCTCAGGGACCTCTTTCTATATATTTTTATTGCTTTGCTTACTCAAGAATTGTATGAGTCACTTTCCGGGTGATAGTATGTTATAAACTATGCATTTCAAGGAAGCGAATGAAGGTAGCTGCTAACCTTTGCAGGGGAGAAGAAGGACTAGCTTGTTGAATAGGCAATGGATGTCCAATTGGAGAAGGTATATGTTGCAGTTGGGAGTGATTTACAAGATGGGTATGGAACCTTGGAGTGGGCGCTGAGAAAGTGGGATTCTAATTCAATATCCATAGTGATTATCCATGCAACAAATAGCATTTCCAAGGATTTTGTTTATACCCCATGTAAGTTACATTTAGCCTGCATTTGGGTTTCATTTCTTCAGAATTCAATTGGGTGTTTATGGGTTTCATTTTGTGTTGCAGTTGGGAAGCTCCCAGCAAGCTCTGTGAGTGATGAAAAATTGGGAGTTCTGAGGAAGTATGAGGAAGAGAAGATGAGCAAGTTACTGTCCAAGTACACATCTTTCTGTGGCAAGGTTTGATTGATTTCTTGAATTGTTACAATTTGGTTAGAGCATGCTGTTCTATGAACTTAGTTGCGACTTCTCATGGAAGTTTCTCCATAGGTGAAAGCTGAAGTTCTTAAAATCGAGAAATAAGCCGATGAACTCCATTCATAAGGTCAGCGACAGATTTGATTCCGAAGTTCATATTACAAAATTGGTCATGGGAATGACATTCTTGAAGTCCTCATCAGGGTATGCATAAATTGATTTTCTATTATTTTTCATGTTTGGTGGAAATTGTTTGGTTAATTGAATCTTAATTGAGATGCCCTTTTGTGTAAAATTTCATCTGTTGTAGGAGATCAAAGAGTGCAATCAGTGGATCCTTTTATGTCCATCGAAACAAACCCGAATTCTGCGAGTTATTCGTAGTATGTGGAGGAAAATTGGTATTCCTAAGAGAAGAAAATGATGAGGGGCTAATGGAGGATGATCATGGAACCATGGTTGCAAGAACAAGAGGAAAGGCAAGTTTCAGAGGCTGGTTTGGAAAAATGTTTGCAGAAAGTCCAACAAGCCATCATACATTCCTCATCTACTTCTGTCATCAATTGCGGATTCACCAAATCTGCTGAATCAATGGGAGAATTAGGTGGCGGATGAAATTGAGAACTATTTCAGCAGATGTTGTCTTTGAACTCTGATGAACAAGATTGTGAGGAGGAGAATAATCCAAAAGGGCAAGAAATGCCAGGAAATAGTGATTCTGCTCTGGTATATATATCTTGTTATGGATAAAACTTTATCTTTCAAATATGTGGTCATAAATATCTTTGTTTGATTTAGGGTAATCTCAAATATCAATGATGTTCATGCATAGTCCATTAGTCAATTTAACGTGCCTTTTACCAATTAATTTGTCTTAGCTATTTCATCTTTTTGACAAATGCCATATGGGTGATGGGATTTGGACCTTGTGTGCCATTATCTAGATGAACCCTGAAAATCTTTTTGTTCATATTCTGAGTGTTTTACTGGCACCCAAACGCTCATTTTTCACGTGTGAAGAATCATAGCTCCTCAAACTTCTGCTGATTTTTTTACTGACAGCCTTCTTGCTTCTATTGCAGAGTGGAGCGGAAAAACTTGGAGCACTGAAAATTAAATTAGAGGAAGCACATGAGATGATTCAGTTAAAAAGAAAAGAAGCCAAAGACCATGTCGAAAGATATGGAAAAGCTGAATGGGCCATTTCTTTATGTACTAACCGGGTATATGACAACTTCGATCTGTTTTGACTCGACTATATTTTTATTGGTAATCTTTTAAAAAATCACTTGTTTTTGTAGGCAGAAGAACTTGAAGTTCACGTAAATGAAGAGATTTCAAAGCGAATTGATATAACAAAAGAACTAGATACTTCAAAAGAGCAACTCTGTGAAGTTAGTGGTGATGTTGAAGAAAGCAAGAGTAGGGTGAGATCACTTCTAGAAATCCAGACAGAGCTATCAAAGAAACTTCAACTCTCATCATTATCAAAATCACGGGTGGAGGCCCAACTAGAGAATGCAGCAATTGCAAGAGCAGAGATGGTTCGAGAAATTGAGGAGTTGAGGAGACAGAGAGACGTTCTGCAACGTAGAATCGAGTTCTGTAGAGAAAAGGAAGCAATAGGGACTGCTTCAAGACTGAGTGAGTTGATCTGCAGCTACAGAGAGTACAACCCTGAAGTGATCAAATCAGCCACAGATGATTTCTCTGAGCACTTGAGGATGAAAACTGGAGGTGACTGGACTAACGTCTATAAGGGACGGATCAACCATGCAACAGTAGCAATCAAAATGGTGAATTCAGCCAATGGGTTGTCCCAAGAGGCTTTCCAAGATCAGGTAATGACTTTTGTTCTACTGCATTACCATTAAACATTCCCCTTTTCTATGGACTATTACAAAGTGGCATGCCAATGTTATTCACCTGAGAGCTCATTCTTGATGGGTAAAGATCCTCAACCGCATCCGGCATCCTCATATCATTGCAGTGATTGGTTTCTGTTCCGAGCTAAGATGCATCGTCTTTGAATATATGCACAATGGTAGCTTGAGGGACATGCTGCTTTCCTCCCACAGGAACTCCAGAAGTAGAAACAGAGCTCTTCAGTGGCATGATAGGAGTCCGGCATAGCAGCCTAAGTTTGCTCAGCCACCCTCCTCCACCTAGGTGAGCCAAGACCAAATTTTCATGGCAACCTCAACGCTTCCAACATCTTCCTCGACCGCAATATGGTTGCAAAGATCCATGGTTTAAGGCTCATTCCAAGCCATGATGAACAAGACATGAGGTCTGATGTCCAAGCCTTTGGGCTTCTAGTGATGCAGCTTCTGACCGGTAGAAATTGGTCTGGGCTGGTTGAGAAGGCAATGGCTATGGATCGGGGTGCTTTGGCTCAGGTCTTGACGAAATGGTGAGAATGGCCTTGATTTGCAGAGGAAACTTGCAGGATAGCCATGAGATGCATGTCCATTGACATGGATTTGAGAATGGAGCAATATCTGGAGAGCTGAATGAGCTGAGGAAGAAGGCAGATGATATAGTTGCTCGAATGGGACGTAAGGTTGGGAGTGATGGAGGTGCTCACATGGAAGACACAGACATTGTTGTACCCTGTGTTTTCATCTGCCCCATATTTCAGGTTAGTAGCCTCTTCTCAACCATTTCTGGAAATCCCAATCATTAATTAGTCCTGTTCTAACATAAAAACGGATATGGGGGGTGCAGGAAGTTATGAAGAACCCACATGTGGCAGCTGATGGGTTTTCATATGAGCTAGAAGCCATAGAGGAATGGCTTGGAACAGGGCATGATACATCTCCTATGACTAACTTAAGGCTCAGGCACAAACAACTCACCCCCAATCACACCCTGCGCTCCCTCATCCAGGATTGGCTTAGCAAAAGATCTACTTCCCCTTCATAATACATCAAATTTTCATCTTTGTACATTAGATAGTCCCCTAATCTTGCTGATTCTACGGTGCCCATTCTCCAGTTTCTCATCTATGTAATTTAAAATACAGCTAGCTGTATAGACATTGTTTATGACTCAGAAGCACTGCTGAAGATGATTCTTTGGCATTAGAAGAAAAACACACACATAAAGGCAGGCATATCTTCTTTTGAATAACATGTTAATTACTCATATAATTAGGGATCACTGTTGCTCTTTTTCTCACTTGCATATACACTATCACTAATTATTCAGTACATTAAAATTTTTAATTTTTTTGGGAATGGAAATAGAAGGAACTTGTGGGCAGGCATTCTCTGTATTGACTTCCTGAAGCTCTCTCTATATCCTCAAAATGTTTGGTGGGCAACCTTTCAAAGAGCAACTTCGCACTAACACAGGTTCACGTTCCTAGAATATCTGGAACCCGACGGGAGCAATTCCTTTTTGGCAAGGAATAGTCTGCAAGAAAGGATGGATCAGTTTCCATCTCTTGAGCCCTTGACCATATGTATACTCCTCGTTCTGGTCGACTGCCTGGGACGGTGTTGTCTAGTACAAATGCCACCAGAAGGGTCACCACCATGCTCATTGACAAGAGGGCATTAAAGGCAAAATCAAGCTGAAACCCAAACAACAAAGAAAACAAAGAGTAAGCCTTCAGTAGAAGTTAGTCAACAAAGAAGAGGCTTCAAGGTTTTTATTTTCATAAGCTTACTTTGATGTAGAGAGAGACAGAGAGAGAGAGGCAGAAAATCAAGAATAACATTCCTTCAATATCAAACTACATGAAGCAACCACCTACCTGACTACTACCAGTGTGGACTGTCCATTGAGGCAGCTGCATAGGGAATAAAATAGCTTGGAAGAACTCAGGCTTGTGTCCTGGGTTGGATACTGTTGAAAATATGCTGGATTGATAAGGCCATGAACAATGAAACACCAACTACGGTCATATTCCTAAACTCTGATTGACTCATATATTGCAAAGTGGAGAGTCCCCATGCTACAGTCAATGCCCACATGAAGCACAATACAGAAGCAGCTAAGGCCTGTATAGAAGCAAGAATGGCACCAATTTTTCCTGTTAAAAGCAAGCCAACAAGTCAGCAATATTTATCATCAAATGGGCATAAATATGTCCATTATATATGTCATCAGTTCATAGGGGATCAATAATCTGTATCCAGAAAATGCATAGCAAGTTTGGAGAGTTTATCTTAGGTGTCAAACCTGATAAATCCATTTCTACATCTTCCAATCCAACCTTATAAATATTTTACCAACTTAACCATATGCAATGGTATACACATGTATTTCTATGTATACCGTTGCATATTTAAGTTGGTAAAACATTTTCTCAAACTAAATAATTCATGCGGAGGTAAAATTATAGATCCAAGACCCAAGAAAACTGCCCAAATCTGGCATACCCAAATCCAGGGTATAATTTACCAGATCATGGTTCTAAAGTTCAATCATGGCAGACTTATTGTCTAGATATTCAGAAGTATCCATCTAATAATGCACAAATTACGCTTGAGGCAGGACCTCAGTCCCAATTCCCAGGTTTGTGTTGCTGGATGATTTATAATTATGGTGATTACCTGAATGAAAGGAAGATCAAGAAAGCTGCCCTAAGTTCCAAAGCTCCTTCTCGGCTTGCCATCTTTGTTGTGTTAATGGTATGCACATTTTCAGTCAAGGTTGTAGAGCCAGTACCAGAACCCCAAAGTCCAGCCAATACACTACAGAAACCTTCCAACCCAATACCTCTGCTGACAATTCCTGGGGTTGGAGGCTTTGAATTAATTAGCAGCGATGTGGAGTGATATGTCCCAATCTGTATCAGTGCACCATTTGCATCAGGGTAACATAAAAAAGGGTATCGGTTCAGTCCTTACAAAACAGCAGAAGACCACAGGGTAGCAGTGCACAGAAAGTGCTTATATAATTGCATTTATATAAAAAAGGAGTGACTGAGTAAATCAATTTTTTTCCCTAATTTTGCGAAATCCTAAACAAAACAGAAGGCCAAAAGAAGCAAAAAAGAAAAAAGAAAAGCATAACCAAAAACAAAGATAAGATGCTTACTGAATCCACTGACGCAACCAGCGAAACAATGATCATGATAATGGAGGTCCTTAAATGGAAGATGGGACACCCATTGTAGCGATATGAATTCTAACCCGCAGCAGTTCTCCGCGCATTGGAAACATCAGTCCTGGGCAATGTTCTCATAGTATATGCATGCTTTCGGCATGCATCAACAATGATGTTTGAGCTGGGTATATCCGGGCTGCAGCCCTTATAACTATATGCTCCACCAGCGGTCAAAAAGAAAGCATATGCCCATATAATCAGAACGCTCAGGGGAACCTGCAACAGGCAAGGCAAGTATAACAGAAAGATCTACATTTACCACAAGGAAGTTCCCTGTTAGCATTCTTAGCAGCTAAAAGGAACAACTTGATGGAAATTTTCTTGTCTGATTTTATTTATTAATTATTATTCATGGTGGAGGGGATCCTAGGAAGATTTTGAGGATTAGGGGAAGATTTTTATTTTTGACAATTACTAAGTCATTATTGATCAGATCAATTATCTTGGAGGCTTACATTGTTTCCAGAATGAAGACAAGAGAAAGGGTGTAGAGAGTCAGTAGAAGAATAAGGTGGAACATTTCAGCCAGTATGAAGAGTTCCATAAATTGCTCAACAAGAACATAAATGTAGGTGCCAAGTAGATAATCACAAATACCCTATCTTAAGAATTTAAAGCAGTAATCAGATGAATCTGCATGTTCAATCAGAGAGGCAATATAAGGCTGTCTCAATAATGGTAATCATGTGAGTCTGTGGGTTTAACCAGAGAGTCAGTAATAAGATCTGTTCAATAGAAGAAGTATCAAATCAAGTTGCCTGCCAACCTAGCAGAAATGAAAAGATGTTTGAGGTACAAGATTGAATGTGAAATTACTCCCAACCATCCTGCAAATAATGCAGATTGAAGGCCCTTGAAAGGGGATTCAAGGATATGAAAAATTAAAAAGAAAATGGACACCCGTGCTTTACATGGAGAAGGGGATTCAGAATATCATATAACAAAAATAAGCTGATTCACAGGCCCAGAAAATTGGGAAATAATATGATCAATGATAAAAAATGATTATAGTGGTGACTGGATGGAAATGTATTTACAATAAGAGTATATATAGTGAAGTCAGCATTTTTTTAAGAACTGCAGCATCAAAAAGAGAGGCCGAATCTGTTTAATTGTACATATAAAAACTAGTATCAAATAAAAAAATATTTAGTCTATTTGGTATCAGGGGCTGTCTTGAAGAAAGCGGGAATTGGATGCATCAAAAAGATACTCATGCAGTTATATCCCTACAGCATTTGGGTTGGGAAGGAAGGTAGAATTATGATAATGTGATTGATGAAGTCTAGCTGTAATCCTCTAAAACAACAAGAAAAGGGGATCGAATTTATAGCGACCAAGAAATTCAAAGGTAATATACATACGCATAAATCCGGGAAATTCAAGGTCCGAGATGGAATTCGAAGGTATTTAAAATATGCAGCAAAAATCCAATGTCAGTGTTTTGGACCCAGTGCCAAAGCATTTTCACAAATTTGATGACAAGTCACTAAAAGATAACAGAGTTGAAGGACACAAAGATAAGATATTAAAACATAGGCCCATACAAAATTGAGCAATCTGAATTAACTAAACATTATCTGTTTGGAAAACCGCCTACCAGGGTGAAAATAAGAACCAACAGTATCTGGGGAATGCTGATCTCCACACAGCTACCAGCTTGAGGAAAACTATAGCTAAAAATGCAACCTACTTCGCAGCAAATAGTTGGTGCAACCACAACTGGATTTATAAACCTATAATTTGATATCAGGCACAATTAAGAAAAAAAAATGAGTAAGTTAATTTAGGTTCATCTCCAACTCAAACTTAATAAAACTAACAGCATGTACTAATACTTGATATGATAATTTGTCAATTATACAGAGAATTTCTGTTCCAGAATAAAAATTGTGAATTTACAGTTAGTACAGAGGACAAAATAGGCATTTTAAAATTCATATGCTCCTTCCTCCTTATTGAAGTTTCTACTACAGCACACCGCATAACAAAACTATGAAAGAATTGAGAACTGAGAAATTTGATTGGTCCACTACATGATTACTACAAATTTTCAAGAAAAAGGGATGTAGTCTTGCATGAAAACATAAACCAAATCATAGATCAATTATATTGTTATGATTGGAGAACACAGGAAAAGAATTTAGAGGGAGAGTTGTGATGTTAATTTTCTTTTTTAACTGCATCAGGATGAATTTTTCCAAAAGAAAGATAACACAAAGGCAAGATCCTGAATTACCTTAGAATAAGAGACATGAGACCACTGAATCCCAAAAGCTTTGGAAAATTGAACCAACAATTATAGCTCCTTTGAAGTTTCATTATGTGCCTAAATTTCATAAATTAATTAAGACTGTATAAATAATTGTCTACTATGGAGTAGAAAATACTGAAATACCTCTTAAATGGAAATTTCATGCCATTTATGCAGTTTTAACATGAAAAGAAAATGGAGCTCACTAATGTTTAAAGAATTTTCACCATTATAGAAAGTAAATATTAATTAAGAAAAATTATACTTTTGGTTTACAAAACTAATTCCATAAAAAGAATCTCATTTATAAAGAGCTTCATAGAATCTTCTAATTTCCAGAACTTTTTACATCAATTCAATATGTGACTTAAATACTTTCTTCTATTAAAAGTTTGATTTAAGATATTTGTGAGTACAAGGATGATGAAACATAACATTTATTCTTGTGAGTAAACTTACATGTTCAGTAAGGTTTCGATATTCCTGAGAATTAATGATGACTAACGCTGGTGCCAAATATACAAATGAACTCCCCTGAACTAATGGAAGTCGAGTACCAAAGTAGGACTGTAGAATTGTCGTAATGCCAGTCACTAATAGCATTGTAGAAATCACAGTTGCAGTGTCTTTCTGTCATAGTTCCAAAAAAACAAATTAGTATAAGCAAAGGAGCACTGTGTCTTCCTCATTAAAATGCACTGGAGATCAAATATTGATAAAGACAGGTGCATACATCATTTCCACCCATGGCTGGTACAATGACCAAGGGGACGAAAATTATTGAACCGGCCAATGACAAGTAGTGCTGCAAACCGTAATAAATAAGTGGTACTGCAGTAGAACAAATAAGAGTCAAGAAACTGCTAATTTCAGCAAGCTGACTAAGATCTCAACAAAATTTAGAAATCTTAAATTGGATTATACAAAACATATTCATCCTTATCCTTACAGTGAAAAGAAGAGGGTTCCATCAATTAAGTTAGAAAATACATCAAGCTTTTCAACCTCATTATTTTAATACAAGCATCTTTATCCTTATCATTACATTTAAAAAGAAGAGGGTCCGATCAATTAGTTTGGAGAAAACATCAAACTTTTCAACTTTTTGTATAAAATCTTGTCGAAACTGCAGCCGCGAAGCTCGCTATGTCTCATGGTGCTTAACTGCTTAGTAAACCTGATCAAACATAATGCCCTTAACTTTAGCACTTTTAAGGTCATTTTCAACAAGTCCAATGTTGGCGGGTGAAAGTTGACATCAAATTTCAGAGTATTCAAGTTTGGATCTGAATATATATAAACTGCAATCTGAACTCAGCACTAGAAGACAATGGACCTTACTAAATTTGAAATCTGACTCAATGCAAGGATAATGCTAATGATCATGAAATTATTTCTATAAATGTATTCTGGTTATGGATTATGTTTTCCTGACAAAATCAAGCTTACATATGTGGCTGATTTTGGAAGATTCTATATCTGCCTCATTGTAAGTTTGTGATAATGCTTAAATTCATCACCATTATCTCACCTATACAACATTAAGAAAGAAGAAAAGAATTTTATATTCATGCTAAGCAACATAAACAAATTCATTTAAAATGGAAGTGTACTAACCAAAACCCGGATTTTCTCTCAACCCACACTTCAATTGCGATGACCTGCGCCATCCTCCAGGAGTAGGTTCTTCATCGTCAGGAGGAACATCAATTCCTACTTCTTCTTCATTTTTGCTGTCTTCTTTCTTGGGCTCGGCAGCCGGAGTGACCGCAGGAACTTGATGCCCATCACCATTTACAGTTCCGTTTCCATTCCCATTCCCATTTCCAGTCAAATTAACTTTCCTCTCATCATCTGCAGGCCTTAAAACAGGCTCAACCCCAATTCTTCTCTTCTTATTTTCACCTCTAGCAGTTCCATTCCTTAAACCCAAAGCCCCATCACTTTCTTCCCGCGGCAGCCTTTGTCCAGCTCCAGCTCCAGACCCTAAAGCAGGTTCGATTTCAAACCCCCGGTTCGCCCCGGTCCGCCCAAGAATCGGATCAACTCATCTTCGGCGACGACCCACCTCTGATCACGACCCCTCCCCAATGAAACCCACTGGCTATGATCTTTGGTCAGTCCCATCCTGTCACCAACGGTCGCAGAAGTCTCACCAGAGAAAGTAGATACAAAGCCAGTCCTCTTTGCCCAAGATCTCAACTCATTCGGATTGTGATCCCTTTTTGGTATAAATGGCTCAATCTGGGGCAGCATAGAACCAAGCTTCTGACCACCCCTCTGCTTCCCAGCCTGGTCTAGTGTTTCCGAGCTCGACCCACGTTCCATTAGATCCTTCTCTCAAATGGGTACCAATTTTCCAAGGAAAAAAACGAGAAAAGACCACAGAGAAGATTAAATCCCCTCTGCTCCTTACAACTGACCAAGAAAAAACAGGAAGAATTTGAAATGATGAAAGAAGAAAAGAAAGTAGAAGCAAAGAAAATGAATAGCATCATTTTGCCTTACCACATCTGTTAATGATGGCTGGTGTGAACGGTGACCGGAGGTATCTTCATCACTCAATAAGAGTCAGTTGGAGTTTTCATGCATACATGAAATTACCCAAATAATTTCTATTGTTGGCCGTTAGGAGCATGTCAAGCATTTATTTTAATTTCTTTGCTTTCTTTTTTTGTTTTTCCCTTACTCACTAAATTCGTGGGCATTTGGTGGAGAAGATGTCAGAATTTTTACATTTTAAGTTTCCTTTGTCAGAATCCACTGAGTGGACTCGGTCACCATTAGAACATGGCATGCAAAAGATAACTGGTGGGAAATCACAATTGTGCGGGCCCCAAATGAATAGATCGGGAGTATAAATCATCAAAGTTCATTGAGCTCTTTTATACATTTCTATCATTTTCATTCAGACTTCTGGATTAATCATGATTAAAATATTCCCCATTAGCCATCAGAACACACAGTAAGGACTCTTTAATCTTATCTCCACCAATTCCGTATCTTCCAAATTTATAGCCTTATCACTGTCCCTTTGGTGGTCTTATTAATTATTATTCCATATCTCTCATACGTCTTTTATATTCACTCCTCACACACATGACACAGCAATACAAAAATCTCTTTATTTTTAATCACTAAAATGTCATATAACAAAAGCTAAAATATGAAAGAAATTATGAACTGACTCAGTTTCAGAATTCAAATTTCAACCCAGAAGATTAGCCTATACGAAGAAGCAGCAAGAATTGACAATTTTGCCGACATCTTGTAAATTTTCAGCGTCATGTGATTAATTGCAAATTAGAAGATGTATATGGAAGGGGGTCCCATTTCAGCCCTCTACCAAATTTATTGACTGTTTGCAGTTCGTTTTATTATTTAATCTAGTGGGCATGTAACGTAACACCGTGTTAAGTGGTATTCTCAAAAATTACTTATAAACTTATCATCAATCTCATTCACAACTTATGTGCGAGCACCATCAATCTCCTCACACATCGAAATTTACGATCAAAGAAACTAGATGGTCAAAGCCCACTCAAGCCGGCACTTCTATCGACACTTGTACTCTCCTGAAGGAGATTCCAAGTATGTAATCTCGAGTTGTAAATCATCACTAACTCCTTCCGCAATCAATGGAATAACCCTACATCCGACGCAGGCAATCTTAATTTTTTTCTTTAACGTAATATTTCTAATCAGAGAGTAGAAACAAGAAACTGATTCCGCTAATAATTCAACGTTAAACCGTACAAAAATTGATGCCATCCTACAATCCAAATCCAATGACGCATATGTATCAACTGAAAAAGGAAAATATAGAGAAAACCCGGTACCAGTCATGCCGTTGTTTTGCACCTTAAAAGTTAAAAGTTAAAACCCTATGTATGAAATGAGAAAGTGGATAACCTCGATCCATATGTTTTGTTCCTTGTAAGACAAAGAACAAGGAACTTTCCGGGGGTGTCCCCACCAGTGAAGCTGCCTCATTTGGCTCAAATCTTGCTGGATTTTAAGCTTCATACAGTTATTGAACATAGACCATAGCATTAAAATTTGGGTGTTGCTACCAGCACGCATATAGTTTCATAACATAATCAAACACATCATCTACCTGTACTAGAGGTGTGGAGATTTCAGACCATATATTTCTCCAGCTGAATGTAAATTGAAATTCTGTGCAATCGGGATACCAAACCTAGCTCATGGAACAAATAAATACATTCCGACAGAAATTATCACGGGTTTTTCAGTTCAAATTGTTTCTCTGCAACTCAGGAACATGATGTTGGAATAGAACTGGAAATCGCAGATCCTTTCTATAACAGAAAATGCCAAAACAGCTTAGTATGAATGTTGCTAGTGAAACAATGTAGTTTGTTTTGTTCGTTAAAAAGAACAAAACATATCCTCAAGATTTATCCAATTATTTTGGCCTAGGGAATACATCTTTGCTTTAACGTTTTTAAGCTTCATAGCTTCAAAGCTCTAGACCAGAGGCCATTTATCAAGCCCATTTGTACTAAATAATCATAAAGCCAATATAACAAAAGGAGTCATCAAAACCAGCCTCAATCCCATCAGCATATTAACTACCAGTACTTTAACATAAACCAGCCTCATCCCATCAGAATTTAATCTAAATCAATTAGCCAATTAAAACCCCCAAATCAGCAATCAAGCTCAGCTCAGCCCAGCCAAGTAACTTGGCTTCCTAAGCGGTGACTCCAATTCAACCCTGAAGTTAGCAAAACAATCAATTCAACTAAATAGAGTGTTGAACTACGGTCAGCTGAATTTCTCGCGAGACTTGGTTTGAAATTTTATTCTCCTACGTTTTCCGATGTTTTCTCGATGACCAAACAGATCATTGCTGAACCACCAAGCAACAACGAAGATAAGGGATTCTAAACTGGCATTTAAAAACCATCAGTTCGCTAACCAGAACACAACAAGAACAACCGAAATTCCTTTTATTAGTATTGTTTAAAAGAAGGCTTGTTTATCAACAGAGCAAACTGTTGAAAATCAATAAACACTAGTACTTTTGGGGAATCACAGAGAGCAAGTGCCTAACGTGTTGTTGCTGCTCTTGGTAGCGTCGCTTGAGGTAGATCTCGAGGATCTCCATGACGGAGACGAAGCGCTTCATCTCCTGGAGACGGCGGCTGAGCTCGGCTTCCCGAGCCCTGGCTCGTTCCAGCCGCGCCTGAGTCTCCGCTAAGCGGTCTCTCAGATCCTCCACCACCGCGGCGTTCTCGTCCGGCGATCTGGTGGTGCGCCACGGAGTGATTTCATCCTCCGACAAAGATCGAAGCTGATCGTAGCACATGTTGGAGTGGGTAGAGAGGTGAGGAGTAGGGTTAATTTCTAATCTGAACTGTTCAGCTTTGCAGATAAAGGCTGTGTCTCCCACTGTTTGAGAGCTCCAAACGCTGCCTCACTCTGTTATTACGGAGAATTATTATTATTATTATTTTGTAAGCACGGAGAATTTACTATATTTAGTTAATCAAATAAAATTAGGAGCTAATTCCAAGTGTGCTTATGAAAAGCGAAAAGATGCTGAAAGGGCGCAACGACACCGTTTCAGGAAAAGGAATTATGAATTTAAATCCAACCCGCCCTTCGGCGAAACGACACCGTTTCACGATTCGTAAGCTTCGAGAGTAAACTGAAAGAGGATTCAAGAGAGCAGAAGGAGCGGCAACTCACAGAAGCCATGGAAACCAACCTCGCGTCGTCGTCCATCTTCTCCCAGAAGAGCTCCAGACTTCCAGACGACACCGTCTTCTATGCCATATTCCATGACTTCTCCCTCCCCGATTCCAAATCCCCGAATCCTAACATCACCTTTTTCCTCCAATCGCTCCACATCCAAATCCTCACCACCATCTCCCCTTACACCACCCATTACATCTGGCAACATGAACCCTTTACCCTCTCCTTCCCTCCTCCTCCGCTGGCCTCACCTGCAACCCGGTTCGGCGACAACCTGAAGACGAGTGGTTCGTCGTCTTCCCTCCTCTTCAAAATATCCCCGCTTTCCCTTCTTCTTTCAATCTGCAACTGGGATACCGATGGCGAGTCGGTCCCCTTATTGAAGCCGCGTTTCACCC
Source organism: Tetrastigma voinierianum (assembly GCA_016808115.1). Taxonomy (NCBI): domain Eukaryota; kingdom Viridiplantae; phylum Streptophyta; class Magnoliopsida; order Vitales; family Vitaceae; genus Tetrastigma; species Tetrastigma voinierianum. Next base: position 255,202 of record JAEQBH010006867.1, read on the forward strand.
GTTGGATCAACCCCGACAATAGCGCGTCAATCGGGTATTTATCCGGCGTGGTGAGCTCCACATAGTTCCCAAGTCTCGGCTATCGAATCCGAGTTTGCTTGATTCTTTACAGTTCTTGGTGAATTGTGAGGAGGAATCGAAAGCTTCAGAGTCAGTCCAGTTGGCATTGAGGAATCGGCTGTCGGAGTATCCAGAGCGGGCAAGGAGGAATATGCACCAGGTTAGGGTTAGGGTTCCTTTGTCGGTGGCTCAAGTATTGAAGCACGAACCATGCTTGATATCGCTGGGCGTTGAGGGATTCTACGACCGGGACATTGATTCAATGAAGCACGCGGTAAAAATGGAGAAGTTTCTGAGCAAGGGTACTGCAGAAGAACTTGTTCTCGTGTCAGTGACAATGTCCCGGGCTATGTATGCACAATTGGTGCAGCAGACCTTTCAGGCGCCCAAGTGTTATCCGATGCCTAGTAGGAGTGACTCCAATGTTTATATTGAAACGGAATTGGGAATGAAAATAGCCTGTGGGTTCGAGATGATGTATCAGCAGCGACTGCAACAGGGGTTGGAAGGGAAGGGGGGTACATGGGATGCATTTAAGGAGAGCTTAGAGAGAAGTGGGTATTTTGAGGGCCTCCTTCCTGGGTCCAAAGAGTACAGACGACTGATGGAGAATGCTGAAGAGTATTACAGAAAGAGTTCTTTGTCTTCTAGAGCCAGGTAGGATACAAATAATAATTAGAATCTTTTTAATGCTAAACCTTGTTTTCATGGTACGGTTACGTTTTAGTTGTTAAATGAAATTAAAAAAACAGATCAATATTATAGAAACGGTTCTTTGTTCTTCTGCTGCAAACTTTGTTTGATGTTTCTCGTTTTGTTTTGCATGACTTGTGTTTCCAAAGAAAAAGGAAGAGAGAAATACCAAGTTCTGGTTTATTTTTTAAACAGTTGATCGAGTGGCCAACATGGAAGCTTAATGTTTCAATGAAATGTATAAACACATTTTAACTTCCTTCCAAATGAATTAAATTGTTGAAGTTTGCATATTAAGATTTTGTTTTTCAGAAATGGCAAAGAGAACAACTGATAGCCAAATAAAACCCCCCTCTTTTAGATTTGAGCCAAAGTTAAGGATTTGCTCAATTCACCTTCCATGTGGAGAAAGCCACTCTTGATGTATCTTTGATCCTTCTCATCATTTAAGTATACAAATTTTTAGTTGACATGAATCTTTTATGGATAAGGTTCAGAAAAGTCTTGGATGACAAAACCTTTATGCATTTTGAGGGGTTTGAAAAGAAATAGATATGCTTGCATTTGATAAGGAGTTTTTAGTCCAAAGGATGAAAGATTCTTTTGTTTATAACTTGTGATCTAGGTCCTTGGTGTCTATAGATATGAGTCCTAATTCTCTTGTTTGCTTTATTGATTAGTAGGGTCTAAGTGAGGATAGGTGATGTTTTTTGTTTCTCTCCTTCTATATATATATATATGGGAAGAGTGTTAGATCCTGAATTAGAAGGAGTTAATATGGCTCATTAAAATGGAGGATGCCATTTTCTGATAAAATACATTCAATAACTAGCTTACCAGGTTTTGTAGGGTAAATTTTTTCACTTGTGTAGCTTAGTGATCTTTCAGTTATGAACATGAGCTACTCGATTTAGTACCATGATGTCAGCAACAACTTTATTCTGGATTCCACTAAAGCACAGAACCAAGCAATATAGTTTTCTTGCTTTTTATTTTTCAATGTTATGGTTGTATTTATCCTGGCGTTTAGTCTCGAGATGCCGTTGTTGCAGTGAAATAATGAGCGCTCCAGTAAGACGTATCGATGAAACTTTACTTTGCCCCATTCTACTTGATGATTTTAAGAACAGATATCTCCTTCGATGATGATTCTTGGCTCTATAGTGGGGAGGATGAGTTGAACTCTGCTCTTCAAGAAAGACAGAAGGAGATGGAGCTTTATGATTTGAAGCATAAGAAGAAAGAAAAGTCCGAACTGGAGCAGGATGCTGGTCCTTCGTCTGGTTCCAATTTGGATGATTTTGACCTGGGCAATATATCAAAGACTATGCAAGCATTTGTGCATGAGATGTCAACCTATGAAGGAGCAGAGGTTCCTGAAAGCAGGTAGATGCACCTTTCTCTTATTTTTTGATAACATGATTAGTATAAGCCTAACCTTTTAGCTACATAAGTCACCTGGTTGAGATCACGATGGATTTACTCTGAGGATATTTCATTGACATGCTAGTTTTAGAAGTAGGGCTATGCTTTTGCTAATTTGAAATAGCTGAGTGGATAAAACTTCTGCCACGCTTCTTAGAAATTTATCTGTAGTCATGATGATGATGATTATTGTTATTGTTATTGTTGCAATATTCTGATGATTTATTCTAAAAAAGTATCCAATGATGATGAAGATGATGATTATTGTTATCAAGAGCTATATTGTTGCAAGAATCACGATTTACTCTTCTATGCAAAAGATTTGAATGAGTTTTTATCCTTAGAGAAGGAGCATGATAAGATATGCAATCCTTTTCTGGTGATGAATTAGGTTTCATTCTTTGATATGCTTTCCCTTTTCTAATATAGCATAGCCAATTTCGCTTGGAATCAATAAAATTGCAATAATAATGGAAGTATGTTGTGTTGTTTTAACTCTCTCTTATGCTGAGTTGTGTAAGATGAGGGACTGAGGCAATGATGCATTTTGAAGGAATTTTAAAGCAGTGGAGCTTGATGTGGACCGCTTATTAAAGATAAGGAATCAGTAATGAGGCTGCTCAGTTCGTGAAGATGCCCTGCTGATGCTGAAACTGAAGAAGGCTCGCATTCATGATATGGATTTTGGTAAATATTCACCTGGATTTATCATGTAAAGTATTTAGCTTCATTGAATAAGTCCTTTATTAGAGTATATGGCTCTTCTTATTATTATTTTAAAAAATGCTCTAGCTACCTTTTTTTTTTTTTCAACAAATTCTTTTGTCATCTTCTACCACACATCATATGAAACATGAGCTATAGATCACTTACTGTCATGTTAATTGTTATTGTTTTTTACCAGTTCTGTTCCTATGTCATGGATTGTTGTCTTTGATGGGTTTGAAAAGGTAAAGTAGTGACCCGATTAGGTCATTTACCTCGTTGTTTTTTGGCTGCTGGACTTCTGTTATTGCCTAAGAAGGTTCCCCACCCAACCCCATGTTGTGATGAGGGTTCTGCTCTTTTCTTCTATACTTTTCCTGGTAGGTTTACTTCTGTGTCAGGAGTTTTAAGATGCGTAATTAATAGCGAGGTTTGATTACCCAAAGGTCAGGTTGGCTGCCTGTGAAACTGTGTCAAACGCTTATGATTCATATTTCAAAACCACAAAGAAACTGAGGAATGGTCGTTGTGACTGAACATTCTTTGGGCCGGTTGTCCTAAATTTTGGGTCCGAGGAGCCGGGTGATTGATTCGAATTTTAGATTAGATGGTGAAGATGGTTGAATGCTAGTTGAGTTCAGTGTACAACTCTTATTGAAGTTGGGCATGCTGGCCTACTTTTGTATTATTGTTTGTCTTCTACTCTTCTCGTCCAAAATCACATGCATTTGCTTTGTATTTGAACTTCTGCCATTTGAGTTATCCTGAGGTAGGATTAGAAGGCAGGAATCAATGAATACCCAGAGCTCAAAATAATGAATACTTCAGTATTTGAAAACAATAGGAAAACCAAAACAGAAAAAGAAAATCTCAAACAAGAACTCATTACTCTCAAATCTATTCACGCATTCAGAGATGTTGGCATCATATAGCTAAAAATCATCACTATTTGATTTTTCAGCTGTATAGTGCTGGTTGAAGGATACTCTTTGATGTCTTTGCCCTTTAGGTTGCCACATTTCAGGTGCACCTCTGTCCCAAGAAAATTTTCTTTGAGGGCGTATCTATAGCTGATTTATTATATTCTTATTGGCCAAACTTAGACTTAGCCCGCCTGAGAAGGTGGTTATTTGGAAGTGGAGAAACTAATATTTATTCTGAAAGAAAGAATTTTATGAGATCAAGCACATGCTACCTTACACTGTTGAAAATTGAGTTCTTACTAATTTTTGGTTGTTGAGAGAAAAGGAAATCTGTATTCTCATTAATTTATAAAGGAGGAAACATGTATATTTATACTCTAGTGTTAGGGCAAAAAAGGAAATAAAGTTAAAGTCTAATTAGGAGACTAAAGAGAGAAGGAAAAGAATCCTAAATAGATTAGGAGACTAAACCTTAACACTCTCCCTCAAGTTAGAACATATAGGTCAAAAGTACCAACCTTGTCACATGTATACTTTATCCTAGGACTCTAAGAGACTTAGTGAAGATATCTCGCGAGCTGGACTAATAGAGCCGATAAAATCAGTAGTCATATCCCGATGCAATCTTTCTCTCTAATAAAGTGGCAATCCAATTTCAATGTGTTCGTCCTCATGGAAAATCGTTAAATGAAATATGCAAGACGACTTGATTATCACATATAAACTTCATTTGTTCATCCTTCCCAATATAAGTTCATATGTTACTAAGGCCATACCGATAATTTCTGCCTAACACTTAACCGCTACTACATCTTGTTTCTTACTCTTCCAATATATTAAGTTATCTTTGATGAACACACAATACCCTGATGTAAAACGTCTATCTCAGGTGAGCCCGGCCAAAGATACATCACCAGAAATGAACAATCTAGGTATGACCTCTATTCTCATACAATAACACTCTTGATCCGTACCTTTGATATAAATCTAGAATACGAATCGCAACATCATAATGGCTATCACAGGATTGTAGGAATCGACTAACTACGCCACAAGAAAAGAAATGTCAAATGAGGAGGAGTGAGATAGTTCGACGACGAGAAAGTCATTGATATCTTCCTTTATCTCGTAGAGGCTCCCCTTGACCTGGTACAAGTTTGACATTCGGATCCATAGGAGTGTCTATAGGTTTATAGTCCAACATACTAGTGTCTGCCAATATATTCAAGGTATACTTCCTCTGAGTAATAACCACTTCGGAATTAGATTGGGCTACCTTAATGCCTAAAAAATACTTGAGTTTCTCCAAGTCTTTTTCTAAAAGTGACTGAAGAGGTGTTGTTTGAGTTTCTGAATACCATCCTAGTCACTGCCTGTAATGGCAATGCCATCTACATAAACAATCAAGTAAATACACTGTCCAGTAGAGGTATGATGATAAAAGATGGAATGGTCTGCTGTGCTTTGAATTATGCCAAACTCCTAAACTATTGAGCTAAACCTATTAAACTAAGTTCGATGAGACTATTTAGACCATATAAGGAACGACGTAATTTGCATACTAAACCAAACTCCGCAGCAATAAAAACGCAGCGCTTGTTCATATAAACCGATGAGATCACTATGAAGGAAGACATTCTTTGATATCCAATTGAAAATACATGAGCGCATAGCAACTAAGGGCAAAAAGAAGCAAGTTTAATCCGAGGCAATCTCGCCACTGAGAAAAGTACTGGCAATAACTGAAGCCATATTGTCGAAAATTTTTGGCAACCAAACGTGGGCTTTAAGCCAATCAACTCCGCCATCGTCTCACCTCATTGTATGGGAACCTTAACGACAACCAATGGGAGACTTTTCCAGAGGAAGAGCGATAAGCCCTCATGTGCCATCGAGTAAAGATATCAATTTCTGGCCATCGTCGCTTCACTCGGCGAGAGAGCCTCACTAGTGCTTTTAGGGGTAGAGATAGAAGACAAGGTGGAAACAAAGTCAAAGTAGGGTAAAGATAAATGATGAAAGCTGAGAAAATTATAAACAGGATTTGGGTTAGAAGTAGACGGGTACCTTTTCGAATGGCAATGGGTAGATCATCAGATGGTTGCGGAACCAGAGCAAGAGATGACCGTGACATAGAAGATGCTTCAATAAGAGGCCTTAGAGGAGGATGAGGATGGCGAGTATAAACCTGAAGGGGTCGAGTCATGACATCTGTAGGTGGAGAAGGGAAATCTAGAGATGGTAAGACAAGAGGAATAGATAAGACATCCGGAACAGGAAGACGCGTTGCAGAGGAGAAGAAGGAGGAATCCTCAAAGGAGGTGACATCAGCAGAGATAAAGTAGGGATTAATGTTGGGAGAATAACAACGATAACCCCTCTGAAGGAGAGAATAACCCAAGAAGACACACTTTGTGGCCTTGGCTGAGAGTTTGTCTTGCCCTGGAGTGAGAATATGAACAAAACATACACAATCAAAGACATGAGGAGGGAAGCAAAATAGAGGTTGATTAGTTAGTGAGACAGAATGAGGGATCGTGCAAAACAGAGGATGGAATACGAATAATCAAATAACATGCAACAAAGATAACATCCCCCTAAAAACGTTGAGGAACCTTATGATGAAGGAGGAGAGTGCGAGCTGTCTCAACTAAATGACGGTTCTTACACTCAACCACTCCATTTTGTTGAGGAGTGTAAGCACAAGATGATTGATGAAGAATCCCATGGGAAAACATAAAAGAAGAGAATGACATAGAGAAATATTCCTTTGCATTATCACTTCTTAAAATACGAATAGAAGTATTGAATTGAGTGCGAATTTTAGCATGAAATTTTTGAAAGATAGAAAATAACTCAGCTCGAGTTTTCATTAAAAATAACCAAGTACATCGAGAATAATTGTCTATAAAAATAACAGAGTAACGAAATCCTAAAGTAGATTTGCATCAATATCCCCAAACATTAGTGTGATGTCAACAAATACATCGCAGGTGAGGATCTAAACGCTTTAAGAACGAGGCGCAAGTATGTTCCTAAGCCAACATGACTCACCTGCCGGATAAACTAAAAGGAGGAACCACTTTCCAACTCGAGAGGTCGATGATTGAGATGACTGTGGAGGAGGAGAGGAGTTTCTGTGGAAGTGCAAGTAGTGGAACAAAGAGGCGAGCTGAGGTGAAAGTGGCCTCCAGGACGGCGTCCTATGCCAATCGTCTTCCTCAGACTTCCTGGCCCCGCAAGGTTATAGAGTCGTGGTGAAAAGTAAGTACACAATGAAGGTCATGAGTCAACTTACTAATGGAAATAAGATTATAAGGAAAATCAGGAACATAAAGTACAGAGGTAAGGGGCAAGGAAGGGAGTGGACAAGCCAAGCCAATGCCTTTAGCTGCGGGCTCGAGAACCATTGGATTTGCTGTAATAGTGTAAAGGTGCGTATGAATGCATAAGGCAAGTAGAGACATCTGGCCCGCAATGTATAATGGAGGAAGATTTGCTGCTTTGAGGAGATGAAGTACTCTCATATTCGGCCGGATTTAAGAATGACCCATTGAGGTGTGGATGAGCTCTATGAGACAGAATCCGAACTCGCTTTCGCAGCCATATAGACATCTTCTATGACCATAGAGACGTCTTGTTCAACCATAGAGATGAGAAATCGCATAGAGTCACGTACAAATCTGAATCGCACTATTAGAAGGAACAAAAATTTGGGGATGGTGAGAGGGGCTTCAAAGTGGTGTTGGACTTCACTAAAATCAAAAAAGAATCAAAGTTTATGCTAATCGAGAGGAAAATGGGACAGCAGAGGGATGTAGGTGTTGGATCGTAAAACCAAGGACATAGGTTTGTAGATCAATGATGCTACTTTAGGTGGTGGTTCTACGATCGGAGAAGTAATGATGCGCTCACGCTCCGTACGGTAGAGGACAAATACGGAAGTGTGAGGCTTGCCAGGGAGGCGCTCGAGGGACCTTCGCCGTAGGATTTTTTTATCGGCGGAGCTCAAAGCCTGGCGATCCCGTGAGGTCCATGCTAGAGTAAGGGCTCTCCAAAATCTCACGAAAATTTTTCCAAGTAACGGGTTGTTCCAACGGTGTATGTGGCTCCTAAGAGGTTTTTATGATAAATCAGATACGACCGGAGTTAGCACACCGCTGGATGGGTCGCCAGAAATGACCACATGGCGAAACCTTAACCCTAATATTCCCAAACTCTTCTATGGCTTTGATACCATGTTGAGAGAAAAGAAATTATATATTCTCATTAATTTACAAAGAAGGAAACATACATATTTATACTCTAGTGTTAGGGGTAAAAAAGGAAATAAAGTTAGAGTCCCATTAGGAGACTAAAGAGAGAAGGAAAAAAATCAAATAGATTAGGATATCAAACCTTAACATAAGTTATAATGCCTTTCACTCCATGCTGAACCCTTTTCAGCTGATTTATTCTGAGCTCGCTTTAAATGCATAATTCTTTTCCTTTTCCTTTTTAAGAAAATACAAACTATCAATTTTCCTAAAAGCTCAAGTTTGTAGAATTTGGGTTCAATATGAATATCATGCCTTAACACCCTCCTCGCATAGGGATTCTCACATAAATCAGCATATGGAGAGACAAACAACCAACAAGCTGAGTCTATTAGACTTTAAAATACATAAATGCAAGTAATAAATATTCAAATTGCAGAGGGCCTGAATTCCATAACTCCTACTAAACCAAGATTTGATACCATGTTAACCATCAACTTTCTTAAGTTCTGCTCAGGAAGATTCGGTACTTTAATACGACACGCCTTTAACAAAAAAATGCAAAATGGAGAAAAGAAAAAGGAAAAAGAAAAAACCATGTACATTTCCTATTAAGTATTGAACATGAGAAAAATTTATATGTTTCTCCAATTGCTTTTGTTCTTATAATGACGTAATGATTTAAAATTGCAGATGAATCTGAAGATTTATTAAAGGATATAGCAGAACCATCTGGGATAAGAATGAGGGAGAAGATATTTATGCGATCATATTCGATGTTCTGAATGAGAACTGAAGTCTCACACTGAAGAAAAGTTTTGTTCGGGCAAATGAACAAACCCACAATAGAAATGAGAAATATTTTCATCTTTTTGCATGTCAATAAATTAATCAATATTCGATGTTCTACCACATTATTTTTCTGGTTAGAAAATTTTTTTTATGGCAGCGCCCTGTGCAAGCTATAATCCTTGCTGTGAAAAATTTAGTGAACCCCTACCACACTGGAAGAAATTTGACAGGTACCATCATAAGTTGGATGAAGCTGCTGGAATCAGGTAATGTGACTGACTATAAGTTATCCATTAACTTTTCAAATCACAAATTTGTTTGGTAGCTTGATTATAGAGGATTTATCAACTTGAATTTAATGATATTCTGTCACCTTTTGAGGTTTGGCTGCAAACAGTTGAGTTCTCCCACTTCAGTATTTTACTAGATCAACCTCAAATAATGTACATGCATATATTTATGTTGGTGGCGTGACATATACAATTGCTGCTTTGCTGATCATGCACTTCTGTTCAGTGTTCCTAGTATAAAAGATGGATGTTCTGTTCCTTTTCTTTTTATATAATTTTGAATCAAATTAAGCATTGCAAGAATCAATGGATGCAGGGAACATCAAATGCCACTGAAGACATGGATGATGATTTCACTTGCTCGATGTGGATGTGAACCTTGTGAAGAGCTTGCTTGATTCCTTTACATCCCAACAAGGACTTCCTGGTCCTGCATCTAATTTGCTGGGGCGCATGGGTGTACACCTTCCACAAGATGCTGCCAAGAACAAATGAAACCATCCCATGTTATCATGTTGTTATATATTTTCACACATCTTAGTCTGTTAGGGTTTTATTTACAGTCTCCTATGAGGTATAACCCTTCTCCAACTTTGAAGAGAGATTGTACCTACATTACATTTTGTTAACAATAATATTATTTTCAGGCAGTTTATGTGGTAAAGAAGTTCAAAGTTCAGGATATTTTGTAGAGTTGGGACTCCTGTCCCTGGACTAAGAGTTACAATATTCAGGAATGAAACTGATGCGCTATAAGGTTGCTGCCCAAGTGCTGTCCATCAGTAGAGTATGATTCTAATTACTGTTGGAAGTTGGAACGATGGATATCCATTTTATAGGCATAGAATCGCAACTGCAGTTTTGTGTGCCATTTCAAGGTACGAATGATCGTATAAGTTTATTAATCACTTTGCATGCTAAGTTGTTGCCTTCTGCTTCATGTTCTAACAAGGATTCACTCATGGTTTTTTCTGTATGTCTTGTCTCACCTTTTATACCCCTTGAGCCACTTTGAAAAAATTCGAGTTAAACATTCTTGAATGGCTTAACTTAAATTTATAAAGATTGATAAAATATTTTAATATCAAACTCAAAATTATTTTTAGATATTTAAGGTCGGTAGTTTTCTTTTTCTTAATGTTACTATAATTTTGGGTTATTTTATTATTAAAATAATTGCAGAACTTTAGAAGCTTATGTCACTATTTAATTAATTTTTTTATAGAAATAGTTTTTTAAAACTTAGAATTATTAATAATTCGACTCATGATGATAATGTTTTGTAAAAGAGAAAGAAACTTTTGTCTTTGAGTCCACAAAATTTGCATGCATTTGTAAAAATATCACATTTTTGTTCATTTTGGTTGGAAAATTTAGACTCCTGCTCGGACCCACCTCTACATGATTATAATTGGAATGTAATAAGGAGGGAACTTTTCAAAATAATAAAAATTAAAAAATTCTTAAAAATAAATAAAATAACTTAAATATAAATAGCTTTTTTCATATCAATAAAATACTAGAAAGTTGCCTTTTCAAAACATTTTCTAAAATTCAAATCGAAAGTCATTAAAAGACGCGAATTTAAATTCAAAAATTTTTAAAATTTTAAAATCAGATTCTTGCACTTTCAATATTAATTCAAATAATTCAAAATTATAAAAGTGTATTTTCAAAATATATTTTTTATGTAAAATTTTCTAATTTTTTGAAAATGTTTATTGAAAAGACACTTTTAAAAAGGGTCTTTTCAAAAGATATTTTTTATATTGTAAAAACTACATTACATTTAGAAATATTTTTAAACTTATATTATTTAAGGAATTTTTTTATTTTTTTTACATTAAATATCTAAAAAGCCCTAAAAGGAGGGTTGGAACTTGGAACCCATAGGCTCCACCATTTTTATATTGTTTTTAGTTTATTTCTGAAATAGACTTTGGTCGGACCCACCACAATTGGACTGTGACTAAAAAGGAGAGGTGGAAGTGGTCATAAGCCCCACCAATCACCTATGCGGGTAAGATCTCAGATCGCAGCGTCTTATATAACTCGCGTTAACACCGAATCAACCCAACATGCCTTTCATCTCTTTAGGTTAAGAATAAATACTTTCCAATAATAAATAAATCTATCTCAATTTATATTAATAACCCGATTAACAAGTAAATAATTTTACAGTCACCTTATGATATACAAATTTTCGAATTATCTAATAATTTTGGTATTAATGTAATATATTTGAATTCTTTTTATTTATATTTCACTTTTCTAAATAAGAAAAATCAATAAAGTCACTACATGCATTGATCTTATAAACATATGTAAGATCTAATTTCTCTCGATTATTAAATAAAAAGACTTGATATTAAAATGAGTTATAAAATGTATTTATATTTGTACTTTTTATATATTTGTTGTACTTATAAAATATATTTTATTAATCGGATAATATTTATAGTTATGTTTTTTATATAATTATTAATTGTTCTTGGAGTTTAAATAAAAACCATATAGGAATTTTCAAAAAAACTATATAATAAAATAGTATTAATATATAACATGAAAATATAAATGCATTTATTAGAAGATCCTAATCCCAAATTTAAATCTGAAATCCAAGAACCTATAGCAATGTAATACAAAAAAAAAAAAATACAAATACAAATTACAAACTAAGTTGAAACCTAACTAGAATTATAATTTTATCTAAATATATTTTGTAACACAAATACTAGAAATAAAATTTAAAATAAGCAAAGATGATTATTATTTCATGAGATGAGATTCAGTGTCAGAATAAAAAATGACACTAGCAAAAGTCAAGGGCACTCTGATTCTTGTAGATGACGTAATCAACGGTACTAGATATGTATATATTTATTTTTAACTTTCTTGGAGATCTGATTTCAACCGCGCACAGATCGACGATTTCACGACTTGGCTTTAAACCATTTGCTCATCGAACACAAAGCCATCGGTGTTTCGCGCGGGACGACAGCGAAGGCATCGTCTGATTGCTTATTCTTCGATTGTCATCAATCTTCTCTCTCAAATCTTCTCGATTTTTCTCAAGACCAGATAAAAAACGCGTACTGAAGATCGGTCGTTTGATAGTATGCTGGAGAATTGAGCTTCCAGTTCAACAAGAATCTCTTGTCTTGTCCGGCGAAGTTCCGACCGGTCTTGTTCTCGTCGACATCGTCAATGGCTTCTGTACCGTCGGTGCTGGAAATTTGGTAATCTTGCGTCCATCTTCCTTTCTTGCTAAAGGCTTACAATTTGGGAAGAAAATGCGACACATAAGCCGTGAACACTTTTTGTCTTATTTCATGTTCTTCATTTTTTTAAACATTGCTTTGAATTTGTTTTTTATTTACGCGCGCAACTCGTTTTCTCTGATAATTTATAATTATAGTTTTCCTTTTTTTTTGCTTTTGAGTTTGATTTTGGCTATTCTGTCAGGATTGTTCAGATTTTCCACGATGCTATTTATTATTTACTTACATTGTTGATTTGATTTTTAATTGAAAAGTTGTCTATTTTGCTTCATATTTTTATAGTTGTTGTATGAATTCCTTGCTTTCTGCAGGCTCCAGCGCTGCGCCTGATAAGCAAATTTCTGGAATGGTGGACGAGTCAGCGCGGCTTGCCAGAGTGTTCTGCGACAGGAATTGGCCTGTTTTTGCTTTTCT
>JAEQBH010006868.1:0-94468 GCA_016808115.1 Tetrastigma voinierianum
GTCATTGGTTTGATCGTAGGAGGGTTACTACCTACACACAGGATGATGTTTATGTTATATTTAAGGGGGATAAGCATGATGCTTTACCCCAAGCCGTGTACGATTCCATATGGCACGGGCAGTTGATGGGTTGGCTATCAATCCTTACCTTGGAGGACAAGGCAAGATAGGGTTAGTGCCTGCAGGTGGTTTGCGAATATGAGAAAAATTTTCATTGATGAACTACAGGGATTACCTACGTAGAGGGTTGTAGACTTCATTATTGAGTTGCGCCATGATACTTCTCCTATTTCTATGACTTCTCATAGAATGACCTCTTGGTTAGCCAAGACTCAGGTTTAATTACGATGGTGTTGGATAGGGGTTTTGTTGGGCCGAAACAGCACTTACGCGCGGGGGCGCCGATTTGTTTGCGAGAAGAATGAGGCCGCCGACTATGCATAGACTATAGGTAGTTGAATAGGGTTCTTATCAGAATAGATTGCCCTTTAATAGAGTTGATGATTTGTTTGATCAATTGGGAGAAAGTCTTGGATCTCCAGATAGATCTACACTTTGGTTACCATCGGTTGAGGGTTAAGGAGCGAATATCCACTAGAGCGACATTTAGGGCCTTGGTATGAGCATTTCGAGTTCATAGTAATGCAGTAATGCCTTTAAGATTGACGAATGCTCCAATAGCATTCATGGATCTCATGCATAGGGTATTCCAACCTTATATAATATGTCGCAACATGGAAACCGACGTCGTGACGTGAAGCGATTAATGTCCGCGACATTGAGCCGATGTTGCGGCATTGGTAGACAATGTAGCGACAACTGGCTTCGATCGTGACATTGAAGCGGGCTAATATCTCAGCGACATTGAAGCGGTAATGTCGCGACATTGAAGCGAGAATATCAATAGGCGTCATTGAAGCGGTCAATGTCTCGACCTTCAATAATTGATATCCACATTCCTTTATTGATGTCCACTTTGACATTGCTGATAGCGCCACTTGTTGCCTTATTGGGTTGTTTACTTAAAAGAGCCCTCCTTCGCCTAAACGAACCTGAGACTAAAAAGTAGGTGAGTTTTGACTCATTGAGCTCTAATACAAAGGAAGCTCTATCAGTTTTGTTAAATTGTGGATCTCGGTAAGTGGGACTCAACGGAGTGGTGTCGGGTTAACCCAATATCCGTGCAGTATCCGCGGGTTGGTTGATCAACGAACCTGAGTTTTAGAGACTCCGCAGAGAATGCGGGAGAATCGGGGTGGAGAAGGAGAGGGACGAGGCTAAAAAGGAAGCCCAGGTTACCCGAATGGCTGCCATTGAAGCGGGTGACGCGAAGGCAAGGGTGGAGGGTGACTTGGCTAAGGTCCAGGAAGCCTTGGTGGCTGTAGAGGAAGCCGGGCGGAGCCTAAGACTACCTAAAAGGAGGTTGAGTGGACTTCACTCCTGCTCAAACTCATGGCGGCTAAGGATGAAATGTCTTCCCTCCACTCTCAAGTGGGCAAGGACAAGGAGGCCATGAAGGAAGACTATCAGAAGGCCCTGTAGGTGATCTTCGCCTACGACTACGGATGTTGTGCATTCAAACACAACATCTGTGGAGACCAACTAGAGGTTCCAAATGGTATGCCTATTTCCGCTGACCCGCTTCCTATAGATTTTTTTGTCAACCCAAGGTGCCCCGGTCCCAACAGTAATTGAGGCGACGACAGCTGGGGTGGATATAATCAAGATGGCTAAGGAACTTGAAGGGAATGCCTTCGTTGCGGATCAAAGCTGATTTTGTTTTCATCTCTCCCCCTATTTTTTGAAATTTACGTAGGGCCTCTTCAGCTTCACTAGGACATATTTTTGAAATCAGACGCCAATTGGCGTATTTAATGAAATGACTTGGTACTATTGTCACGATGAACCTACTCTGTTCTTATTCTTTCTACATATATTAATTAGTATGTTTGCTTAGGTTTTTTTTTTTTAAGGGCTAGAAGCTAGTAGGGCTCATACATGACCATTGGGCAAGGCACGTTTTAGGGCATATGCTACAGGCTAAGAGCTATTGTTGTGTTTAAAAATGTGCTAGCAAGCTAGAAGCCATAAGTCTGGTATTTTGAAAGTGCCAGCAGGCTTAGAGCCACAAGTATGGTCTTTTGAAATTGCCAGCAGGCTTAGAACCACAAGTCTAGTCTTTTTAAAGTGCCAGTAGGCTCAGATCCACAAGTCTGGTCTTTTGAAAGTGGCAGCAGGGTTAGAGACACAAGTCTGGTATTTTGAAAGTGCCAGTAGGCTCAGAGCCACAAGTTTGGTCTTTTTAAAATGCCAGTAGGGTTAGAGCCACATCTGGTCTTATGAAAGTGTCAACAGGATTAGAGCCACAAGTCTGGTCTTTTGAAAGTGCCAGCGGGCTTAGAGCCACATCTGGTCTTATGAAGTGCCAGCGGGGCTTAGGCAATAAGTGCGATGTTTTAGAAGAGATTGCCAGCGGTGGCTTAGAGCCACAAGTCGGTCTTATGAGGTGCGGAGAAGGCTTAGAGCGAAATGCAGTCTATGGAAGGAGCGAGTTGCAAATATTGAAATATTAAAGAAAATTTTATTGATAATACCTCCTTAAGGTGCATAGCATTCCACGTGCAGGTACGGGCTTCAAAGTCTAGTTTATTTAATGCGTATGACCAGTTGCTCCCCTGATTGTACAATATGTATGGTCCTTCCCAATTTTAAATTTGAAATTTTAAACGGCAAAGGTCGAGTTGTGTTCTCAAGACCTTTCTTAAGACTAGATCCCCGACTCGGAATGCAGCGGTGCCTGTTGTATAAGTTTTCCATCCTTTGTTGGTAAGATGTTATACATATAGCGGTTGCTTCCTAGAGCTTGTTTGCCATATCTAGGTCCTTGGAGATGGCTTCAGCATTAGCCGTTCCAGGAACCTCAATTCGAAGTGTGGGCATCCCAATTTCTTTGGGAATAATGGCCTTCATACCATAGGTGAGGGCAAATGGTGACACTCCAGTCGGTTTCCAGCTAGTTATTCTATAGGCTCAAAGGACTCTACATTGGCTCGTCCACCCGTTTCCTTTAATGAGATCTGACCTTTCAAAGCGGATTAAGATAGTTTTGTTGGGAAGCCCGCTGGCCATTACTACTGAATGCCGCGAGGTTGAGTCTGGTTATGATTTTGACTCATGGCATAAGTTTCTATATACTTTCTTTGTCAGCGCAGTGCATTATCGGTTATGATCGATTGAGGTGATGAGCAGACGGACAATATTCTTCCACCTGGAATTGGGTGATGTCGCGTCTTTGATGGAGTAGCTTTAGATTCTATCCATTTGCTAAAGTAGTTGGTGACAACCAACATCGGCTACGAGCTCTGACGGTAGGCAATGAATTACAACTATAATCAATTCACCGCTGACGAAGGGCGAGTCTTGTAATGGTGGCTAGGTCTTGGTAGCATCCTTGATAAGGAGCTTGCCGTTAGCGTGATCTCACTTCTTGACATGGCGACTCTGTTTGATCTTATGGTTGGCTTGATAATACCCTTGTGTATGATCCCTATGAGCTAAAGTTCTGCCGCCAGGATAGTTTTCGCATACCCCCTCATGAAGTTATATTTAGTATATCATCCTTGCTAAGAATTGAGGCACTTAATATACGGCCGTCACAGGAAATAGTTTGTATAACTACCCATTTACGAGAGAAAATTGTCTTGCTTTGGACTGGACCTTGTAGGCCGGCTATATTATTCAGTATTTCTTTGAGCTCGAGATAATGTAATATAGAAGTCGACGAAGAATTGATTTTATCTATCGACTTACTTGATACATTGTAATAAACGATGTCATTGGTAGTAGATTGGAATACGATTTCTTTATTATGACGGGCCAACCCCTTCTTTGTTAATCGTTTGCCTTTTCATTAGAGTCCCTTAGAATATGCTCAAACTTCCAAGTCGCAAAACTCCCTAGTTGTTGCTTGACTAGGTCCATATACCTGGTCATATGTTGGTCTTGTGTTTCATATTCTCCGTTTACCTATCCTACTACCAGTTGAGAGTCGCTGCGTATGAGGAGTTTCTCTGATGATACTGATTGAGCGAGATTGATTATGGCTAGGATTGCTTCATACTCAGTCTCATTATTGGACACGGGAAAGTTTAGTCGTATGGCCTGCTCTACCCTTTCCCTAGTTGGAGCTTTTAGTTGCAAGTAGGCCAGACTGCTGGCGAGGCTCCCGTCCACATTAAGTATCAATGACCATTGTTATCATGGACCACATCAGATGGGGTAGTTTGCTAGAAAATGCATGATACTACCGCTTGATACGGCGGGGTTTATATTGGATAAGACTCACTTTGATCGATTGCCCATCGAGTATCCCTCCACAATAGGTCGGGTTGTGTATAGTGTTTTGTAGAGAGGGTGGTCAACGGAGACGATAGGGTGTGCTGAAAGTAGAGTGAAGCTTCTTGGATTTGCCACGGAGGGCGGTCTGCTTGTTACAGACGGGTATATTTAATTTCTAGTTCTACTAGGGATTTGCTTATGAAGAATATCGATCTTTGTTTTTTATTTTCATATTCTTTGAACAAAGCTGCGCTCATTGAGACTTCTGACATTGCTAGGTAAAGGTAGAGTGTATCTCCTGCCCCTGGGCTAGTCAGGATTGGCGGTTCAGTAAGATATTGTTTGACAACCATGAGGGCTTGGTCACATTCCTCATTCTAGCCGGCTCCTTTGGCTTCCTTTAGGGTGGTGAAAAATGGTTTTAACCGATCGGTGAAGCGGGATATAAACCGCCTGAGAGCTGCCAGATGGTCAGTTAGTTGCTGAACCCCCTTTTTTAAGGTAGGAGTCTGGGAGTCCATTATTGTTTTGAGTTGAATGGGATGGGCCTCAATCCCTCTTTTGGTCACTATAAAGCCTAAAAACTTGCTTGCACTTACTCCGAACGCACATTTTAGAGGGTTGAGTTTCATGTCATACCTGCGTAGCAGTTAAAGACTTCTTGTAAATGCTTGGCGTGGTTGAAGCATTCTTTGGATTTTATTAGCATGTCATCGATATAGGCTTCCATGGTGTTGCCTAACAACGGTTGGAATATCTTAGTCACCAACCTTTGGTAAGTTGCCCCGACATTCTTTAGGTCAAAGGGCATCACATTATAGCAATATAACCCGTGTGGGGTAATGAAGGTCATTTTCTCTTAGTTAGGTGGGTGCATGGGAATCTGATGATATCTAGAGAAGGCGTTTAGAAATAGCGGTGTCGTGCTCGAGCTGCGATGTCAATAATATATGATTTATATGCGACGAGGAAGCTATCCTTTAGGCATGCTTCGTTGAGTCAATGTAATCTCGCATACTCGCCACTCACCTTGCTCTTTAATTTACCACCATGTTGGCTAACCATTCAAAGTACTTCACTTCCGGATGAGCACGCTCAATGGTTGTCAACCTCTGTGCAGGTTATTTGATGGCGTCAGGTGGCAGCCTCACGCCTGTACGAAACGGCAGGCGGGTAGGGGATGTTGTAGCTGAGAAGCCACCATCGGACTAATCCCTACCATATCTGAGTGGTTTCAAGGACAAATCTACGTTATTTAATAGCATGAGTATGCTTATTCGCTTCTATACGCCAGGACATAAGAGAATTGGCATAAGTGAATTTCTCTGGCCCGTCCAGCATTACTTTTTCTAGAGGATCCTGGCAGCGAGGATCAGCACCTAATACGCCTTTGATGCGGGGCGTGACTGTGATTGCTACGTGAGGCTCTTATCTTAAAGAGAAGGATTTGCAGGGTTCTTCTCCCTTTTCTGTTCCTGTGTAGATAGTTGATAACACTACCGTGCGGCCAGCTGACTGCCTAAAAGGGCAACCTGCCCAATATTAGTCAAATAGTTGACCGTTTGATGGTAGGTTGAAGGGATAGCTTTCATCGAACGCAACCAGTCCTGCCCTATTATGGCATTGTAAGGCCCTAAGTCTTTGATGATTGAGAATATGACCCGCTGAGTCATTGGCCTGACCTTCACAGGGAGAGCTACATCTCCTAGTGTTGTGGTAGTCCCATTTTTGAGACCAGAGAGGATCACTGGGTGAGTTCAACATTCTAAGGAATTTCATGCGCGAGGCGATAGTGCAACAAGTGCGTCGCCTTGTCAGAGATCTACTAGTACCCTGTGCACATCAAAACCGTTAATACAGAGGGTGAGTACCAAAGCATCATAATGAGGCATAATTATCTTGTTTGGGTAGACAGGAGGAAAGAATATGGGACCATCTATTGGCTTGGTTTCTTCGTGCCTTCCTTCCGCGTGTATAGCATTCACCCTAGCTTTGATTGTGGTGGCTCTTAAGAGCTTCTTCTATTGGCGCTTTGACTGATACCGGTCGTTAAACGGGCCGCCTAATATATAGTTTATGGCAGGTCTGGATTCTGTCGGAGTTGTCACGCCGGCTGTGATTATGTCCGCGGCTTGCCTTGATTCCACCTTGTGGTCAGGTTCTCTTACATATCTCCTGAGGTGTCCCGCCTTGATTAGCTTTTCCACCATAAATTTTAAGCTTCGGCACTAGTTGGTCTCATGTCCATGGTCTCTATGATGTAATCGCAACGCAAGAATTTGTTCCTTTGTGAGGGATCCGTTTGGATCGGGCGAGCCATTTAAACTACATCAAGTCGCGAATGATGGATGATGGCCTCACCATAAGAAGACATTCGATGGGAGTAAAGCTGGGGCTCTCTCTTTGCTTTTGTGATTGATTATGGGATCAGCCAGATCTTTGTTATGATCTTCTTGGATTCGGACTGGCCCCCATTTCCCCGGCGGCCCCATTTCCTCGGCCCGGATGGTTCGCTAATCATGACAATGCAGTTGCTACCTGAATGTTGTCCTCCCGACATTAGTACTGTCCGTCTGTATAATTCTTCCATCGTTACTGGCGGATCTAAAGATAGTGACTGGAAGAAAGGAGTAGATGGCCCAAATCTTCTCCTAAAGTTTTGGAGGACTACGTCCATGTTATACGACTGTTGTTGGATGAAGCACTTGAGCCTCCTTGTGAAGTCACGGATGGACTCTTAGCTGTTGAGAATGGTTTGTAAAGGCTGATGTTTCTCTTTTTGTCTCACGGGTAGAATCTTTGTGATATGAATAGGACCCATAGTTGTTGAGCGAATTTATTGAATAAGCGGGGCTTGGTGAAACAAAGCCAAGCATTTGGCCCCGTAGGCTGAGTCGAATACTTTGCATAACAACTGGTCATTACTAGCATTTAGTGTCATCACCTAATTATAATGGAGCATATGGTCGTAGGCAGCCGAGCCATCGAATATGGTGAAAGTTGGAATGACAAACCCGCGGGGTGGCTTGTAGTTAAGGATGTGTTGCCACACAGGGTGAAAGAGCGTAATCATCGGGTCTCGAGATTGGGTCATTGGCGGTATAGCAAAACATTGAGCGTTGCCGGCGAAATACGGGCGGCCTTGAGTAGCGATGTGTATGGGCAACATCAGTGGGTTCCCCCGAGCTTTACAGTGGCGTCTTGTCTTCTCCTTGCCTCTTTCCTTGCCCTACGAGATGCACCACTAATAGTGTTGTTGAAGGCAGGGTGAGGCGAAGGCCTCTTGGCGATCTGGTCCTTGTGTTTTCTCGAGTATTCTTTACCGGCGAGAGATTTAGGGATGGGAAATTGCCTAAGGACAGCTCATCGTTTGCTGGGGTTTCAACATTGTCATGAGCAACAAGCCCTTTCCCTTTATTGCAGGTGATCAACTGAGCATCGTGGCCTTTATCTCGCACGTCTTTTCCAAGATCGCGGTTTTTTTCAATTTGGGCCTGCAACTGATCATTCTCACGCCGTAAGCGCTCGACCTGACCTTGTAACTCCTTCATCTGTCTTGCTTGTTCCTCTTGGAATTGATTTTTTGGTGATTAGTTCATTAGAATGGTTGTCATTGCAACTGCCTCGAGAGATTTAGACATAGAATGGGGGATTGACAAAGTCCCAAGGTGGTGAAGGGTTATTAGAAAATCGTTGAAGCCCGAGCCCGTGCGGCATGTAGGTGAGACTGTTGGTTCCCACATATAGGAATGAATTATTTATTTACCTTGATCGTCTGATCTCCGGGGCATCAACAGCGCAATGTAAACCTGCAAAAAGGGCGATCCGAAAAGTTTCTACAGTTGGAATTGCATACCTCTCGTCATAGGGGATCCTCCAAATTTATAGAAAGTTCACGAATCCCTCCTTTTCTTCGAATGTAATCTCCTTATCTTTGGGACAAGATCTCTCATTCCTTATCAAAGACTAATTCTTCCTTATCAATGATTGATCTTCTGAGAAGTAAGGAATTTTGAGACTAGGAAATTTGTGAATAAATATTTTTTGCGTATTTCTTGCCTTTATCCATTCGCCCATAACAAACTTGCCATAAGAGGAAGGATTGTTGGCTAGGGGACTTGGAACTTTAGACAGGCCGCCCTGAGGTTGGCCTCTAGGAGGACACCTGAGCTTTCACGGGACAGACCTCTAGATTTCCCAGTTTAGATGGTTCTACGGTTTAATATGGCCAATTGAGCTCGGATAGTTTCATATCATGGACCAGGCGAACCTTGGATCAAACAGGCTAGGCCTTGGGCCCATCAAGTTATGGGTTTAAAAACCGCGGTACTGACACTAGTCTTGGAGGAACATCTGCAGAATCTAATTGAGACTCCTAGATCTTTAAGGCCATGTCATATTCTCTGTTGAAAGGTAGATTTGTGGCTCTTAAAGCCCCAGCTTTCGAAAGTGATTCTCGGATTTGTTGCTTAAAAATGTGCGCATTCTTTTTTTATATCTTTTGATGGTGAATTTAGAGAACAAGTATGAATAGATGGAAGAAAAGACAATCAGAATTTATGTGATATTTGAATGGAAAAACTGAGGGTATGTTTGGTTTTCGGGAAATATTAAAAAACAAACAAAAATTATTTACTTATATTCGATTTCCTATTCTATAAGATATACTATATATATTAGAGTCTATTATGGTCATTGGTTACTTAAGTTAGTGAGGAGATCAGATTAGTAATGAAATTGGGCCTCAGACCCATGAAATCATGAAGTGAGGGTGAAAATGTTCATCAAACCCAAAAATTAAAGAATTCCATTGCATTATTTTCCAAACTATATATTTACATCGTCTAAATTAATTGCATATTCTAATTACAATAAAAAAATTAGTCTAATTACAGAATTGAGTTATGGGAAAGTCCAACAGCATAAACAACAGACATCTGAGACTTCTCCATATTGTAACAAACCTTGATGGGTGGCCATCTTATTCAAGCAAGACTTGATGGTTCCCTCTTTCTAAGCTTTCTCACTTTCCGTACACACCATTCGAGGAATCGGTAGGTATGACCCAATACAACAATGGCCATCAGACCCATCCATACCAAAACCGCAACCACAACCACGTTAGTGATGGCACCCATCATGAAACAGGAAACCGCCGGCATGGAGGTCAAATATGTGAGCGCCATGAATGTTATTGTCACCCACATCGCCACTGTAAGAAGCCACATGATGATCCTTTTCTTCATGGGTAATCCGCTTATAAGCAGAAATATTACGCTCAAGGAAGCTACGAAAGATACTGTGTTGTAGGTCATGAATCTAGGGTACCCAAGTGGATAATTGAAGGCCGTTTTGGAAAATCCAGGAAAGTGAATCATTCTTCCCTGACTTTTGCTCCTGTCATCCTCCCAAACACCGCTGGGAGGAATCAGCTCGGTTTGGAAAGCCATGGCCGCGATCACAGTTGCAATTATCATAAAGGCGTCTCGTTTCTCTTTCAACCAATCTTCATGATTCTTCATACGTGCTTTAATGCTCTTGCGTAGCGAGAGCGCCTGTGCTTTTGCTTTCGGTGGTGGCAGTGCCAGAGTTGGCAGCGCGGGCGGCGCAGCTAGGGAGGTTATGTCAGTTACTCCTATGAATGGGTGAATGTTTCTGGCCCTTAAAGCTCCGGAATTCACCAGAGATTCCCTGATCCCCATTTGTTTTGGGTCTCTTGGCATGTATTCTATGATATCCAAGGCCGTCAAGCCATTTCCGTTCTCTGCGTTTACTTTACTCCTGATTCTTTTATCAAGCAGATATTTAATTGTCTGGAATAGGCAACAGAAAATAAATAAATGAAAGACTAATTAAATAGGAAAACAAACACAAGAAAAAAAAATCTATTATTCCAAATTGGAGTATTCTAGCTATTACCAAATTTGAACGGATCTAAAGCAAAAGTTCATAATGTTGCACCGGGATTACATTCAAGTGATCGAACTCTTAATACAAATATAAGTAAATTGTTATCTATCTATGATTACCTCCGTCTGCTTCAACCCTGCAGCTATATGCAAGACGGTATTTCCATGGTCATCTTTAGCATTGACAAGATCATGATCATTCGTTCCTAATTGAATCAACAGTTTGAGAGCGACCAGCCGGTTTTGTTTCACAACCAAGTGGGCTAGGGTCTCGCCTTGGTCAGTCTGCCATCGGACCACTTCAGCTTTGACTGAACCAACTTGGTGATGACAAGGGCTTGGCCTTTCATCATAGCTAGAAGGAGAGGGGTTCTTCCATCTTCATCTTGAAAAACACAAACATTAGGGTTCACCGATACCAACAAGTTAACCATCTCAAGGTAGCCATTGGTGGCTGCCATGCGAAGAGGCGATCGCCCTTGAGAGTCCGCCGCCATAGCCATGTCGGGTTTTTGACTCACAACGAACTATAAAATCGAGATAGCGAAACATGGCTATGTGGAGAAGGAGTTCGTTCGCGGTGTGTAGCTCGGGCAAGCGAGTGGATCATACGCTCGCTGCGTAATGAATCAACACTCCCTTTCAATGACGCCTCTTACAGTCGTTTCTCACTCTTTAATCTCTCAATTCCTGCCATTGATTCTTGCTATAGCCTAAGCTTTGTATCATTCATTCTTCCTCAACTCTTATCGAGAATAACTTACAGGTACTAGATTTTTGTTGTAATCCTCACATGCGTTACCTCGATCGTTTAACCTTTAGGAGCATCAGCGGCCTTAGTAAAAACTGCAAAATAGGGCGATCGTGGCATTAGGCGGCAGCCTCTCAATGATTAAATTAGCAAAAATATGGAGAAAAGGAAGAAGGAAATTCAACCAGCTTGGATTGATTACCTCTCATCGTGGAGATCCTCTTGATTTATAGAGGGTGGTTTGGAGAATCCCTCCTTTTTTCCTCCGGAAAGAATCTCATTTTCTTTTGGAATGAAATTTCTCTTTCCTTATCAAAAACTAGTTCTTCCGTATCAGGGATTATCCTTCCCTTATCTAGGATTATCTCTTGGGAGTAAAGGAAGTTTAGAAAGTAGGACAATTCGCTGATAATATTGCTTTTGTGGATTTTCCGCTTCTAAGTGATTATTCATAACAAACATCCCATATGGGGTAGAATTCCCATATCGGGTAGAATGGCTGGCTTACAGACTTGAAATCCCAAATGGACCGCCTTAAGCAAGCCTTGGAAAAGTTTGTTCTTGCTTTCCCAAGTGGCCTCTTTAGACTCTCCCATTTGGGGAGTGTCCGCCTTGTTTTGGTGAGGCGAGTGGAATCAGACCGTTTCTTAACACAGGCCAAACGGGCCCCGGGATCATGGTACTCACAATGTCCCCATTTTCCTTAAGCTGGAGTTTTTGAGTTGTTTCAGTAGGGGAAAAATATGGTTGTTTTCGAATGTTGGATGTTTAGAGTCAAAAGGTTTGGGAGAAATGATTAGCGCATTAAATGCTTTCGGAGGCAATGCTCACGTGTGTAAGGCATGGGAATGCACGCCTCTATTATGCATCATTTGTATGTCGTTAACGGCGCATTTTAATGAGCTTTAACGGCATACACTTATAAATAAGGATAGTGGTCTCAAGAGTGGTTTCTTTTACGTCTTCTTAAAAGGAGCCATCGGAAACCCTTTATGCATTGACGAATTTTGATTTTCCTGTGAGTGTTTGCAACTCAAACCTTTTTTGCGTTGCAGGTTTGCTTAAGTATCTTTGTTGTTGGAGGCGTCCTACTGGTTTTTGCTACGGTTTTTGGTTTTTTGGTTTTTTGGTTTGCGTTCCTTAGGTTTTTTCCTTGGTGGGTCATAAAATTTTCAAGGGAGATTTCTTTCTCCTTTCGTGGGGTTTTTTTTTTTTTTGCTTTATGGACCTTAAGTTGACTCCCTTTTATTTTTTTTTATTTTTTTATTTGCTTGTAGAATGACAAGAGGTCACGAAGAGGTTTCGACCAGTCAGGCTGGGCGTAGAAGGGGTACTCCCAGGGCAAAGCCTATTGCAAGTAGTCTAGTTGTTGCCTTGTTTGCAGATGAATTGAGGTTATACAACTAAATTGCTGTCGAAATTAGTCTGGAGACGTCAGACGGTGCGGCTACCATAACTTTAGGGGAGGCAAATAATGTCGTCCCGTTCCATCATTGGTGAAGCAGTTCCTTCATTTCACACAAGCACATCCTACACTCATACATCCAAACGTTTTTTGGATTTTGATGGTTGTAGTGTGCTGAACTCTCTTTACCAGTTAGATATCTCATTGGTGAAGATCCGTTTCATTTATACTTTGAAGTTGGGGATTGGGGACGCGTATTTCGTAGCCATTACTCAATCCCAGCTGTTTATGTGAGCTCCACGACTCCTAAGATGGAGCGGGGTTGTCTTTATTAGAGGCCCATGGTATGAGACCCCTGGCTCTCTAGGGCTTCCTTTTGATCTAAACCAGTCCCTTTCATTCCTAGGTTTGTCTCTATTTTGATGTGTCCCATTTTGGTATGTCTCACATTTCCCTAGGTTGTGGGTTTATTAACATTCCTATCTTCTTGATGATTTGTAGGTAGGCGTAGGTGAGGTTGGCTAGTCAATTGGGTGGAAAAGGCGAGGCTGGATCGCATATGTCTGCTTCTTGAGATCACAAAGAGGGAGCGCCACCATAAGCTCAATCTATCTGTGAAGAACCTGAAGGAGTTGGGTGCCAGTCCTTTCCTTGTCCTTTGCCTAGTGAGGTCGTCAAGGGAGAGCACTATGTTCTTACGAACCTTCTAAGGTTGTTGCCAGGAGGCTCTTCCCAGGCGAAGGCCGCTCTGGAACCCCTTGTCCAGCTAGATCATCTACATTTGGCCATTCAGGACCCTAAGCATGTCTCCTAGGCGGTGAAGAGAAAAAAGAAAAAGAAGACTGGGTAAGTGAAGGCTACCGACGCGGGATTGAAGGGGTTCATGGACTAGACGAATTCTGGAGTTAGTGAGTCAACTGAGGAGGAGGAGGCTTATATGTCTAGTCTTGTTTTCGGTTTTGCTGTGAAGATGCGCAAGTGAGCGGCTAGCGCTCAGAGGATGACTGCCCTTGGTGCTGAATTACCTAGAGGAAATCATCTAAAGATGACCGACCTAGATGAAGAGGCTTGAAAGGTCGATGTTAATAAACGATGGACTCCTAATCCGAGGCTTCCGATGCCTACCGGCTTTAGAGGTGCCCCGGGATGCCCTAGAGGCTTTTTCTGGAGGATGGAATCCCGGCCCAGGGGTCTCTGAGATCTTGAAGGAGTTGTGTGGCGGAGGCTGGTAGAGAGTGATCCTTTGGTGGGTGTTCTTAACCGAGGGCTTGCAAGTGCGGCCTTCACAAGAAACGAGGATGCGACCCTCTGCTACTAAGTTAAATCTCCTCCGCGGGATGGGTCCCTCAGCCGGTCGACCACGGTGGCTCTTAGCTGACGATGCTCGAGAAATCATTGGCGAGATTTAGACTCTTACAGCCAAGAGGAGTCTTGATTCTTAGCCAGGATCGTGAACTTTACACCACTCTTCTCCAAGTGCCGATGGCGGCTCATGCTGAGTAGTATTCCATCTCGTTTCCCGACTACATGGACAGGGAGACCTTCCAGCTCGTGGCTGAAGAAAGGATGCTCATCCACAATCACGACTTTCACCAGTTGGCTGAGTTGGTAAGTTTTGATTCCTAGTTCCTGATTGTTAATTTTGTGTTGTGATTTTCTTCTGACATCTTTTATTTTTTAGGCTGTGAAGACCATTCTTAACATGGCTCGCTAGCATAGGGAATTCCAATCTCGACTGAATGATGATGAAGCTCGACTCTATGCTGGTCGGCCGGAGTCTACAAGCCATAGGGCTTTAGACCGGCTTCCACTAGCCGGCGAAGTCCAAGTCAAAGCATTGAGAGAGGGAGGCTAAGGCGGGTGGGGAGAGGATTGCATGGATGGAGAAGGAAAGAGATGAAGCCAAACAAGAGGCTAAGGTGGCCCACTTGGTGGCTAATGTAGTAGGTGACGCTAAGACAAGGGTGGAGGAGGACCTGATTAGGGTCCAAGAAGCCCTGGTGGCTACGGAGGATGACAGGCACAAGGCGGAGGCTGAGATTGCCTGCTTGGAGGTTGAGTAGACATCTCTCCTGCTATAGCTCAGGGCGACCAAAGATGTGGTGTCCTCCCTCAATTCTCAAGTGAGCAAGGACAAGGAGGCCATGGAGGAAGAGTCTGTGTTTATAAAGGTGGTTTTTGCCACCATGGGTATGGGTGTTGTGTGCTCAAAAAAAATATATGTGGAGACCATCCATAGGTCCCAAAAGGTATGCTTGACTCCATCGATCCGCTGCCTCTTGAGTTATTTGTGAACCTCGGGTGCCCCCCTGTCCAAGCGGCTGTTGAAGGCCACAACGACCAAAGCACCCCCGAGTGAAGAGGCCAAGGAACCCATGGAGACTGCTACCATCGAGGACCAAAGTAGACTTTAGTCCCTCTTTTTCCAACCTCATTTTGTAATTTTTCTTTTTTTAAAGGGGCCTTGTTCGAACGCCACCACTTGTGTACTCTCTGGACGCCATTGGCGCTTTAAGGAAATACACCTTTTTTGTTTACTTCTTCTATTGGTTACTTTTATTTCTCATCACGACGCCATTGGTGCTCTTATAATTTCTAGTTTACTTAAGCCATTGATTCCTTTCATTGTGCAACCCTTTTCCTTAATTCTCGATTAGGATGGTTGCTTTAGGACACCAATGTTAAGTTAGGAGCTGGCAGGGTTCGCCCTTGTGCCAGTAGGCAAGGTACCATTTTCGGGCCTTGGTTGTAGATAATAGGCTAAGAACAACCGTAGGGCTTGGTCGTGTACCAGCAAGCGGGAGGCCTTGTCTGGCTTCTCTTTTGGGAAGTGTGAACGGACTAAAAGCCTTGTATGGTCTTTTGAAAGTGCCAACAGGTTAAGGGCCACGTCTGGTCTTTTGAAAGTGCCAGCAAGCTAGGTGGGCTTGGTAGGCTTCGCATCAAGGGCCAGGTAGGTCTTGGGCCAAACAGGCCCTAGGCTTATGGAGTAATGGGTGTAAAGACCATGGTCCTCACAATACCCCCTGTCCGGGCATCCTCTGTAGTTGCAGTAGCCTAGGTCCATCATGGAGAGGTGACGGAGGAAGCTGAGAGAAGTGCCCCCGTTGGGGATTTAAGTGGAACATCTTAAGTTCCTTTTTTCTTCCACTTTCTCCTTTTTTTTGTAATGGGCCTAATATGGCCGCTTGCATATATCATCATGTAACTAATGACGCCATTGGCGTATTTATGATATGTAACTTTTGGTATTCTTTGTACAAATGACTCCTTTTTACTTTGCAATTTTTTTTTTTACAAATTCCGGCTAGGATTGTTGCTTCAGAGACACCAAGGTTAAGTTATATCAGGCTAGGTACCCTTTTTGGGCTCCAGCCTTAGCAAGCAAGCCAAGAGCCACGATTGTGGTTAAGCGTGTACTAGCAGGCTAAGAACTATGTCTGGTATTGTGAAAGTGCCAACAAGCCTGAAGCCACATCTAGGCTTTTGAAAGTGCCACCGAGGTTGGAGTCACATGGTGGCACGTGAAGTGCCGTGAGTTAGAGCCACATTTGGTCTTTTGAAAGTGCCAATAAGCTAGAGCCATAGTCTGGTCTTTTGAAGGTGCCAGTAGGTTAGAGCCACAGTTTGGTCTTATGAAAATGCCAGCAGGCTAGAGCCATAGTCTGGTCTTATGAAAGTGCCATGAGGCTTGGGCACATACACAGTGCCACGAAGTTCCGGCGGGCTTAGAGCCACATCACAGTCTTACGAAGTGGCAAACGGACTTGGAGCCACACATACGGTCTTAAGGAAAAGGCGATTTGCAAAAGGATTGAAATTTTACTAGTTATACACTCTTGGATACATGACATTCCACATTAAGGCCTTTGGATCGAGTCGTTTAGTTTATTTAACGCCTGACAGTTGCCCCCGCCAAACTACGTGTATGACCCTTCCCAGTTTGGTTGGAACTTCAGTCTGCTAGGTTAGCCGTGTTTTCAAAGACTCTTCTTAAGACCAGCTCTCCATCTCGGAATGTACGAGGTTTTACCCGCCTGTTGTACAGGTTTGTCAATCTTTGCTGGTATGATGCTATACGCACAACTGTAGCTTTGTAGAGCTCATCTATCATATCTAGGTCTTTAGTAGCGACCGGCATTGGCCTCTCGAAAATTTAAGTTTGAAGTGGGCATCCCAATTCTGAGAATTACCAGCCTCCATCCTGTAAGTAAGGGTGAGCATTCGACATTCAGGTTGGCTTCAGTGGTGGATTCACGTAGTCTGTAGAACTCTTGGTAGCTTATCTACCCATTTTCCTTTGGCCGAATGCAGATGCTTTTTCAAAGCTATTAGGAGAGTCTTGTTAGATGATTTCGCCTAGCCGTTGCTTTGTGGGTAGCATGGGGTTGCATACAAGTTCTTGACTTTCAACTTGTTGCAAAAATTCCTGTATACCCTGCTATCAAACTGTGGCCCATTGTCATTCACTATCGATTGTGGTATTTCGAATCGATAAACGATGTTTTTCCATATAATTTGGATGACATCTTTGTCTTTAATGGAGCTAAAGGCTTCAGCTTCTACCCATTTTCTAAAATAGTTTATTGCTACCAATAATAGCTTCTTTTGTGCTAGGGTAGTAGGTAGTGGTCCAACTATATCAATTCCCCACTAGGCGAAGGGTTAGGGGCTCCTTATGGTCGTCAATTTTGGTAGGCACCGCGAGATAGGGACTGGCATTGTGATGATCACACTTCTTGACATAGGAGGCAACATTCGCCCTCATGGTTGGCTAGTAGCCTAGGTGTGGGCCCTATGCGCCAAAGTTCTGCCGCCTTGGTGGTTTTCGCATATTCCTTCGTGAAGTTCCACCAATGCATGCTACCCCTGTTGGGTGGTGAGGCATTTAAGATCTGGTCGTTTAGGGCTGGATTTATCTGACTGCTGGTTCTAGGAGAAAATCGTGCAGCAGACACAGATCTTGTGGGATTCAAGGCCCACACTATCTAGGAGTTCTCTTGAGCTCAAGTAACGGACTATTGGAGTCCTCAGAGAGGGATATTCTTACATCTGTTTACTGGTTAGTACTTGATTAATGGCCGGTACGGTAATAAACCAGGGAGAACCTTGTTTCTTTTGGTTGGCCAGGGATGCGGCCATCGCTACTAAGGTATCGACCTTTTATTTTGAACCCCTCGGGATATGCTTAAGCTTCAAGCCCACGAAGCTCTCAGTCGAGACAACCGGGGCACATACTTGGTGTCTGGCCCCAGTCCAGTGTTCGTATTCCCCGTTTACGTCACACTACGGTTAAGAGTCACTTAAATATGATGATCTTTTATGAGGATATGGAGATTGCGAGATCTATGCAGCTAGGGTGCTCGTATTTTGCCTCTCATTATTGGATCTGAATTCCTAATGCTGCTCATCTATTCTTTCCCCGGTTAGGGCTTTAAGTTGCAAGCCAACATCGGCTCTCGTTTTCTGGGAAGCGCCATCCACATTAAGGATCCACCAGTCGGTGTTACCTTGGTTTGCGTCCTATTGGGGGATTTCTGCTAAAAAGTCTACCAATATTTGTCCTTTTATTTCCAAGTGAGGTTTGTACCGGATACCAACTCGCTTAGCTCGATAGCCCATTAAGCCATCCTTTTTGACAATTCTGGTTTATGTATGGTGCTTCGCAATAGAAGATTAGTCGACCTGACGATAGGGTGTGCTTGGAAGTAGAGACGAGACTTTTAAATTTGCCACATGGAGAAGCTAACCTTGCTTTCTCGAGATGGGTATGTCGAATTTCTACCTCGGATAAGGTTGCTTCACGAAGAATACTGGTCTCTGTTTCCGGTTTTCATATTCTTTGAACAAAGGTGCACTTACTAAGACATTTGAAACTGTTAGGTAAAGATAGAGCGTATCACCTGCTTTGGGGCTAGCCATAATTTGTGGTTTGGTGAGATACTGCTTGATTGCCATGAAAGCCTGGTCGCATTCCTTATTCCAGTTGATAAGTTTTCTCCCTTTAGAATGGTGTCGGCACTGGTAGTGCACGTAAAACAAGATATGAACCCTTGAGAAATTTGCCGATCCGGCCCGATCGATTCTTTGCCTCCTTTTGGAGGTAGGAGATGAGATTGCAGGCGACTCTAAGGTGAATAGGGTTGGCCTCTATCCTCTCGTCACCATAAAGCCAACTTATCACACCTAATTGACATGCGCTAGGGGATTGAGTTTTCATGCCCGCCTTATCTTGACTCAAGGTTTCTTGCAGGTGTTGCGGGTGATCAGGGCATTCTTTGGATTTGACAAGCATATGTCGATGTAGACTTCCATGGTCTTGCCCATCAGTGGTTAAAATATCTTGGTCACCAGCCTCTGATAGGTCGCTTCGATGTTCTTTAAGCTAAAAGGCATTACATTGTAGCAGTATAGCCCATGCGGTGTAATGAAGGTCGTTTTCTCTGCATCAGGCGGGTGCATGGGAATCTGGTGGTATCCAGAGAAATCGTCAAGAGATGACAGAATCCCATGCATTCTGGGTAGTTTACCTCTCTGATAAAACTTGCTCTCTAAAGATTGTCCTCCTCTGTTTGAATAATCGATGCGCGTCACGGTAGAAATGCCTCAGCTACGTCTTCTTGGTTTGGCGGGAGGATAATGTGCGCTTATGAGGCGGCGTTAGGTTGATTTCGATCATATCCGAGTGATTCCAGGTGAACACGTCTATGTTTCTTAACAATACGTGTTGTAGCTGCTCTTTTTTTTCACTGGATGGTAGAGAATTGACGTATGTGAACTTCTCTGGCCCATCCAGCACCACTAACTCAAGGGGATCCATGGCTAATGGGTCCTTCTCTTCCTTCCTGATTTGGGTGGCGAACTCTGGTTGCTATGCGGGGGTGTGATCTTCAAGGGGAGGACTTCCTGAGATATTCTCCCATTTCTATTCCGTATGGATAGTTGATACTCCTTTGCCATGCGGCTGAAGTGAAGTCGCTTAGAAGGTCGAAACGCTCCCGTTGGTCAAATAACTGACCATTTGGTGATATGTTGAAGGGACAGCCTTCATTGAGTACAGGCAGGTCTAACCTACTATGGCATTGTATGGCCCAACATCTTCGTCAACGAAGAACAAAACTTCTTTGGTGGCCTGAGGTCTGGCAGCTGCAAGGGCGTGACGTCTCCTAGTGTTGTGGTTGTTGAGCCATTGAAACTAGAGAGGATTTGCCCGGCTGAGTTCAGCATTCCTAAGGAAAGCTTCATCTGATTGAAGGCTGGTAGCTGCAACAAGTCTGTCGCGCTGCTAGGATCTACCAGCACCTTGCGCACATCAAAACCGTTAATACATAGGGTGAGTACCAATGCATCATAATGGGTGCACAATGACCCTATTCGGGTTTACCGAGAGGAAAGGATATGGGGCCATCTATCGGTTTGGTTTCTTCATGGCTACCCCCCATGTGGATAGCATTTACCCGGGCCGTTACTGTGGCGGCTCTCAAGAGCTTCTTCTGTTGGCGCTTTGATTGATACTGGTCATCAGATAGGCCTCCCAGTATATAGCTTATGGCTTGCTTGGATTCTGATAGGACGACCGCGCCGGCTGTAATTCTATCTGCTGGTGGCCCAGATTCCACCCCATGGTTAACTTCCCTGACATACCTTCTGAGGTGCCCTGCTTTGATCAGTCTTTCCACCATGAACTTTGAAACCCCGACCTTGTTGGTCTCATGCCCATGTCTCTCTATGATAATTGCACTACGGATAGGTTTCTCTGGGATCGGGTGCGGATTAGTGCGGGCCTTGAAATCCCGGCAAGTCACGAATGTGGGCGTGACCTCGTATGAGATGTTCGGGGTGGCGGGGGCTCCTTCTTTTTGTGTAGATCCACAAGATCGTTCGATTTTTCGACCTTCCTTGGGTCAGAATGGCTTCTTCCCATTATTGGGTGTTGCTCTTAGCAGAAGCATATCAATCATGACAATTTGTGTTGCTACAGGATATTGTCTTCCAACCTTAATCTTGGTGAGTATACTTTATACTCATTTTATCCCTATGCTTTACTTATATTTTTAGTATTTTTATTATATAAATAAGTGATCTAATACTCTAAATGTTCAATTTGTAATTAGGTTAACCATGAGTCAATATGGAGTAAAAACAAAAAGATAAAGCCCAAAAATCAACAAACTACACATGCATCAATAGCTATTGTGTTTTGATGTTTTAAGCTACACAATCATCCAAAATGGCTCTGATTGTTATATATATGGATAAGGAACTATCAGAAGCTTTCCAAAAGAGACATATCCACTCCATTTGGACTTCAAATGATCATGTTATGACTCTTGGTAGTTGAAGGAAGATGAAAAGAGAGCTCAAAAGTGACCAGTTGGAGAATTTTGTAACTTAAGCCTTTATCATCATTTCTAAAGTGTTCTTTCTAGCCATATCAAGATTCTACACTCTCTAAGCTTTCCAATGAGTCTAAGATCACCCAAATCGAAGTTTAGATGACAAAGTTATGGACTTACACGAGTTGGTGCGAAGCAGAGAGCTACGACAAAGTCCACGGCGTTGAGAACCAACGTGAGACGTTGGTGGTTTTAGGTCATTTTTGGCCATTTGGAGTCAAAAATTGAGGGTTTTAAAGCTCAGACCCTAAGGAGATGAGGGAAGGTCGGCTAGGGCTCGAATAGGGGGGACTTTGTCCACACTTTGGGAGCAAAGAGGAGGTTTGGACCTGTTTTTTTTAAGACTTGGGAGAAGATCATGAGATTTGTGGAAGAAAATCCGAGAATGACCATCATTTTGATCATTAGAGTTTTTTCTTTCTCTTTTCTCATGTTTTATCCTAAGCTTATGATGTATCAAACCTCTATCGCATGCTTTAAATTCATAGATCTAGGGTTTTGGTTGTATTTTGGACATGGATCGTATATCTAATGGTTGATTTTCCTCTTTCTATTGTCTTTTTGTGATTGTATATCTATTAATTCATGTTTGGTTTCTATTTACATATTGATTTCTAACTAATCTCAATATGGAGAGTGGTTTCTCATGAGATCTAAGAAGTGAGTGAAAAATTAGACATAGATGAATCAACCTAATTAATTGGATACTAGAGATATTAACAATAATTAGAAGCTTTTGTGGTTCTTTGATCTTAATGCATCTTTAACACTTGGGCTACAGCAAGAAACCTAGTGTTAAATGGCAGTTATTTGACCTGAGGTGCTTCTATAATTAACCACATAGATAAGAATCACCTTAGATAAAGTACTTCTCATGAGACAATAGAGTGGAATATTGACCAGATATAATAATGTCCAATTGCATCAACAATTTAGAATTTATATTATCTCTGGTATCCCTAGTTGTATATCTCAATTGTCAGATAGAAATTTCATTAGTTTAATTTATCATAATTGTTAGTTTGGATATTAGAGAAGTATTCTAATTTTGGTACTTAACATCGCCCATTTCCTTGTGGATCGATCTCTGTACATCTCATACTAATCGTATTTATTTGGACAGTTTATACTTCAGTAGGAAGACGTGCTCATTACATATTATTGCATATTCTAATACATCACAAAATACGCCTATCACATTTATATGCCCTGTCAGAGCCCTTCCATGGTCGCTGGCGAGGTCTAAAGACAATGAGTAGAAGAAATGAGTGGATGGCCCAAAGCTCCGGTTCAAGGACTACATCCATGGTCGTAAGCTCCCACCGCCGGACTAACCTCCTGCTGTGAAGTCTCGTACGGATTCCTCTCTTCAAGGCTTGAATAGTCTACAAAGAGCTAATGTTCCTCTTCCACCATATCGAACAAAGATATCGAGAGATGCATGTACCCTAAAGCTCATAGAGCAAGTTTATTGAATTACGCAGGAGCTTATGGAACCAGGCTAGCGCAGGCCCTCGCAGATTGGCTGAGAATACTTTGCACAAATGTGACTGTTGCGTTATCGGGCGCTTTAGTGTCATTGCTCAATTGTAGGAGCATATGATCATAGGGGTTAGTCGGGGAAACATCAAACGGGTGAAAGCTAGAATGGTAAAACCTCGCAGGCGACCATAATCAAGGATGTGCTTGCCTAGTAGCAGAGCATGTCATCTGGGTTCCAAACGAGGGTCAGCGTGACGTAAGGTCGGCAATCGTACCAAAGGCAGGGATGTGGGTCGCGCCGGTGTGTACCAGCCAGGTAGCACCGGTGGCTCCCTGGTGGCTCTGTCGGTACTCATCTTCTTCCCCGCTTCTCCTTACCCTATGAGATGCACCCTTAACGGCATCACCGGGCTGGTGGTGGAGAGGCGAAGGTCTCTCAAGTGATCTGGTCCTCAGGCTCTCTCGGCGGTAATTTTGTAAAATGAGAGATTTAAGGATGGGGAGTTGCCTGAGGACAACTCATGCATCGCTCGCTTAGGTATCATGTCTTTAGGAACAAATGCTTCCTTCCTTTTTATCACGGGCGATCGGCTGTATATTATTGTCACCATATATCTTAGCGCGCCTTAGCTACTTTTTTTTCTATTTAGCTTATGTCATTCTGCTAGCCGACTTGACCTTGCAAACTCCTTCATCCGGTCTTGCTTGTTCCTTCCTTTCTTTCTCTATGTCCTTAAGCCAATGGAGGAGTTATCTTCCTGAGATTGTCTTACTGAATTTCATTATCATACCAAGCCAAGTGAATGAGGACTTAGAATGAGGAATCACAGCTTCTGTGCTACGGCGTATTACTTTACGCTGTCGGGGCTTAAGCCTTGCAAAACACCGTAGTGTTTGACCTTTTGTTCTTCCAATAAATGGTACCAATTGTCTTTACCTCGATCGTCTGACCTCTGGGGCATCAACGTTACAATGCAAACCTGCAAAAAAGGCAATCTAATAGCGTGGGGCTGGCCGCCTCATATTTAAGTCAACAAAAATATGGAGAGAAGGAAGAAGAAGTTCAACCAACTTGATTGATTACATCTCATCATGGAGATCCTCCTCCTAATTTATAGAGGGTGGTTAGAATCCTCATTTTCCTCTCTAAAGAATCTCCTTTCTTTAGGAACAAAATCTCCCTTTCCTTACTAAAGACTAATTTTCCATCGTGGATTATCCTTCCTTTATCTAGGATTTTCTCTCCTAGAGTAAGGGATTCTAAGTTGGAAAATTACCGGAGCACAATGCTTTTGTGGATTTTCTCGTCGGCATTTATTTGTAACAAACTTCCCATATGGGATAGAACATTGGCTGCGACTTGAAATCCTTCACTTAACCTACTTTAAGCAAGTTTTTCCTCAAAGTTTGTCTTTGCTTTTCCCAGCGCCGTCTTGAAACTCTCCCGCCTAAAGAAGTGTCCGCCTTGTTGGCAGGAGGCGAAAGGAATCAGGTCGCTTCTTAACACATAAATGGCTGAGACCCATTGAGTAGCCAATCTTAAAAATCATGGTCACTCACACCTCCCTTTTCAATCTTACATCCTTATCCAACACCAGCATTTCAGATTTCATTTGTTATGGACCTCCTTTTTCGATCTCATTATTGTTGTAAAGTAAACTTAATTTGGAAACCTTTTGAATTATGTTTGGTTTTCAAAGAATATTTTCTTCTATTTGCTATTTAGTTTCTATATTGGGTTTCCGAGAATATTTTGATTTTTTTTAGAAAGTTTCCTTTTTAAGTGGAGATTTGGCTCTATTTGGAACCCATAGCAAACTTAGTAAATTAATTATATGTATATTTAAGCCAATTTTATTTGTTTATCTCATTATATATAATATATAATATGTCTAAGAAATTAAAAATATGTAACATTTTGATTAAATTTAATTCTTTATTTTTCTCGAAGAAAACAAATATAACAAAATAATTTTTTTAGTATTTTATTTTATTTTCATAGCACTTCAAGGTTCCAAATGAAGCTTTTTTTTTGTTTGAGTAGTTTAAATAGGAGACTATGTAATATTTGAGCACAATAGAGAAGAGTATCAAAGTTATAGTATACAATAAAGTTTCTTTTCTTCTCCCAAATTCATATTTCTTAAATTTGTGTTTTTCTTCCCCCAGGGAACGTCTCTTAAGACAATTCGAAAAGGATACTCTAGCTGCTGGCTGTTCCTTGTTTGGTTTTGATGTTGATGATGGGAACTTGGGAAATTTTTCTGATGATGCTCCAACTGGATTTGGGTTGGGGAACTTTTCTGAGGATTTTAATCTCTCATCGTGCTCAAGCCTCTGAGAATGAGCATTGCTACCAAGCCAGGCCAAGGAACAACACATGGGCTATGGTTTTGGAAGACTTGGAGACAGAAGCTTAATGCGTACGAGTGGGCTTGAATGAGAAGGCTTTTAGGGGTTCTCCGTGTAATAAGGCCCTTGGTGGGTTTGAAGCTCAATCAATCCTGCTCTTGAAGAGCTATCTGGGTTCGATCTCGGGGGAAGGCTTAGGTCCATTCATTCGTACAAAGAATGGAGGATTTGTGCGGCCTGTGAATCCTTCACTTTTCAAAAATGCCAAAAGTGCTGGGAGCTTGATCATGAGAGCCAGTCCAGTTATGGTGCCTACAAGGGCATGGGTTCTGCATAATGGAAATATTACAGAATTTGGCTTCAGCTGATTGGAAAGTTTCCACTCAGGGTAACAAGTTAATGCCTCGGAAGATATAACTGGGAAGACAATGCAACAATAGCATGGGGGAACTGTGCCCAGTTTGGAGGCAATCTGAGAGGTTTGTGAGTTTGGTTTAGCTTTTTTATTTTTATTTCTTATTTATTTTTGATCTGGGATCTGAGGACTATCTTTCTCTGTGTTTTTTGATAAATAGTATTTTTATTTTAAAATTGCATTCCTTGATGCAGGCAATCTCTATTACAGCTTGGATCAGAGGCTGGGCAAGAGTTAACTGGTGGACAAAAGAGAGTTAAAGGAAAATCATCTGCTTCCAGATCTAATATGTTGAATTCAAGCTCCCTAGGCAGTGATGCGGGATCAGAGTATGTGTCTCTAGAAGATCTTGCTCCTTTAGCAATGGATAAGATTGAAGCTCTCTCAATTGAAGGGCTGAGAATCCAATCCCGCATGACAGGAGGATGCACCTTCAAGTGCTAGATTTCTTTTAGTGGGCTGACATGTTAAAGTTAGTGATCTATTCAATTTTTGAATTAGGGTTCACAAAAATACTATACCGCTATTATTTTCTTATAACGCCTATTGAATTATCATTATTTCCAAATGTCTAATTCAATTTGATGAAGTATGATATGTTTATTTTATATTTTAGAATACTTTAAATTAATATGTTACTAAAGTAACCTCAAGTAATTTAATTAAATTAATTTTATAATAATGAACTTTCTATATCTATGCTAAAGTAGTCAGCCCAATGGATGATTATTTATGCTGCATGGGTAATAATAGTCTAAATGTGAGACAAATAGTTTTTAACATGCAAACATGTCGGGCCCAAAGAAAGGCATAATGTTTGGCCGTTATAATATTGTCTACATTTAGTGCTATAATTGAGAGTACTGCTAAATTGTTTTTACGTCTGCAAAGACTAAATACAATGTTAAAGTTTGAGACTTTATTAAGGCCTATGTGTATATATATATTTTGTGCTTAAATATATACGTGTGTAGTATTAATGTGAGCATTTGTGTTTATTTTCGGGATCTACTATGTCCGCTATTTCCGCCAATATCGCATTCCTAAGCTTAAGAACCCAAATTTTTAAGAATCGAAGGGAACATGTGATGACGGTATCGCTTAGATCTGGATCATGTATTTAGGTTAGAACTTGCATCTCCTCGAACAACGAGTACTCCCGATCAAAAGTCTGCATATGAGAAATGGGAGAAAGGTCTAACCGTGTGAGTCTAGGCATGGGATGAAGCCTACAATACCGGAATCAATAAAGGTTCCATAAGAAGAAAATGATGCCAAGGCTTCTCCTTAAAGAAGTCTCCGATCGTTATGCCATTAATGAGAAAGCTGGGAGACTAGTACCATTCTGACAAAATAACTACTATGAGGCATAATGGTAAGGGAAGCATAAGGGAGTACATTCTGGAGATGAGCAACTTTGCTGCAAGGCTTAAGGCACTAAAGTTAGAAATGCCTGAAGGCATAGTCGCAGGCACTGATTTTGAACTCTCTTCCCATACAAGATGACACACTTAAGGTGAGTTATAACACTAAAAGGAAAAGTGGTCTTTACATGAACTACTTGGCACAGCGGTGTTCAGGGGAAGAGGAGATTGAAAAGAGGGGAAAACAGAGTGTCAGTCCGCATCCACTTTCCGATCCGGGAAATAAGAAGAGAAAGAGGACCACTAAAGGAAAAGAACCTCCGCGGTCACCTGAGCATCCAGACAAGAACAAAAAAGAAACGGATCTGCTTATCTCCCCGTTTCTTTTGCAAGAAGAATGGCCACTCTAAAGAAAGATTGTTCCACGCTAATCAAAGGTAAAGAAAGGTATGTCTTACAACTTTGTTAGTTCCGTTAATTATTTTGAAACGAGTGACACTTCGTGGATAAGGATACAGAGCTACTAATTACATAAGTGTCACTCATGTGCTTGCTACCTGAGTCACTACCAATTGATAGAAAGATACATCTATACGGAAATGGCAAGAAAAGCTCAAGTACAAGCTATCGGGATATCGTGTTTATGTTAGACTGGGTTTTATTTAATTTGGAAAACACATTTATCAGACCATAATTTAGGACGGAATTTGATTTATAAGCTCATGTTTGGACAAATCGTTATATTTGTTCATTTGGAAATGAAACATTTAGTCTTTTCCAAAATTCTAAAGTTATTGGAACTGGTAGTCTAATTGATAAGCTATATAAATTACATATGCAAAGTCCCAATACAAATTTAATACTAAATGCAACCATGATTGGATCAAAGCGCAAATTAAATAATGAGAAATCCTTGATGTTATGGCATAAGCGCATGTGACATATTTCCAAACAACGAATTGAAAGGCTAATAACTCAAGGAATTCTCATTCGACATGTCATATTTGACATATGTGTGGATTTGCATTAAAGGGAAAAATGACTAACAAAAAGAAAAGACAAAGTAAAGTAAGTGTAGTAACTTTTAGAGCGATATACATACTGATATATGTGACCATTCCTACAAATTTCTCTTGGAATGGCAATACACATAATTTATCAAGCATTTATGACGATTACTACGATATGGTTATTTGTACCTAATACATGAAAAGGCACAAGCCTTAGAAGCACCAAAATTTTCAAAGCGAGGTTGAAAATCAAATAGGGCAAGAAATTTAAAGTCACAACTGACCGTGGAGGGGAATATTACGGTAGATATGATGGATCAGCATCAACGACTGCGGCCTTTGCCAAATACCTTCTCGCATTATACCTCAATACACCATGCCTGGAACTCCAATTCAAAATGGTGTAGCTGAGAGACGCAATAGAACCCTTAAAGACATGGTAAGAAGTATGATTAGTCATTCTTCTCTACCTAATTCATTATGGGGTGAACTCATTGAAGACCGCTTTATATACTCAATAGAGTTCCTGCAGGAAAGGCCGACAAAACCCCATATGAGTTCATGGATCGTAAGAAGCCTAGTATTGTAGACATCCGCACGTCTGGGTTGTCCAATTTCTCAAGTGCAAGGCCTTATAGGCCCAATGAAAGAAAACTCTGACTCAAGGACTAAGCAATGCTATTTCGTGGGATACCCCGAGAGGTCTAAAGGGTATGGTTTTATGACCCTTCAAGTTATGTGTCCCTTCTCGAGACGAATGCCAGTTATTAAGGATAGTGGGAGCACCTGCTAAGGAGGTCATTTTTGAGGAGGA
Source organism: Tetrastigma voinierianum (assembly GCA_016808115.1). Taxonomy (NCBI): domain Eukaryota; kingdom Viridiplantae; phylum Streptophyta; class Magnoliopsida; order Vitales; family Vitaceae; genus Tetrastigma; species Tetrastigma voinierianum. The sequence continues at coordinate 28,237 of JAEQBH010006868.1, forward strand.
GCATGTAAATGTCTTAACCACAAACTACTATTGAAGCTATTATGACAATCAGCATCATTCCATTATTGTGCTATGTTGTGGTAAATGATGACATCTCGCGGCAACTTCAATACAATCGAGGCCCACCAATTAGATTTGAGGAACCACATCAAGAGAAATAGTGGAAGAACCTCAACACCAACCCGAAGTGCCATTAAGGCGATCCACTAGAGAAAGGAGAAAGGTAATTCGATGACTATGTAGTCTTCTTCAGAGCATGAAGGTTTGATACGTGATCGAGGACGATCCTACGTCCGTCAACCGTTTCAAACAAGGTAACCAATCTTAAAAGTGGATTGGCAATGGCGTAAGAGGAAATGAAGTCCATGAAAGATAATGGCTGATCTCATTAATTGGGCCTAGGTAAAGGTATAAAACCAATTGGTTGTAAATGGATATTCAAACCAAACGGATTCAAAAGGCAATGTCGAGAGATATACGCCTTAGTCGCTACTACTTTAACACCTGGGTACAAGGCATAGATTATAAGGACCTTTTCGCCGGGCCAATTTAAAGACTCATTCAGAATTATAATGGCACTTGTAGCTCATTGTGATCTAGAGCTGCACCAAATGGACGTAAAGACAACTTTCCTCAATTGAGACATTGATGAAACTATATACATGGTGCAACCAGAGAACTTTGAGTTAGGAAACCCAAAGCACCTAGTACATGTAGGACTCAAGAAGCCATTTATGGCGAAAAGCGTGCATCTCGCCAATGGTACCGAAATTGATAAGGTGATTTCTTCATATGGTTTCAAGGGAGACATTGTTGATCAGTGCATATATCTGTAAGTCTGGAGCAAGTTTGTTATATTGGTGCTCTATGTGGATGACATTCTACTAGCAAGCAATGATGTAGGTCTATTGCATGACACTAAAAGGTTCTTATCTAGTCATTTTGAAATGAAAGACCTTGGTGATGCATCATATGTTTTGGGTATACAACCATAGGGATCAAGCCAAGATGTATACTTGGCTTATCACAAAGGCCTATATTAATAAGGTGTCGAAAGGTTTAATATGCGACCGTGGCACCGTGTGATACACCTCAGGGCAAAGGGGTGATAAATCTCACCAGTCAATGCCCCAAAATTGAACTTGAGAGAAAAGAAATGGAGAACTACCTCATTCGGCCTACAATAGGGATCTTATGTATGCACAAGTGTGTAATCCGGATATAGCGTACATTGTGGGAATGGGTGATATCCTCGCGTAATCCCGGTATGGATCACTGGAAAGCAGCTAAACGAGTGATGAGGTATCTTCAGAAGACAAAGGATCGTATGCTCACATATCGACGATCCAATCATCTGGAGGTTATTGGGTACTCGGATGCGACTTTGGTGGTGATGTCAAGGTTAGCGTGAAATCGACCCCGTACATCTTCATGTCAAGTGTGTGAGGGGCTATTTCATGGAAAGTGTCATCAAACGCATACTCAGTAGCCTCTTCAAATCCATGGAAGTCAATTTATAGCCCGGCTCTTTGCAGGCATCTTAATTAAGGAATATGGCGCGGGGGAAACTTTATCACGGATCGATTATTGAAGGCATTAATAAGCCGCTTAGGGATTAATCAGATAATAAAGTCGGCAGTTATATTCTAAAATGTAAACCTAGAGTTCATCAAAATCAAAGCACATTGACATTAAGTTTCGTTTTCAAAGAAAGAGTCTATGGTCAAGTGTCAATTTGAGCATATTAGTACACCCATGATTGCGCACTCCACTCACCAAAGGTCATACACCCAGCAGGTTTCATGAGTATGTCGTCGAAGGGTGTAATTAAATTAGACGAGAAAGATAGTGGGAGTTCATTTGGTTTTGTGTAATTATGTGATTGACACGCTATAGTTATTTCATTTTATATGTACGTACATGCTATGATTATTTAATGCATTTATGTTATGTTTCCGACTAATACTCATAGATGTTCATGATTTTTTACTCACGCTTAGCATGTGGTATTTGAAAATATGATACTAGGACTCATTTGAGTCAAGGGAAGAGGACCTTTTTGGAGATAGGCATAATATAGATCATATTTTTATGTAATCTCCAAGCCACACACCTATATTTGATCTATGCCTGATTGTGCCGTTTGTCGACAAAGATAGGTCCTCAAGTACGCATGAATGTAATAAAGGCCACTTTGATCCCATTCTAGTACAATTAATGGACTGGGACATAAAGTATTTCGATTGGACAAAGTATATTTGTAAAGAACTTAAGTGTCCAATCATGTACATATTCGTAACACTTTGTAGCTCAAGTGGGAGATTGTTAGATTTTCAGCCAATGAATAAGTGTTAAATTTGACATGATTGTGCCGTCTATTCAAGAACCCAACAAAGAATGATCTATTCCCGGTTCATATAACATCATTATATATAATTATTTCATTAATTATAAATATGGAATTAATGTGTGTTTTTCCTTATTTCCTTTGCCCTTACGTTGTTTCTACGGGTCAATAACATTAGCAATTAAGCAATTGAGCCAATTTCGGGTTTAAAACCTACGTATCCGGCAGCCCCATTGAGAGAGAACGATTATTGCTTAGGTTTTACAACTAAGACAAACCCTGTATTCCATACTTGGAGTGAGAGCTTCCTCAAGCATCTATCGTTTCCACCTGCAATGGATTCAAGTATGTCTCTGGCAATATCAGCTTATTTGATCTTCGATTAGTACGCATGATTCTAGGTTATGTAGGGTTTTATTCCGCATTTGGGTGTGTCGCAATAAAATCACATATATGTGTTTTTATTCTCATGTATTTAATCTAACACCTTCATGTTAGGAAATTAACATAGAAAATCTTCCATTTATAGAAGATGTATTCGTGCACATAATGGTTTTCCTCAGATACGCTTCCTTTCAGATTCTAGATCAGAGTTATATTGATTGGTGATTGCTTAATTATATGAGACTAATGTGTAACCTAAGCTTACACTATAGGAGAGATTGTGTAACCTAAGCTTAATTATAAGAGAGACTAATGTGTAACCTAAGTCTACCTTCTATATAAATCCTTCCTTGACATCAATGAAAAGTAATTTAGTCAATTCTCTTTTCCTTTTCATGGTATCAGAGCAAGAACTAAAATCCTGACTCCATTGTAACAGCACTGTACCTTCTCGTGTAGCAATCTCTCATCCTTCCGCCACCATGAATGATTCTGGAACATCAAAATCAGACGCATCAAAGTCTGATCTCTCAAACCCTTATTTCACTCACCACTCAGATCATCCAGGTTTGGTTTTGATTTCCAAACCCGAATGGATATAACTACTTTTAGCTTTCATGCTAGAGGGAATCTTTGGCTTGAACAAGAATAAATTGGCTTTGTCAATGGCATCATCAAGGCGTTTCTAAGAAATATCCTCATGACTATGCAACTTGGTCACGCTTGCAAATGATATGGTGCATTCCTCGGATCATTAACAATGTCCTCTAATCCCGAAATTCTCAATTGTGAATCTATTATATACAACCGTCATGAGGTTTGGGAAGATCTTCGTGAGCGATTCTCTCAAAGCAATGCATCCCTCAGATATTTGAGATCCAATGAAATTGCCTACCATCGACAGAGCTGCTTCTTATCCTTCAATTCTATTACACAAACCCAAGAGCTTGTAGGGACGAACTAGCTTCAGATAATGATGCGCTGTTGCAGTAACAATGGGCAGGATCAACAAAGATTGGATGCAATTTAATGGGTTGAATGAATCTTACAACAAGTAATTCAGGGGCGATACTTCTCATGCGAATTTTCTTCCTTCTCCGGTCTCACACAGCATATTCCAGGTGCCAAGAAGAAAAACAAAGGCTTCTAAGTGCGACACACAATCAGATATTCGATTCCAACGCCGCTATGGCCGTAAGGAGCAATTAGATGAAAAAATTCGCTGGAATGGCAAGGTCGACATCTCAGACCGCTTCACAATGGTTCACAAGATTCGTGAAGGTTTGATCAAACAAACGCAGCCAGGATCTTTTCGTAGGGAGACCCCACGCGCCATTAAGTGGGACATGAGACACTTTGGTGGTCGAGAAATGTTAATAAATAACTGATATCCCCAGATACCCAAAGGCAAGAATGTAGTTCCATTTTTAATCTCCATACAAGAATACTGCGGGCTAATCAAGTTTCATGGTGCAAACAAAGATGATGGGAGATCGCTGGCAGGATCGAATCTCAAAGCACAACTTCACCAAACACCTTCTGGATAAAGTGACGGTAAGGTACAAGTTCTCGTGCAAATAACCGTAGCAAACCAGTTTGTTCTAAAATTTCTTCCTCACCGGATCAATATCGATAGCGGTGCAATGTATCATATCTTCATCAAAGCGGCACAGAAGAAGATAAAAATATTTCATTGCCTCCCAGATTGCCGTTTGCGGAGAGAAAAGGTTACACATTGTCGCCATGATCCTCACACAAACTCCCGTTTATTATCTACATTTGATGTATTATGTGTACCTACATTCAAATAAATTTTAATGTCGGGCTAGTCTACCGATAAGAGACTGAATTGTTCAATGACATTTTTCCTCATTGGGGGTGCTTTGCAGATCTATTACAAGGAGGATGATTGGGTAAGCAACGTGATGGATTGTATTACTTAGCAACGCTAATACCATAAAAAACTTAGACCACTTTCATTCATCACCAAACCACCAACCAACTCCGCAACCTCACCACCATCTACCGGATCTATGGTATAGTCGCTTAGGGCATATTTCCATTCTCGTCTCTGAGTTTCGCAAGTTAATAACTTTTTGAAATTTTCAATTCAGTCTAATAACGCTGGCCCTATTTGGTCCTTGGCAAAGCAACATCAAGGATTTTGGTACTAGTGAAATCTCATCAAAAAAACCATTTGATCTATTCATTGCATATTTGGGGTCAGCAGAAATATTCTTCACTTTATGGTGCACATACATTTTTTACTATGATCGATTACACGCTTCACTCTGGATTTTATGATGTTAATAAAAGATGAAGCACAACCTCTTATAAACATTTTTAGTTATGTTTCCAATCAACAATTCATATCAAATTCTTCGAAGTACAATGGTGGAGAATCTTTCACCCAATCCTTTTCAAAGATAATGGTGTTCTTTTCTAGCACTCTTGTGTTTACACGCCCCAACAAAATGGGGTGGTGGAACGCAAACACCGCCACATTTTACAAGTTGCACGAGCCTTGAAAATTCAATCTCAACTCCCTAATCAATTTTGGGGAGAATGATTCACGCCGTCCATATCACATCGACCGCTTTACCTTCACCTCTTTCCTATTTCAAAACACCATTCAATGCCTTTTACTCAAACCACCCTCTTACTGTTCCTAGTTATTGTCTTGTTTATGCTACCAATGTCCATGTTTCCCATAAGTCTGACCACCGCGTGCCATTACTTGTATCTCTATTGGTTATCCCGCTGACAAAAAGCTTATATTGTCTTAATCGATCCACATAATTGCAGGAAATATTCACCAATGTGGATGTACATTTTCAAGGAAAATCACACAATTTTCCTTATGCTTCCTTCGAGGCCTGTCTCCTCCTCTCACTGGCTATTCTTAAGCCCAATTCCTACTCCAATTCACTAATCTAAGCTTCCCTCTCCTTCTTTGCTCGCACCAATCTCACACACCCACTTTCGTCGCACCCATCTCTTCCCCCACAATTTCTAATCTCCCATGATGAGTAGCCCAATGAGCATCCCACCACTTCTAAACTACACCGCCGCCTCCCCAAGGATGCACCTCGCACACCCGCGAGCCATTCCGCCTACATCATCCCTCTTCCTTCATCCCCATCCTACTTCCCTTCTTCATCCCTCCCACCCATCTCCTTACCGCCTACCACAACTACAACCAACCTCAACATCCGAGAGCCCCTTCGCGCTTCCACTGGGTTCTGTATAATCCACCACCGAAACTACGCAGGATTTTGTGGCGTACGCACGCCACTCGACCACCTCCTCTTCCCTGTTTTTCCAGTCCTCTCAAGGTACACGTTTATCCTCGCTAATTATGTTTATAACATCGCTACCAACCTCGCATATCGCCTTTTTTATCATCGCATCAAGAAAGTCACAGCCTAAAAAATTATTTTAAAGCCGCCCCACCTTGTCAGTGAGGCAATGCGTTCAATTGCAGCCCTTCAAAGAATAATGACTCGCCATTCTCCCACAGTGGTAGACGCTTGAAGAGTCATTGGTTATAAGATTAAACATCGCTCTAATGGATCTATTGAGCAATGGCTAAAGCCCGATTATTGCCATGGGTCCACAATTGAAGGGTGTCGACATCGTGGATACTTCCCACCGCCAAAATCATCACCGTCACATTCCTCGCTTTCGCTACCGCTCGGCAGGTCTCTTCACCAATCGGATGTTAACAACACCTTCCTTCATGACGCATCTTCATGAAGTATGAGCTTTACATGTCACCGCCGCTTTCGGGCTTTTGAGACAGGGAGGCAATCGGTGTCGACATGTCGCATGGCTCAAGCATCTGGCAAAGGGTTCTCAAAATTCTTAAGCTATTCGAGTCATAGGTATGTTCAATCTAGAGCTGACTAATCTTTATTCACTAAAATACAAGTAAGTCCTTCACCGCCCCTCTTGATATATGCTGATGATATATTTTGATTACCTGAAATGATCCCGTGAGATTGGCCGGCAGAATGAAGAAATTCCTCGATAATCAATTTCATCTTAAAGATCTCGGTGATTTGAAGTATTTCGGGTATCAAGTATCTTCTCTTCTAAGAATGGGATTTTCATTTCCCAACGTAGTATGCTTTAGAAATCATTAAGGATGAAGTAGATTGTTGTGCACGAGACACCTATTGATAATTCTATGGAGCGAGTTTGAAATTGGTCGATAAAGGTGGATTTACTCAAAAGATCCGGCCACAGAAGGTTGGTTGGTAGATTGATATGCATCTTAATGGCCTCACGGATATTGGCATATTCCGTATGATGTACTAAGCGGTGTTTATGCATCACTTAAGCTTCACATGGAGGCAAGACTCGTGTTTGCGGCGCTTATCTTAAGAATGCACTGCCAAGGATTGTTCTTCTTCCTCAAATAGTGATTTGTGTCAGGAGCCCACAGGATTTAGATCATGGTGATGCTAATCACTAGAAGATCGACCACATGTGTTACCGTGTTCTTTAGCTCCCTCATTAGTCTCATGAGATCGGTAAAATAAAACTAAAACTAAAATGTTTCTTTCTTCACTTGAAGCAAAAATATCGCTATGACAGCTTGTCATGGAGTTAACTTACAAGATCTTAAAGATTTGGGAGTATTGCATCCGTGAACCCGCATCATATAATCGCTGGCCAACAGTTATATTATATATTGCAGCAAACCTAAATTTTTCGCGAGCTTGACTAGACACATTGAAATGGATTGTCATTACATCCGAGATAAGATTATCTCAAGATGATCCGCTGTTACAAGATTTGTGAACTCGCACATCAATTGGCGTATGTCTTGACTACAAAGCTTGGGAAAGATGTTCTTATTTCTATGATTTGCAAGTTGGGAGAGTACGGGACACATCCACTCTCCAACTTGAGGAGTGTTAGGAAATTAACATAGAAAATCTTCCATTTATAGAAGACGATTGAATAACTAGCTTTTCCTCAGAGGCTTTCCTTTGTATTCCTAGATTGTAGTTATATTGATTGGTGATTGCTTAATTATAGGAGAGAGATTGGTGTAACCTGCTTGCACTATAGGAGACTAATGTAAACCTAAGTCTACCTTCTCAGAGCAACTTTCCTCGAGTCAATGAAAAGTAACTAGCCAATTTTCATTTTCATCAAACACGTACGCCTTATTGGGAAAAAATGTCGACCTCAAGGAAAGAAACTTCAAAGAAATTGGCGCTTGATTGGCGCGTGATTTTGTATCCTTATTTTAAAAGAAACTTTTACCAACAAATTGGTTACCTTTTCCATAGAATGGTGACTTGGGGACTTCTTCCTTGAAACCACAAGAGGTTGGCAGGATCGCTTCCGAAGATGTTCCATGATTATAATATGAGGTTGGTGAATCTTTAATGGAGGGGTATTTACTTTCGTAGGATCGCTCACAATTATGCTTTCCATGAGATAAAAGGTAAAGATAGATGCCGATTTTCAGCACTATATTTCTTTCCTCCTTGTAAATGTGGGACTGCTTGTAGTTATGCTTATATGGAATATAATCATGTTCCTTTGAATTAGCAGAATTTTTTTATCAAGAGCGGCAAGGCATTTTATGTCATTTTATGGCTTTCATTTTAAAAAGAAACATTTGCTTTCTCGCTCATTGGCTTTTGTTATAGAGTGATAAAAATGAAGGAAAACTTTCTACCACCATTATGTGCTTCCATTCTTTCCTTTTGCTACTTACTTGTACTTGTTTTTTTATCTCTAAACATTTTAGTTATAATATAGTAAACTGTCTCCATTGGGACTCGACCTGGACCATTTCCCTCACTAAGCCTTACCTTTTTGAAACATTGAGCGTTCTACCATATAAGTTAGGCATGATGGGCTTTTCTTGCACTTTATTCCTCGCATGAATGTGAATCATCTTTCTTGATGAATGGTGTAATTTCGCAGCAAAAGTTGCATTGCGCACTACTTGAATATGGGCAAGATGGTTGGAGTTCCCTATGGTTTAACCAGAGGTCTCAAGTTCGAGTCCTGGGAATGCAATTGTGTTCTATGGTAGAGATTTACTGTCCTTGTTATCCATCCCGGCTTGAATGAGGATTAATTTGGGTGTGGTATGACTTAAAGACGTTCTTCAGGTGCACGAGCCTCGCAAGTGTGACACCGCAGATGCTTGACCAAAAGTTGTATTGGCATATAAGGTTCAGTGCAAGATATATATGACAATTCTAGTATTTTGTCTTTAAGTTGTCTCTTCAAAACACAATTTAATGCATTTTATGAAGAATTGTTCAGTGATCTTGGTTATGAAGACAAGGAGAAGCCAATGAGGCTTCAAATCAAGAGAGTGAAGACTACTAGCAACCCCCTTCATATCATTCCCAAGAATGCCTGCAAGAGTTGGTTGTCTCACTTCCTTCTACAAAGGATATATAACAATATAGATTTTTAACATTTTTACTATTATCGCAGAATTCCTTTAAATACTCTAATAAGTTCTTGGTTATGGTAGGTATGAGGGTAAATCGTTTTCTAGACATAAAGGATGGAACCAAACAAAATGTAGAGCCCATATGTTCAAAGATAAAGATTTTGTTCATTCATTTTTTTTCTTTCATAAAATTTCTAACTTCATAATGAGAGTGGCTTTGGGTGGGGAATTAATACTAAAAGTAGAATTATCTCTATTTCAGAAATTAGAGATACTAAAATGATATAAAATCATATTATATTTAATCATTTTAATAATACTTTCTTAGTTATAACTTATAACCTTGAGGGGTAGCTCATTTGGTATAACGCATTAGGGTGGGTTTACCCAATAGTCATTGGTTCAAGTTTCCTTAAAGCCATGGAAAGTTTTACTCGCCGTTAACTTCAGAACTTGTGGGATTAATCGAGATACGCGTAAGTTGGCCTATACATCCATGATTATAAAAACTTTCTTAATTATAATTACAAAGATCAACATTGAAAAATGATATTCTTAAATAAAATATCATAAAACTATTTTTCATGTTAAACAATTAGTTCATATAAGAAAACTCCAAATTTTGAATAAGAATGACTTAAACAAGTAGGAAAGATAGAAGTGCAAGGTAAAGGAGGTAAAGTTTCCTTCAATTCATACCATACAGCAACAAGGGTTTCAAAGGGGTCATGACAAGCGCGTAATCGGCGCTTGGCAAAGAGAAAGAAAGGATGTGAACTTAATCAAATACCCTCCTCCTCCTAGGCCTCTCAACTCTCCGGGATACGCATGTGTGAGGACCAAGGTGAAAATGACGATCGCTCCCAAGGATATAGACACTTAAATGTGCTCTATCCCCATCCTCATCCTCATCCTCATCCTCATCTTCATCCTCATCCTCACCCTCCCCTCCATTAGTACTCCTGTTTCTAAGCTTTTTCCCCTTATGGGGGCACCATACGAGGATCTAGAAGAAGAACGCCAATGCAACCATTTTTATCAGCTTCCAAAAGTAGTCCAAGAAGACACCTTCATTGTCAAATGACATGGTTAATGAGGCTGCCACCATTGATATGAACACGAAAGTCCACGATCTAAGTGACAAAGTCATTAGCATTAAGATTAAGACCAGGGAGATGGTAAAGGAGACCTTCAGATGTCTAGAATTGAGGACATCCATTAGCGATTGTAATCGAGGTACTTATACCAGTCAGCAGCCACGCCATGATGATCAATGTTCTCGCTTCTCTCTCGTATAACACTGGTCTTGATTGCTTCGCCTTTAGATGAAGGTGGGAAGACATTCTTAATCAAGTTAAGAGCAAAGCAGTGTGATCATATCATGCACATGAGGGATATAGCGGCCCGCCAACTTAAGTCATTAAAAGTTATCACGTCACACACTTTCCTTTGTTCATTATATATTGAACACCGCTCAACAATACAAATTTCCTTCCTCTCTCGACAACACATTATATGATACAAATGGTCAATTAATGAATTGTTGACTATGTGTGCAGAGGAGGGAAGGTTAATACTGGAAGAGGGATGAAGGGTTAACTTGACCACCTTTTGAAAGAAGAAAAGAAAGGATCAAGCTAAAATAAAGGGAAACCCTCATTCAAACTGTATAAAGGAGTCAAAGTGTTTTTTCCTGTAAGAAGAAGGGACACATGAAGAAGGACTGCTCAAAATTTAAGATCTGGCTTGATAAGAAAGGTACTCTACTTTCTTTGTTCATATGAATCTAATATGGTTAATGTTAATCATAACACATGGTGGATTGATCTTCCGTTCCCATAATCCATGTTTCAAATACCTTTACAAGGTATGCAAAATCTAAGGAAGCCGTTGAAGTAAACAATGCATCTATTCGTATAAAGAAGAAGAGTTCAATGTGCAAGTTATTGGATACTTCAAGAAATTTCAGGATAAGTATGCAGAGCGGTTTTACTCGAGAATTGGAAAGACATTTTATGTTCCAAGTTTCTCTAGGAATTTAATTTCACTCTTCAAGACTTGTACTCTTTTAGATTTTCTCTTCTAATTTATAGATTCAGTAGGTTTTAGTTTATCTAATAAATCCAAAGGCTAGTTATGGTGTATCAGTTCCGATGGTCTTTCCATTCAATTACACAATGATGTTACTTATAATTTACATGCATGTTACCACTGGATTAAAAGATGTGTTATGAATGAGAATCCTTCTATGTTATGGCATCGGAGATTGGCAACAAAATCATTGAAAGGAAGAAATTGGTTAATGATGGGGGTGCTTAGTACTTGGATTACCGGGATTTCGGTAGGACTTGGCGTGGAATTGCATTAAGGGTAGCAAAACCAACAAGAGTCTAAAAGTTTTTATACATACTGACATTTGTTGTCCTGGCATGGATGCAAATGGTCCAAATATTTTATCACCTTCATAGATGATTATTCACAATACATGTATCTCTACTTACTTCGTTCCAAAGATGAAGCTTTAGGCTCCTTTAAAGTTTTTAAGGCTGAAGTAGAGAATCAATGGGAAAACATATTAAGATTGTGAGATCAGATATAGGTGGAGAGTACTATGGTAAATACACAGAGAGACAAGCCTTGTGCATTTGCGGTTTCGCAAATGGATCAGTTGTGATACTACACTATGCCTGGTTCTCCGGATCATAATGGTGTGGCAGGAAAGAAGAAACAGAACTTTAATGGACACAGTAAGGAGTATGAGGAGTAATACAAAACTACCTCAATACTTGTGGTCTGAAGCTCTAAAGACGGTAGTGTATATATTAAATCGAGTTCCAACCAAAAGTCATTCCTAAGACGCCTCGAGTTATTCAAAATACTGGAAACCAAGTTTGTGACATATACGCATTTGGGGATGCTTGTCTGAAGTGAGAATTTATAACCTACAAGAAAAGAAGCTAGACCCAAGGACCATTAGTGGGTATTTCATTGGATATTCTGAAAGGTCCAAGGGGTATAGATTTTATCATTCATCCACAAAGACTGGGGATATGGAATCAAGAAATGGGAAATTTCTTGAGAATGACTTGATCAAGAGGGAGTGATAAAGTTTCTGTGATTAATCGCTTATGAGAAGGATCATTATGAAGGTCAACCTCCTGGGTTCAAGTGATAGATTGATTGTCATTTACACCCCCTCAGTACAATTCAAGCGTGAGACAACTACATTTCAAGTTCCATGATATTATATTGATCCCATAGGATCAAGCTGCCAATGAAGAAATCTTAAAATTGTTGAACCAATTGAGCAACAGGTTAATTAACAAATTCCTCAAGATAATGATGAAGCAAACATTAAGAAGATCTACAAGAGTTAGGAACGCACCCAATGATTATATAGTGTATTTATAAGAATTGGACTATAACATTGGAGCCGAAAATGATTCAGAAACATTTTCAAAAGCCATGAGTTCTAAGGAATCAACTCATGGTACAGTGCCATGAAAGAAGAAATGAATTCTACAACATCTAACCAACTTTGGGATCTTGTTGAGTTACTTGATGGTGTCAAAGTCATTGGATGTAAATGGGTCTTTAAAACAAAGAAGGACCCATCGGGACATCGAGACATAAAGGCAAAGACTCGCTTGCCAAAGGATTCACTCAAAGGGTAGGAATCACCACACCTGAGACCTTTTCTCCCCAGATCTAGAAAGACTCTCTCTTCATAATCATGGCATCAAGCACCTATTTTGACTTTGATTTACATCAAATGGATGTGAAAATGACATTCCTTAATAGTAATCAAGAGGAAGAGGTTTACATGAAACAACCTGAAGGATACTCCTATAGTGAAGGTGAGAATTTAGTTTGCAAGCTTAAGAAATCCATATATGGATTATAATGTGCCGCCCAATAGGACAAATTCCATGAAGTCATTATTTCATCTGCATGAAGAAATGTCATGGATCAATGTATATACTAGAAGGTCATTGGGAGTAAGATTTGTTTTCTTGTGTTATATGTGGATGATATTCTACTTGCAACCAATGATATGGGTTTGTTATATGAGGTGAAACAATTTTTCTCAAAGAACTTTGATATGAAGGATATGGGTGATGTAAAACCGGGAAAAATTCAATTTTTTCTGAAAAAGGGTAAAAATGTAATTTCGGTTGAAAAACCTAGAATTTTTCTAGATCTTTGATGATGAAATAGACTTCACCGTTGGAATCGTCTCGTGAAATCTAGTTACTCACACTTCATTGATTCTCAAATAGTCAAGTAATTTCATGTTCGAGGCACCGAGGTAGTAAGTGACATGACACTTGGTTAACACCATTAAGCATGTGTCAAAAGGAGAGATAGTCAAACCAAAAGGGGTCTAAGGGGTGTGTGTGGCCCAGGCCATGTGTCAAGCCCCTAGAGGAAAGAAATCCAAGTTTTGGATAAGATAAGGGAAGAAAGCCAATGAGAAAGGGACATGTGGCAAGGGAAGGTGGGAGGAAACTTCCCACTCTTGACCAAGTAGGGAAAATTTGCGGGAAAGAAGGGAAATAGGAGGGAAAGAAAAAAAGAGAGAAAAGAAAAGAAAGGAGAAGAAAAGAAGAGTGAGAAGCTCCACATTCTCTCTAGAATTTATGGAGATCATCGCTTCTGCTTTTGTCGCAACAAGAGGCAGTTCATCTTACGCGACGAGCCTGTGAGGTACAAGAACAATCACTGGTTTTCACTAAACTACAAGAGGTAGGGGTTCCTCCTTCTTACACTGTTACTTTTATTTAAGAGCCATTTAATGGCATTGGTTTTCGGCTATCAGACTCTGCTCTCAAATCTCCCAAAATTTTGGGACTGAACATCTAAAATTCTTTCTTGATCGGCTGAGCAAACTGGGACTGGATTTTTTTAGTCAGTGTGTGCTATTTTTTATTTATTAGAAAAAAAATGAATAACATGTTGGTTGTGTGAAAATCATGTTAATATACGCTTATTGATGTATTGACATGAGATGCTTGATGGATGTAAATTATATGTAGAAAATATAATTATCCATGATTTATTAATGTTGCATGTAGTACTCATCATGCATGTAGCATGAATTGGCATGAAATGGCATTCTCAATTCATGCATGGGGATATCGCGTGAACTGAAGATGTGGAGCGATGATACGGGTTTTGAATGAATTTGATATCTAGGTCACCAAGAAAAAGAAAGTATATTGGAGTATGTCCACTAAAGTTTGTCGTAGTATGTCCACTAAATATTATCGGAGGGTTGGCTAACAAAATTTTGTCGGAGTATGTCCACTAAATTATATTGGAGGGTTGTCCATCAAATTTTATCGAAGTATATCCAATAAATTATATCAGAGATTGACCAATGAGTTTTCAAAAACAAAAATTTTTTGTTTTGAAAATAGATTTTCATACATGGAAAAATACATGTGTGAGGGAGTCGAGGACTCAAGATATGGGGCGGTGGCATGTAGACATTTGAGTAGAGTGTATACTTGTACTTCAATGTGTGAATGAGCACAGGTATCGCGCAATTTAGAAGGAGTAGCCTTTGTGGAGAATTCATCTAATACCGGGCATTGCTCACCCCGCCGTGGAAAATATTCGCACTCGGGAGGTACACCTAGAGGGACAGAAACACATCCAAGAGCTTAGTTGTGAAAAGGCCAAAATTTTGGATTTTTCATGTATTATTTTGTAAAATTCTAGATATTCATCCGCTGCTTTAATTATGTGGGTAAAGACCCAATTTCAGATATGTGTAAGAAGAACAAGAGTTGTAATGAAACTCATTTTGTATGATTAATACAGTTTGACAAGGTTATTTGCAGGCTCCATGTTGCCTTTGTAACAAAAAGGTTATTGTATATTGAATTTAGGGTGTTTAGAAAGAAAAAAAAAAGGGGAGTTGGAGGTGCAGAAAAGGCCTAGAGAGGCTATTGCGCTTTGGTTTGAAGGTAATAAGGTTTTCCTAGGTCGCGACATAGTTTTCTAGTGCATTGTGTCGCAACATGGTTCCCATGTCGCGTATTACAGTTCATAGGTCATGGTAGAAGTTGTTGTCGGGTCTCGATTGTGGGTTTTCCCGTCACACAGCGTTGCTTTCTTCTGGGGTTTTTTCGCGATAGGGTTCCTCCTTATGTCATGACAACGTTTTATCCTCCATCGTATGCAATGTCGTGGATGAGGGTCCCTTGTGTCGCTTTCGAGATGGTCAAGAGGGTCGGTGGTGATAGGAGCCATAAGAGCCAAGGAAGTGTCGCGACAAGATTTCCTTATTAGATGTGTCGTGAACATAGCACCCCATGTTAAGATATAGTTATTAGGTTAACATTTTTTGCCAAGGAGTGCTTTTTGACTTCTATGCATGTAGTTGGCTAGAAAGGAGTTTTCTATTGCGACATAATATTTTTATGTCAATGGCGTAGTCACATGGAATTATGTCGCTGACAGAGTAGAAGCTCATGTCGCGACAGAGTCACGCTGGGAGTCGGGAAGATTTCTATCTCGACAGAGGATTTTTTAGGTCGCGATAGATCTCGCCACGACAGAAAAGAGGCCATGTGCGCACGTTGATGGAATAGGCAAAAGGCGAAAGCAGATACCTGGGCACGCACGGCTACAAAGTTGCGCATGGATAAGACAAAATGATATATACAAATCTATGACACTACTACCTAAGGACTATTACCTAGTCCCCCGCAACGCGACGCCTAAAACTTGTTAAGACCAAACGAGAGACCAAATTTATGACACTATTACCAAATGACTATTATCTAATCCCCGGAAACTACACCAAAAACTTGATAAGACCACTTCTTATGTGTATGAAAAGATGGAATTGTTCTTTCTTTTGGAAATGGCTCATTTAAAATTTGTGTTTGTGGTCTAGATCACTGCAAGTCAGGGAACAAAAAATCGGTTTTTTCGGCCGATATATCGTCGAAAAATCGGTTTTCGGCCGGCACCGAAGAAAAAAGTGTGAGGGAAAATCGACAGAGGAAAAAATCGGGAACGGTAAATCGCCGATTTTTCTCCAAAACGAAAAACCGATTTTCCAACAAAAATCATGATTGTGGAGCACACGTTTGTGCAGGAATTTCAGTATTAAAATATCGGTAAATATCGTAAAGACAAGAAATATCGTAATCACTATTTGACTCCAAAATTTTTTATAAATACCTATAAAACTATACAATCTTTAGCAAACTAATACCATGCACATCCAATTCATTTAACTCTCAAATTATTTTTTTCTTTGATTTATCTCCAATATTTTGAAGATCTTATTATAATATTATCTTCTTATTAAGATGGGATCCTTCATCAAATAACAATGTAATTGAGCCACATCGATCTTCATTTTGGTTTTAAATTACTAGCTTGTAATAATTTCGATAAATTATAATGAATATTATTTTCAATAAGGTATATTTGCTTATTTATGTCTTTATAAAGTTCAACAAAGTATTTCCATGAATTTCCAAAAGACATTTTATTAATTTTCTATCGAGTATTTTTGTCAAAATATATTCATCGATATTTATCGATATATTTCCGATATATATCCGTTTAAAAATCCTGGGGCGTACCGGGATATATCTCCGCAATTACCGATATTTTGTTCCTTGCTGCAAGTGGACATGTCATGCAAGTACAAAAGGGATAGAAAAGTCCGGGGATGACATTCCTAAGGAGGAAAGATGATAAATCAAAAGTTCAACTACCAAATTACTCAAGATCATTACTATTTGAACTCTACTAATCTGATGATAAGAGAACTGAAATGTAGTCCTAGCCTGAAATCTTACATGTACTAAAGTAAAGTTTAATAAAATTGGGGTTAAGGATTCACTATGAGGCATAACTGGACATGGATCAAATAATAATAATAATCAATTTCTGCATCATTTCGATTCATAGCTCAACCATCAATTGGAAAACTGAATTTGTCAAAGATCCAAGGTAGTATAGTTTGGATTTCTTCTACAACCATACTTTTCACCGATTAAAGGTTCATATTCATTTCTCGAGACAGTTACTTATAATATAAAAACCCTATTTCTAAGAATTAAGTATTTTTTCTCAAGATTATACTCAAATCTTAGGGACTAAAGAATTTTCGCTCTATAGACAGGATTCAAGCCTTCTCCAATTTGATTGATTAATTATCCCCGCACTTCGATGAAAATTTTCATCTCCTTGATTAGATCTTTGCTAACATGGGAACATAATAACTGGGGGTTAGAATATGAGAGGACCCCTGGAAAGATTAAACAGATACTTCATTCAACCATCCTCCAATTATAAGTAAGTTGGTGATCTATCTAAGTAATCCTTCAAAGTCATTAGTTCCATAGTATTAGTCTACCATACCCATAATGACTTGCTCTACACTCTTAGGATTCTCCATCTTTGTGGCACAATTAGAAATTTTGAAATCGAGAGTGAGATACAAGCACTGTATCAAGTACACTATGATTAAAGATTGTGTCGCTAAATTTATAAACAAACCAACAAATAAATTCACTTAATTAAAGTTTTCTTCCTCCTTATGAAGCAAAATAACTATCATCAATGACCCATTTCAGCAAAGTGAGAGCTCAACTCAAAATCGGTTTACTCGGTAAGTGACTAACTCGACGTAGAAACTCAACAAATCATAAACGAACCAAATAAACTCCATAAACTTTCCAAAGATCCATGTAAATCAACAGTGTGAAAATAAGATTTTATAAAGAAATATCAGCTCGAAGCTGCACTACAATACAATACCCAAATCCAGAAAATTAAAGGAAACTAACAGAATGAAACTATACTAAGCTAAATCTACTAAAATGAAAAATAAAAGAAAAAAATAAAAATGTACAAGAGTCTTCAACCACCCGTAGTCCTCGGAGTCGTTGAAAGCTGCGCACATTGCCTTAGAAGCGCAGGTTTCCAATGCGTTGGGCCTCACTTCACATCAACAGATTCCCAAATACCGCCCAAATTGGTCTATTTTTCGTGAAGTAAAAAGGCTCATATGGCTGCAGCTTCGCCTGTCGCGTCAATGCTTCTTGTAATATGTCACGACCTGTTCTCTAGGCTTGCTCTTGGATTATGTCGCGGATATTTTGATAATGTTATGATAAATTTGTATTCAACAATCTGTTTCGTCTCGATAGAATGCCTCAGAATGACACCAAGCCTCTCAAGCACACTCAAATTTTCCAGTGTCCTTTATTCTATCGGAGTTTATATGGTATATAATTTTCTTCTTGAACATGATAAACAATTTTTTTTAGCCTCGGTTTTTCGCTGCAGGATTTCTTTAAGTCCTTAGTTCTTTTATCCCATAAGAAACTCTCGTCGCTGAGAAATTTTTCTTCTTGGTTCTTGTATGTCACTGTTGAGCTGCTTCTTGTTGTGACATAGAATTATATGTTATGGCTAATGGGCCTTTGACCATTAAGTCTTCTTCTACCCCTATCACTACGACCTACTTTCTCTCGTCTAATAGAATTTTTTATCTTAGCTTTTATTGTCACATAAAAACTTTTCACGCTATCTTCTCAGGTTTTAAGCATCTTGTCGTGATAGGGATCTACCTCCTCGTATGTTTTGTTTTCACGATGTAAATAATTCCTTGTCGGACAGATTGTGCTGCTCTGATTGTGAATTTGATTGTTATGTTGCAACATGATTTTCAGTCACGATAGTAATTTCTTCTCGAAGTTGGTTTGTTTTGTACTAGTTGACTTGTTTTAATCAGAGCAATTTCACACGATGCACTGTATTTTGTCATGCGTAGCGTTCATCTATTAGCCTTCAACTTTCATGTTGCTACGTAAATTATATTGTCGCAACACAACTTTGCTCTTGATATTTGTCACGGCAGCAAAGTATCATCACATAAAATTTCTTCAACTATTGAGTTATGTCTGAGCTTTGTTAAGACATTTAGTTGATGGTCGCAAATATATTTCCTTTGGCTCGCTTGAATTTTGTGTCACGACATATAAATTGTGGGTCGCTACGTACTACCGCTTTTCCACCATTTTGCTTCTTTTCTACTCGTTTTCTTTGTTTTCACTTCATTCCTCGCAAACAAAAGTTGGTATCATTCCAGCACTGGGCATACTAGATCTAAAATTGTTAAAAAACATGCGAAAATGGATTAAAATAGATAAGTTTGACTCATCAAATTTAAAACTTGAAGTTTTGTCATTCCTAAGCAAAGAAAGAAATTTTGTCTCAAACAATTCAGCCTTTTTTAAGGACATTTTTCATTAAAGCCTGACAAGTGAACATAAGCCGCCTGTAGAATTACTACTAAACATGTTTCCAATCAGAATCGTAGTATTAATTGTTCACCAACCAACCACAATCCATAAATAAGGTGTGTAACAATTTAATCATTCAATCTTGATTTTTGTGTGTGTGTTGAATTTCACTTCATAGATCGCTTAGCTTTTGGGATAATACTTTAGTTGGCATTCTGCTTCATTCTTACAAATTCATATGCTTCGCTTTATCATATTAATTCCACTAATGTAAGCATTATTACCACCTTCAGATATTAGGTCTTTCAAGCTTGTAATGTTTGGTTTTGGGTGATCAGACAAAAGACAATTTTAGGCTCACTCTTACTCTGTAGATTCTTGACGACTTATACTTTTGCCTTTGATATATCCTTGATTTCTCTTTGATTGTGATTTTCTAACCTTCCCATGTGTGATGATCTCTTTGCATATATTCTTCAAGCCTGCATCTTTTTCTTTCTATTGTTCATACCTTAAGATAACTTTCCTCCCATAGAAACTTTTTCACTTTTCATTTCAATGTTTGAATGGTAATGTTGCCCAAGTTTAGCTCACCCTAACTAACTTTGGGTTAGTAACCCCCATACAAGTCAAGAGCATTAGGGTACTAGGTGCTGAACACCCTAAGAACTTAATTGTTCAAGGGAGAAGTTACAAGACAACTCATTCCTCTTTATGTTTTCACAACTCTTTTCATCACTTTATCTCTTATTATCTCTATGCACTTTTCAACCCACTTTCCTCATTTCTACATTTCAAGATGATATTCCCCAAACTTGTCCCTTTTTTGTCATTGATGTCTTTTTGTCTTGTAACTGGGCAAGGGTTTTTACTATAGGATTATATGTGAAGGGGATTGGGCTTCCATTGCTGGTTGATAATGATATTTGGCTTTAGGCTCAAATAAGGAGCTTAGTGTATAGCTATGCACATCATATAGGTAGCTTGAAAGGCTCAAACTTCAAGGATGGCTTCCAAATCATTTCCTATTAGTGGTATTGCCTAGGATTTGACTAATAATCTAATGTTCTAAGACATTGGTAGACAACTGTGATGGATCCCAAAAGATGTTCCTTTAATCTTGGCAATTCTTTCCAAAGTTATTGTTGACCATGTGTAAAGTTATCGGGATTTTATGATCAAACTGTTTACATCAAACATAATTATAAGTTTTATTTGTTCCATCAATTTAGTAAAACCTTCCTTATTCTTGAAGTTCAATACATTTATCTAAAATCTTAAGCAACTATCCATTTTCATTCATTTCATATCCTCTATCCTAATGCATCTATCAATGGTCTGGTTTCGTTTGAGATTCGTTGTTGTGTTGTTTTTAACAAGTCAAGAAGTTCATTTTGATGATGGGGCATTCAGCTCAAAACAATCCAACACAACCACAATTTCATCAATTCATTTCAACTAAAAATGCTACAGCAACTAGACAATTTGATCCAGGTAGCTGGTTTCTCATTTATTAAACTAAGTAATTATCAATCATGAAACAAAGAAAATTACAAAACAATAAACAATCAAAACACAAAATGAATAGAATTTGCAAATAATTTTTATTTGGTTGATTATTTTGATGACTCCATTGAGGGCGTAGAGGATGAGGGAGATGGAAACAAAGAGGTGAGCTTATTTTATTTTTCTATCATGCTTAGCGGGAAGGGGTAAAGTTGGACTGGGTTCAGTTTATATGCAATCAGAAGGTGAAAACTCGTGGAATCGACTCTGTGGTTGTCTTTAGGCTTACTACTGCTTTCAACTTTTGTTAAGTATAGACCACCTACTTGTCAGGGCCAATTGCTTCACTAGCTTCATTTTGTCTCTTGCCTAATAGACAGAGTTCCCTTACATGCACCCTTGTGTGTAGTACATCTTGATCGTGCTTTTGTTGATCATATACTACAAAAAAGCCAAATAGCTAGGGAAATTTCCCTAGCTATTTAAAGAAATTCCATCAAGTAAAATAGAATAGCTTATGATTTACGAATGGAAATATTCTCTTAGTTAAAGTGCTTGTCGTGAAAAAATTAACTAGAAAAAATCCTTAGCTACTCTTTAACCGACTGAAATTCTAGCCAATTATATATTTTCCCTTACACTTTGGTCAGAATTCAGGAGGACCAATGAAAAATTTTTTTCGATTGAATAGTGATTTAATTGTCCTCAGCTAAATTAGCTAGGGAAAATTCCGTCACTATTTTTGTCTAATTTTAAGTACGGACTGTCCTAACTAAATTAGCTAGGGACAATTCAATTATACTTGTCTAATTTTTTAAGAATATGGAATTGTCCCTGTAGCTAAATTAGCTAGGACAATTCCACTATTTGTAACACCCCCGTCCCGAGAGTGTACAAAGTATATGATACCGTAGGGGTGTATAAGAGCAATTAAATGTCACATAAGAGTATTTTCTTGAGACTGTGGTATTAGGAAATGATATAGAAATGATAATTTATGGTATGAGGTATATAATAGCTGTCATTAAGAAAAGGATATGGAAATCATAACTGCTAGAGATGGGCCACAATACAAATTTCATAAGTTACAATTGCAAAATTGAAAAGCACGAGGTTATTTGCAAATTAAAGGAAATGTTAAATAATAAAAGGAGAAAAACAAAAGCCAACATTCATTTGGTCTCTCAAAAGGCTAGGGTTCACGTGTATGAGAGAAAGGAAAAGGGAGAAAAGGAGAGAAAAGAGAGGAAAGAAGAGAGGAAGGAAGAAAAATGGTGGAGCAAGGGAGATGTGGATTTTTCTTCCCTTCAAGCTTCCCATGCCTCAAGTGGTAAGGGAGAGGGAGCAAAGGAGAAACCAAGAACAAGTAAGTTTTAATGGTGGAAAGTTAGGGTTTGATGTTCTTCATGTCTAATGTCTTGAATTTTCTGGTATGGATGTTAACAGGTATTTAAGGTTTAATGGTGCCGATTTTGATATCAATTGAGAAGGAAATGGATTAGGGCTAGGGTTTTGAAAAAAGAAAGTGAGAGAATTGTTAGGATTTGATAGAAATTGTGTGTGATATGTTGAAGTGGTATAAGGCATCAGATTGGGTGTTTGAGTGAAAAAAAAAGTGGAAGAGAAGCAGCGTTGCAGTGCGTTTGCAGGCGGTCTCAGTGCGGAAATGCCCTGTTTACTCTGTTTCGACCAATTTTTGTATTTTGACCATAACTTGCTCATTTTACAGTCCGATTTGAGTGATTCAAGTTTCCTGGTTAAATAAACTTCTAAGGGAAAAATTTATGAAGGAAGTTCAAAGAAGGTATGAATCCCAAAGTGCCCAGAAAATTTGTCAAAAGTGGAGCTATGTGCAGATTCTGTTCTGCCATCTAGATGTAAACACAATAACTTGTGTTATGTGGTTGAGGGCTTTAGAGGAAGAATTTTAAATTGAAAATTTAAAGAGATGTCGTGGATATATAAGGACTGATCTGGAAGTTTCATAAATTTTGAAGACCGTTTGAATAATTTTTAGTCATAAAGTCTATAAGTATTGTTGGAAAAGGTTGGCGAAATGAATGGTTTTGTGCTTAAGGGTAATTTGTTCATTTGGCTTAAATGAATGTGTATGGTGGATTAAAATGGAAGTTATGATTAATGTATAGTTGTGGTTTTCTTGAAAAAGGTGAAAATGACTATCGGACGGGGAAAGCGGAATTCGACGGGAAGCAAGCGGGATTGAGCGAGGGTGAGCTGTGAGTGAAATGATAGCTGAAAATTGAGTTTTTAAAAGTGAATGGTTTTAATGTTAAATTAGTTTAATGGAAATGTTTATATGTAAATGTTAAGGCATATGGAAATGTTTTATCTTGCATCAATATATATTTATATAAATTATATTGCTGTAAACATGTTAAAACTATTGTAAGTTTAAAAATTTGTAAAGAATGCATATGTATGTTGCATATATATATATATATATATATATATATATATGAGTTTTTCATGATAAAGTAAAGTTTACATGGATTTATAAATGTATTTTGATAAATGCTTTCTTGATGGTTACCCTAACCCCATATATTTGTTATAGTGATATCAGTAGGGGTACCTTAAGCGTGTGGGATTTGGGGCAAGTTATAGGTTACTAGCGGGGAGAGATTAGGTGTCTAGGTAATATCCTTGCATTGATAAGGTGCTATGGCTTTGGAACCCTAGCCTGGCGTGGGTTTCTCAGCGTAAGTAGTGGTTATATTTGGAATGTGTTGTCCTCACCGTCGTGCCGGAAGCTTGTTCGTGTGTTTATTACTGGGTTATGGAAAGAAGAAGAAGAAAGAAAGAAAGAAAGAAAGTTTGAGGCAGCATAAATGTTTAAGGCATAAATGGATTTTCAATGTATAAGTATTTATTATCGGAAAGAAAGAAAGTTTAAGGCACTTGTGTTTAAGGCATAAATTGATTTTAATTGTATAAGTATGTATTATTTTGATATATACTAAATGTTATCTTAATGATGACAATGTACACTCATTGGGCTCTTTTAGCTCATTCTTCATATGTTTCCAAAACATTTCGGGACCAAGACAGGTGCGTCGGTGATTACCCTCACACCAGTGAGTCGAGCCATCGAGGAGACGACACATGTGAGCGCATTGTATAAATGGTTTGCATATTTTATATGTCAAATAGTTTGTCATGTATATGCATATGGATATTTTGAAAAGGGAACTACTTAGGTGGTCGACTTAAGTCAGGCTCCAAGCCCGATCTTTTTATAAAGCTGTGCATGGAGATTGAAGAGTTTTGAATGTTTTGATGATTGAAAAGGAATAATGTATATGGTATATATATTGTGTTGATTGAGTTGTGGACAAGGAGTCACAAGCGGAAGTTGAAAATTTGAAAGATTAGAAGTGTTTTTAAATGCTTATGCGGGTGTTGTAAATTTGGGAAAGTCAGAAAAAGCAGAGGAAACTACGTCGATTTTAAGAAAAATCTAAGTAGACTTTGAAAGAAAAAATTTCCACTTAAGCTTCCGCATTGTTTCTAAAGATATGTAAAAGGATTGTAAAGGGTTCGCTCCATGGATTTTATTTGATGGTTTGAAAAAGTTTCTATCCATTGGAGTCTTAGGGAGGATCCCCCTCGGGTTCATGAAGGTGTCAGGGTGGGATCCTTCAACGTGGTATCGAGCCCGCAGTTTTGAAAATGTTATAAATATTTGAAAATTTTATGTTCATATGATTGTTTTAATGTTTTATTTAAAATTGCATAAATTATTTATGTGATTTAAAATCATATATGTATACATGACATATGAAATTTTGAGTTCCACGAAAATGCGTCGTCGAAGTAGGCCCATACCGAGGAGAGGCTCACGAGGCATTAGTACCACCACCAGAAATGCGAGGTTTCATTTATGAAATAATACTAGATCTTAGGTTGGAAGGTCTAGGAAAAAGGAGTCTGAGACTTTAATTTCAAGATTACACATTTGGAGGATAGGAGAATAGTGTGAGTGAAAAGATCATAAAAGTTGGAAAAGAAATTGTAGGCATGTGTGAAGAGTCCATCATTATCAGCACCTTAGGAGGAATATTGTGTAATGTAAAACGGACTTGTCAAATGGGAGTCTATTAGTGGAATGAAAATGCGATACCCTTGACATGGAAATGATAATGTTACAACGGGTTGAGACGGGGATGAGCAATTAGAGGACATGGGAGATCGATATTTCGAGGAATCAGTGTAGATGATTGTTGAAAAAAAAAAGTTGAAGAAAACGATTCTAATGATAGATTAACATATAAAATGCATGATCTTATACATAATCTTGAACGATCAATTGTAGGATATGAGGTCTTATTCGAGAAATGCCACAAGTCATGTATCAAGAGAAGTTAGTCATGTATCATTTGCTTGAAAAGTTGAATCAATGATAAAAGATAAAATGGAAAAACCAGGTCTATATCATGGCTTGAGGTTTGTTGGCGTAGGTCTTAGTTCGAGATTTGGACCACGGTAGCATCGACTGACCCACACGGTCTGACCGGGTAGTAGAAGCCGCGAGTTAGGGATGAAGGAGCATGGGTTGAAATCCCGAATACGCACGATCAGAACTGGCTTGAGTGGGTCAGCATGGGTTGAGGAGGTTCAGTAAGCAATTAGGGTTTATGGATTATTTATACAAACCTTGATTGAGTTATATTAAGGCTTTAGCTATTAAATTGACATGATTACAGGTTGATTTTAAGAAATTGAAAAGAAAGAATGAGATTATAAGAGTTGTCAATTTAGGTCAAC
The DNA here is from genome assembly GCA_016808115.1 of Tetrastigma voinierianum. Taxonomy (NCBI): domain Eukaryota; kingdom Viridiplantae; phylum Streptophyta; class Magnoliopsida; order Vitales; family Vitaceae; genus Tetrastigma; species Tetrastigma voinierianum. The sequence goes on from JAEQBH010006868.1 coordinate 53,972, forward strand.
CTTGGATGTTAATGAAAGTGATGTTGTTTGATTGGTTTAATTGATTTAATGACATTACTTGAAATATCATGAAGGAATTAATGGAATTAAAGATTGAATAGAAAATGAGATGAGAGGGTTAGACGAAAGGGTTAATTAAATGCATTGGTTTGATTTAGTTTAAATAAATCAATGACATTGGATGAATTATCAAATATAAATTGTTGAAAGAAAATGGAAGAAATTGAAGAAATAATTATGAATGTGTGACATGTAGGATTTGACCACCTTAGAGAAGTATGGAAAAGTGAGTTTCCATTGATTTTAATCAAATTGGAGTGATTACATGCCCCTAATGGAATGTGTTAGGTAATGTTTTAAGAAGAAGAATTGATTAAGATATAAATGCAATTTTACTAAAGTGATTTATGGGTTTTTCACTTTAAGGATACTAATGGCTTGATGTAAGGCTTGCCAGCGAAGATGTTGTCTTGAGCCTTGATTAATTGGAAGTAAATTGGATAAGTTGAGACTTCACTTGGGGTAAGGGATGTTCCCAGCGAGACAACATTCGAGGAACACGATCACGCGGGCATTTTGAGTTTTTAGTCATGCTATTTGGACTTCGAATGCCCGGCCGGCTTTTATGGATCTCATGAGCAGTTTAGGCCTTACTTGCAGATCAATTTGTTATGGTGTTTATTGATATCTCTGCGATCTATTCGGGAGCCCGGTGGAGAGAACATGCGAGCACTTGAGGATAATTACTGCGAGCATTGCGGGAACATCGGTTATGTATATGCTAAAAACTCTCGGTAAGTAATAAGTTTTGGCTAGACGAGTGTGTTGGCTTTTTAGGACACATGGTTTACTGTGAGGAGGACGCCCCAGTGGATCAGCGAGGAGAGGTCGAGAAGCTATGCTGGTGGAAACCTCACTGCAGGTGTTAAGGAGATAAGGGTTTTCCTTGGTATAACGGGATATTTGAGGAGTTTGTTGGGGGGTTCTCGGGATGCGGCCCGATAGGTGACAGAAAAGATATTAAGTATGATTGGGTAGATGCACATCCACTTGAGTTTTGAGGAGTTAAGAAAGATAGATTAACTTCAGCCGGAGTTTAACTTTGCTTTCGATGGGGAAAGATGGATTTGTGGTTTTATAGTGATGTTGCTTCCAAGCAAGGCCTTGGATTACATTTTGATGCGAAATGATAGGGTGATTATGTATGCCTCTAGGCGGCTGAAAAGCATGAGGAGGAATTCCCCTGCACGACCCAGAGCTATTGCGTCGTGTTTACTAAAAATATGGAGACATTACTTTTATGGTGTTTCTTGGCAGGATCTTCAGGATCACTTGAAGTTTTAAATATATTTTCACCCAAAAGAGTTAAACCTAAGGCAAAGAAGATGGCTTCCGAGTTGATTAAGGACTACGGCGTACTATCGAGGTACCATCCGGGGAGAAAGCCCAATGTCGTGCGTGTGCCTTGAGTAGGCGAAGTACTTTGTCTCACATGAATCGGGGTTATCTTCCACTCTTTAGTGAACTGAGGCTTTAGGGGTGATATTAGGTTGAATTCGGGAACCTTATTGGCGTGTTTAGTGGTAGGCTAAGCTTCTGATGGATCGATTCTAGCAGGGCGTGTGAGATCCTGATGATTAAACCAGGAAGAGATAGAAAAAGGGAAGAATGTGGAGTTTCAAATTAGAGATGATGACATGATAGTGAAAAGGACAGAGAGATGTGTGTGCAAGTATGGCGAGGCTGAAGAGACATTATGGAAGAAAACACACATTCATGCGTATGCTATGCATCGAGGTAGTACCAAGATGTCTGAGGGACTTTGAAGAACATTGCGGTGGAATAGGATGAAGAAAAGAAATTGCGGTTTCTTTCGGTGCTAACGCTGTCAGCAAGGTGAAGGTGGGGCATCGAGAGGAGCTGCGGGAAGATACGAGTTATATTTGTTCTAGTAGCATAGGAATGGGAAGATTACTATGGATTTTGTGAGTCTTCACGGACTCGAGAGGTAGCATGATACAATATGGGTTATAGTTGATACGTTTAATGAAGTCTGCTCATTTCTACTAGTTAATGTTGAAGATTCTTTACCCCAGAAGAACCAGCCCGATTGTATGCTGGGTGAATGGTATGAGACTTCATGGGGTTCAGAGTTTGATAGTTTAGGGACGGAGATTCGAGGTTTTACCTCACGGTTTTGCTTTGGTTACGAATGCCTGGCCTTTAGCGCATTTCGGTCGCGGCTTTTCATCCCGCAGAGACGGATGGCGTCGGGAGGACTATCACGGACTTTAGAGGATATGCTTAGGGCATGTGTTATGGAGTTTAGAGGGGCTGGGACACCGTAACCACGATGTGGTTCGCAGCCACAATGCCGAGTTATCGGGCCGGTATTGGTATGGCCTCTTATGAGCTCTTTATGGGACGGAATGTCGAACTCCCGATGCATTTGTGATGAGGTAGGCGAAAGGAAATTAGTAGAGTGCAGAAATTGTCCAGTGACTTGTGATAAGATCAAAGTTATAAGGGATAGATTGAAAATTGCACAAGGCAGATGTCTAGAAAGTTATGGGACAACGTCGTAGAGACTTGCAATTTGAGATAGGTGACGAGGATTTTTTTTTGAAGATTTCACCTTGGAAAGGTGTGTTGTGATTCTAGGAAGCAGGAGTAAAACTTAGCCCAAGGTATATTGGACCTTGAGATTATAGGCAAAGTGGGGCTAGTAGCTTATAAGTTGGAGGATTACTTTGAGGAGTTATCAAGGATTCATGATACATTCCATGTAGCATCGATGTTGAGAAATATATCCCGGATCCTTCACATGTATTGAGGAGAACAGCGGTCAGGTTAAAAGGGAACTTGACTTATGAGATACTTGTGCAGATTGTAGATCGCAAGGAACAGGTGTTGAGGAGTAAAGTGATTCCATTAGTGAAAGTACTATGGAGGAATCATGAGAGGGAGGCAAGCTACTTGGGAGCCAGAGGCTCAGATGCGACGTCATTACCCTCAATTATTTTCCAAATGAGGTATTTTCCTTTCCTTTCTTTTGGAGTTTAGTTTATTCATTTCGAGGACGAAATGTTCCTAAGGAGGGAGGATTTTGTAACACCGTCTCGAGAGAGTGTACAGTACATGATACTGGCAAAGTGTATAAGAGCCTAATGTCACATAGTAATATTTTGGAGACTAAAAATAGGAAATGATAGGAAATGAATTTATGGTATGAGCATAAGGGTATAATAGTCATTAAGCAAAAAGGATATGGAAATCATAATCAAGTTAGAGATGGGCCACAATACAAATTTCATAAGTTACAATTGCAAAATTGAAAAGATAAGGGTTATTTGCAAATTAAAGGAAATGTTAAAATAATAAAAGGAGAAAAACAAAAGCCAAACATTCATTTGGTGTCTTCAAAGGCTAGGGTTCCGTGAGGGAGAAAGGAAAAGGGAGAAAAGGAGAAAAGAGAGGAAAGAAGAGAAAGGGAAGAAAATGGTGGGGAGCAAGGTGGGAGATGTGATTTTTTCTTCTCCTTCAAGACTTTCCCGAGGTGCTCTCTAGTGGTAGCGAGGGAGAGGAGCCAAAACCAAGAACAAGTAAGTTTTAATGTGGTGGGAAAGGGATTAGAGTTTTGATGTTTTTCATGTCTAATGTCTTGGGTACTACGGTATGGATGTTAAATTGGTGGTATTTAAGGTTTAATGGTGCTTCAATTTTGATATCAATTGAGAAAGAAATGGATTAGAGTTAGAGTTTGAAGAAAGAAAGTGAGGAATTGTTAGGGATTTGATAGGGGGTGTGTGTGATATGTTGAAATGGGTATAAGGCATCAGATTGGGTGTTTAGAGTGAAAAAAGTGGAAGAAACACATTACGGTCGTTTTAAGGCGGCCGGTCTCGAGTGCGAGTACTGTTTGCCTGTTTCGACCCGATTTTTGTGTATTTTGGCTATAACTTGCTCATTTCTGATCCGATTTGAGTGATTCAAGTTTCTGGTTAAAATATATTCACCTCTCTTCTCTTCACTTCTTACTCTTTCACCCACTAAAGAAAAAAGAAAAACATATATAAAAAAGCTTCTAAGGGGAAAATTTATATGAGAGGAGTTCAAGAGAAAATTGTAATCCCAAAGTGCCCAGAAAATTTGTCAAAGTGGTATGTGCGGATACAGTACGCATCTAGATGCTAAACAAGTGCTTGTGTTATGTGGTTGAGGGCTTTACAGAAGGAATTTTAAATTTGAAAATTTAAAGAGATGTCATTAAGATAAAGGACTGATCTGGAAATTCATATAAATTTTGAAGACCGTTTTGAATAATTTTTTTTTGAGTCATAAAGTCTACTTGGAAAGTATTGTTGGAAAAAGGTTGGCTAGAAATGAATGGGTTTTTGTGCTTAAGGGTAATTTGTTCATTTAGTTTAAATGAATGTGTATGGTGGATTAAAATGGAAGTTATGATTAATGTATAGTTGTGGTTTCTTGAAAAAGGTGAAAATGACTATCGGACGGGGAAGCGGAGGTCGACGGGAAAGCCGGGTTGGCGGCGGTGGCTTGTGAGTGAAAATATTTTGAGAATTGAGTTTTTAAAAAGTGAATGGTTTTAATGTTAAATTGAAAGTTTAATGGAAATGTTTATGTCGTATTGAGCATATGAAATGTTTTATCTTGCATCAATATATATTTATACTAAATTATATTTATGCATATGTTAGGTATTATAAGAAAGTTTAAAAATTTATAAAGAATGCATATGTATATTTGCATATATATATATATATATATATATATATATATATATATGAGTTTCATGATAAAGTAAAGGATTTACATGGATTTATAAATGTATTTTGATAAATGCTTTCTTGATAGTTACCACCCAACCATATATTTATTATGACTAATATCGAGTAGGGGTACCTTAAGGCGTGTAAGGATTTAGAGGGTAAAGTTATAGGTTACTAGCGGGAGAGGGAATTGGGTGTCTAGAGTAATATCCTTACACGTGATGGAGTGCTATGGCGCGGAACCCTATGCAAGGCGTGAGTTTCTCCGGTAATTGGTTATGGCCCCGGAATGTGGCTGTCCCTCTCACTTAGTGATGCCGGAGCGTTCGTAATGTTTATTCCACACAGGTTCCATCGAGAAAGAAAGAAAGAAAGAAAGAAAGAAAGAAGAAAAGTTTGAGGCATAAATGTTTTAAGGCATAAATGGATTTTAATGTATAAGAAGTATTTATTATCGAGGAAAGAAAGAAAGTTTAAGGCATAAATGTTTAAGGCATAAATTGATTTTAATTGTATAAGTATGTATTATTTTTGATATATATCTGGAAATGTTATCTTAAGACAATGTATACACTCCTTTGGGCTCTTTTGAAGTAATTCCTTTTTCCCATATGTTTCCAAAAACATTTCAAGACCCAAGGCAGTCTTGTGGGTGAAATTGCCCTCTGCCGTTGGAGTCGAGCCACGCATCGAGGCGACCTTACATGTGAGCTAAGTTATATAAAATAGATTTGCATATTTTTATATATGTGAATAGTTTCTGTCATATATATATATTGCATGTATGGATATATTATTTTGAGAAAGGAACTACTTAGGTGGAGTCGAAGCAGAAGTTCGGCTCGAAGCGATCTTTTTATAAAGCGCATGGAATTGAGAGTTTTAAATGTTTTGATGATTGAAGGAATAAATGTATATGGAGTATATATATTGTGTTGATTGAGTTATTGAATGAGAAGAAGTCTAAAGCGAAGTTGAAAATTTGAGAAAGAATTAAAGTGTTTTAATCTTGTCAAAATGTTTATAAAATTTGAAGAAGTCAGAAAAAACTGAGAGAAGCTGCAATTAAGTTTCTGAAAAATCTAAGTGTTTGAAAGAAAGAATTTCCCTTAAACACATGATGTGCTCTGAGATATGTGTAAAGGGTTGTGAAAGGGGTTAACTCAGTAGTTTTGTTGATGGTTTGAGAAAAAAGGTTTCTATGTATCATTTGGGGTGGAACCTCGGGTTCATTGAGGTTAATCCACAGGTGGGATCTTCCACTATTCATGTCGAATTTTGAGAAAAAAATAGCTCGGGTGTAATGCAACACAGGAATTGTCCTAGCTAATTTGGCCCAAAGGGACAGTCCTCTAATTGAATTTGAAATGGCTGTGGAGTTGTCCGCAGCTGAAATTAGCTAGGGACAATTCGCATCTCATCTTGTCAATTTTGAAATAACTGGGATTTGTTCCTGGCCTGAATTTGGCTAGGGAAAGTCATCTTTATTTTCATTCGATTTAGCGAAAATAGCTAAACAAGTAGCTAGGGATCATTCCATATATTCCTTTTCACTATTTATTTTAAAAGGAATTAGAATATACTTTAAATTTTTATATTAATAATGAATAAAAACATATACTAAAAGCAATTTTTTAATTAATTTAACCATGAAGTGACGATGTAGAAATTAATCGTAATGAAATATAATCAATGAAGTAAAAATAAAGCCAACATATATAGGTCTCTAATCATCTAAACTCTGTCGTCGTCCTCATGTTGAGCAGCAGTTGTAGGCAGGGAATTTGTAAGTGAGTTAGGTGCTCTCTTTGAACTCGATGTATATGCATCAAAACTAGCTAATCCTTGCATATTAGTCTGTCCTATTTGTTGCACATTCCATTCTTCATTCCTTTCATCTCATTATTACTTCTTTCATTTCTAACGCATTTCATCCTTGAAAAGAGTAATATATGATCCTTCTCCTTCATTTTGTCTCCATAGCGCAATACATTCATTTGTTTCCATTGTCATTTCTTTCGGCCAGCCTTGTCAGCTACCAGTATGATGGAACTAGACACGTGCAATTTGGAGACAAAGCCCACTCCACGGTGGGTGTCATGCGCTCATTTTGCTTCTTGAGCCTCATGTGGTCTCCCGAATGAATGGGATCATAGTCAATTAGTTGAGATCCATAGAACCCTTAGCTGGTGAGAGCGGGTGTCTACGTTCCTCCACAAGTCCTATGATAAAATAGAAAATAAATTACGATTATAGATATAAATAGAATTAAATATTCTAATATTTTTCATACCACATAACTTTCAACATTTCTTTGTGATATTCAAATAGTTTATTAATATAAAGAGATACTTGCAATCATCAGAGACTTGTTGTCAACAAGTGACCATCTGCTTTCTTCACATACATCTTCACAGAGATCTCATAAAAATTGGGATCTCGACGATTCTCTAGCCCTAAGAAATGCTATGAATTTATTAGAGTAATAACATGTATTACAATTAGGAGCTTGTTATTTAAAATTTGTAAGGCTTAATAACTAATAAAAATATGTTATCAATTTTAATTCATGTTTTTAAAAAATGACAAGGAAAGAAAATTTTAGCCAAAATTCTTAAAACCATGCAAAGGTTTGAATTTTTGGACTATTAGGCCAAGCCCATTAATATTTAAATGTTTTAAAAGTTAAAAATGTTGCAAATCTCGGCGTATCAATGATGAACTTTGACCCTCCTGTGTGGCGAGACATGCATGTACCTGGTCCAGCTACCTCAATCCATCGGTTCTTGCTGGCTATCTCTGATTTTTTTTCTTCACTTCTGGCTCCTCCCAGTATTGAAGCCACTACGGCAACCCTCATCCTGGGTATAAAATCGAGGCCTATCTCTTACAAATGCTTCTAAATTTATGGACTAAGGTCGAGTGTTTAGTTCGCTGGCTTGCTCTCCCACCAATGACTTTATTTGCCATTAAATGTCCAGGTGCCCATGAACACGATTACGTATACAAAAAAAAAAAAAAAGTGTATTAATAACAAGGACATGTACTTTTATGTGCTTGAATAGTAACCAACTTAATAGTTGAACAAATTAGATAATTAATTTGCAAGAACCCATTACAGTTCCAAGAAGATGAAGGAAGAAAAAGAAGAAGAAGAAGAAGAAAAAGAGTTGATTGTCCTAATTTCATATGTGTTATGATACTCTCTGATTGCATCTAAAATAGAATTGTACTGTGGTGGCTTGAACCACTAGTTCTCAATTTATCGCGAGACTAACAAAGCGAAACAAATCTGACAATTCCGATCTGGGGAGACCTGAACATAGGCCCCTTCCGCCTCTTTAGGATCATTGTCTTGATCATCTTGTATTTTTTCTTTCGAAAAAAAAGGTGAATTATAGAGGCTCTGAGATAAGAAGAACAGTACCTGAAAGGGACGTAGACAACGCCTTATTGTCATGATTTTGCTATGAAATTATTACTGCAATCATGTCGAGGAAGAGACAAAAATAATGGAGGCATCTCACCCTTATTTTGTAAGACAGCCCCACATTACATACCAACTTCGATTTTGAAACATGTGAAATGAATAACTAACATACCTAATAATAATATCAAACAGCAGACTATATAAATACTACACCATTTGCAATTAGGAAAGCTTGTAAAATGAGTTTAGTGATTCTTTAATAATTCAGTATGAGTACATCAAAAATAAACAAAATTGTAAAACCCGAGTTTAGAGATAAGTTTATAAAAATTAGAGGAAAAATTAGCCATTGTTTCCTCATCATTAGAGTAAATAAACCCAAAACCTAAGAACCATGATGTGCTGGAATGCGGAGAGATCAAAATCACTCCTCATATTATTGTTCCTTCTCGTGAATGCAGTCGAGGAATTTCTGGATGTCTTTCTTCCTTAAAGTGGTGGCATTTACTGTTCTGCCGACATATAAAGGCCGCGAGGGAGGAATCCAGGAGAGGCGTAAGTACGAGAAAGCAGATTATTTCACTCTATACGGGGGAGAGGAAGAGGTAATTACCTGGTTAATAAGGGCGCGGATCGGAGGCGGGACTAGCATTATCATTTCAAATCAGTGCAGGTTCATCTTTTCTGGGGCTTAGAGCATTGAAACCCCTTGACATATCCACTTTTCGGCTGAGCAGGCTAAGTGAAGTACATATGTATTAAAAGTCACGGTGATACGAGATGAGATGGAAGGTCGAACCAGGTGCGATAGTCAAATTTAGCATCCAGTCAATCTCCATGTTGATGAACCGTAAATTGAAGTCATGACAAAAGCAGGTGATCTCATGCAGTAATCGGCCATCTGATAGGTTTTATTTTATTTTTTTGACAATATGGTTGAATCTCGATATTTTTATCCGATCAAATAATAGTACATAACTATACTTTACAAGTTTTGGAAATCAACATGATACAAGGTATGAAATATCGACAGAAGCCCAGGGTATGACTAAATTTATGGATTGTACCCACCTCAGCCAAAGCCCGTTGCAGTACCTATATATGATTTTTACTCAAAAATAGTAGGGTCATCATAATTAAAAATTGAAGATGACTCAAACTCAAAGAAGGAAAACATTTTGTCTTTCATTCTCTATGGTTGTTTTTATAACTATTAAATCAACATGTCTTTCTTCATGTTTAACCAAACCATATTATATTCATATCCTGTGAATGTTCTATACTTGCAACCTCGCCAGCAGGTAACCCCACTTCCTCCAGTCGATAATAAATCTTCTAACAACCCGCTTTCTCCATCCTTTTTTGAAAGCTAAACTTAGAGCGCACATTGGCATACAGTATACTTGTTGTACCTGATGGTTCAATCCTTTGGGAGTTTTTTCTATATATAGAGGCGCTCCCATGCAGTTCCCATTCGGCTATGTGCATACATGGCGGGAGCTATTGCATAAAGCTTTGGAAGCCTCCTCGAGGATATGTTACCACACTAGCAATCCTTCAAATTTTCATCATTATCCCATGACCCACCTTAATTCCTTTCCACAGAGCCCACTTTGTACCGCTATAACTCCTTTGGAAACACTTAACCGCTTTCCTCACAATTCCGAAATTATCATTTCAAGGGATTTTCATGATCCACCAATCTCGACACCATTTACAAAAGAAGCCCCTTCATAAGAGTAAGCAGTTTCTAATTCCTATATCCCGGCTTGGCCATCCCTCTAATCTAAACCAGTTATAGAACAATTTGAACAAAGCTTCCTCTCTCGAATCCCTCGGGATCTTCTCTGACCTTGAGCTCACCCTTTTTGAAATGATAAACAAAGACATTAAGTAAATTGGTAAATGACACACGGTGCTTTTTGTCGAGCTAGCCCCCAACTCCTTTGATAAATTCAAACTCTTCAACATAGTAAATCATTGTATAAATCTTTCACTACCATGTCATTGTAGATGACGCAAGAAAGGGCCGTCTGAAAGCGAATATTTATTAGTGCGAATCTTGAGCGATTAAAAATTCTTTCCCGCCGTACCACTATGTAAAGAATCCGGCTTGATATCGAAACTCCACTTTGCGCCTTGAACTAAAGCCCGAACTATAGTGCACTTTGGAACTACATCCACATGCCGCCTCCATGTTCATCATGATTCTAAAATGGTAAAACAAACCCTACAAAGTTTTAGATTTCTATTGAGATAATCACATAGTTTGCAAGTTAAAATACACAAACCTTTTTCTCTCATTATTGCGAAGCTATTTCTTTACAATGGGAGGAGATAATTAAGCAAAATTGCAAGGCCAAATTCTATTTCTATCATTTTAGACCAAAAATTGTTAAGCAAAACTCAATCAATTAGAATATAATCATAGCATAAAAGATGAGAAACACAAAACCAAAGAGAAAAAATATGTGGGAGAAATGACTAGTAAAATTGGGACATAATACAATAAGCCACTTGATCGGTATTTGAAATGTACGATGGCGAAAACCACTTGCCAATATCTATTCCAATAATGGCTGCATAACTCTGATAATGGGAATCAAACTGAGAAAGTGAAACGAGACACACACACATATAAAGCTACACAGATGGAGGAATTCTAACTGATGCAATTTAGATGAAAGGTGTGAGAGGAGAGATGCTGAATTAAAAAATAAAAATGCAAGCTTTAAAAGCATGTAGAAGTTACTCATTGTATTTTGAGCTAATAAGATTTGTGTTTTCTATTTCCAGAAATGAACATGGTGAAGCAACGACTTACTTACATCACCAATGCATGAGATTGATGTATATATAAAAGAAAGAGTCAAAGGACCAGTATTGTCACTGAAGCAATCCTACAGAAGTTATTAAGAAGATGATTAAAGATTAACTCTACATTTGTTCCCTCCATGATTGATAGGTTATTAGGCACCATATGGCTTGGGAGGGTTTAGGCGAGGACCATTGTTTTTAAGACTTTTATTTTAGAGTACATTTGTGAAGAATCCATATTAATATACATCTATGATGTTTTTACATCCAAGAAAACAAGAAAACAAAATATACATTTAGTGTGCTTAATTAACAATGTTGACTTTATATTATAAAGTATCAACAGTATGGCTTATTACCTACGCATAAACCTTACGTTATGGACATAATACGAATAGACATGCCGGTTCTAGGCATTTCCTTCCAAATCTCTACATCAATCGATAGAAAAGTCGAGAATAAATATTTAAAACCTCTTTTAGGACGGACCACAAGAGCAAATGCAAATGCGAGCACCACCACTTAGAGAAATGGACCCGCTCTCTCTATGAATTGGCAATAGGCACACACAAAATAATGCTTTTTGCATCTTTGATGACTAAGTATTGCTCTAGGCACTACAAATGATACCTGTTCATGAAAAATATCCAAGTATATGATAAATCTAGACAATAAATCCCAACGGGAAAACTAAAAATATTAATGATATACAAATTAGACGCTATAAATCCCACGTGGAAACAAAAACATTAATGATATACATATAAAATGTATATTTTCTTTTAAATCAAATCGATGTTTCTCATCAAAACTCAAAACATCACGTAATGAGAATGACTCTATTGTTAAAAAGAAATTAGGAAAATGGTAAAAATGATGGTTTTCAGTGAGATTTGAGAGCATCAACGAAGGATAGCATGTGATCCCAACTTTGAGATTTAAGAGCGAGACTAAATAAGCAGTAGAAACTTTTAACAATGCAATGAGTACGCTACCTTTGTGATGATCTTTTATTAGACACATTTTTTCCCATTGATTACTTGATCCTTGATGTCACGGAAGCGAGTAGATGCATAGATCTTTGGGATAAGTTTCTTGCCCGTATATATCGAAGAAAAACCATTCATCGGCTCCCTATGGCCGTATTTGGTTAGCGAGAATGCAAGGTTGAGAATGAATATTCCTTTCTGATTCCTCGAGAAGAGAATGGAATGGTTTCAAATTTCATTCCTAAGTTTGGATAGCACGGGATTCAGAAATAGGAAAAACTTCTGTTTCCATTGAGGTGTTTGCAAAGCATTAGAAATTGAAACTAAAGTGAATACTTGTGCCACTTTTAGAGATCTACTACAACTTTGGGGTGATCATCCAAAATTTTCATTTCTTATCAACAAAATATCAATCAACACCAAAAGTATTTAGAAAATATTTTCTCTAACCATCATTTTAAGGAACCAAACCAAAAATTTTCCATCTTTTATTAACGAAATAATGCAAAACATGAAATAAAACAAATCATTTTATGATTACTCTCCGCTTTCTTGGCAACTAAACAAAAAACAAAAACAAAAATCTTCATTTCCTCATACATGACATCATCAATAGGAATTAGATCCATGAAATTGAATAAAGAAATGAAATATCATTTCTTTTTCCTTTACATACGAAAACTTAGACCAATGAAATCTCCACAAATCTCATCATTTATCTTTTGTTTTACTTTATGATTAACAAACCAAACATCCACATATCATAATAATATAAATAAATTACTGAAAAATATGATGAAATAATGTTTTTTATTTGTTATCATTGAAAATCTGGTATTTCTGCTTGTATATTTTGTTTCCACCTCAAGAGGATACATGAGAATAACTAAGGGACGTGGAGAGATGAAAATCATAAGTTAGACAAATCTTAGATGAAGCCACAACATGCTACCAAATATTTGAATAGCCCACCAATGAGTGAGTCCCATTTCACCATTTCGAATTTTAACTAACAAGATTGGCCTTAATGTATAAGTAAGAGAGTTGGTCGACAAGTTTGGAGTTCAAAGAAACATTAAACCATGGAGTTAGGCCCTGTATTAGATAACTCAGAAAGTTTAATAAAGGTTCGTGCTTGTTTGGATAATTTTGCTAAAAAATTGCTATATTTAAAACTAAAAATAACTTGATAAGTCAAAGTTACTTCTAGAAAATCTATTTAGGAAGGCTTCTATGCAATGTTATCAATTATGGTGTACTTGAAACTATGTTTTGCTCTAGCAAGCTGAACCCACAAAACAAAAAGTTATTCTAAACATGGCCTAAATACAAATAAAGACCAAATCCAGAAGTCTCATGGTTTGCAAGAAAAATAAGGAAGAAACGAGCATCTCTTTTTAGGTATGAAGTTTCATTCTCTTGATCTGTTCCTATCGGAACGTTAAAAATTCATTTTAATTAAAGGCCCTAATGGCTGCAGCATTGATGTGGTTTCTCTATAGTCTATATCAGCGATTTGCTTTTCTGTGACCAATTCTCTGACGAGAAACCCAGGAGCGACAAGCGTGGAAACAACCAATCTGACCCACACTTTGTTTTAAGCGAGACGGTAGTTTCCTCCGAATGTCGACACCAGCTAGCCTCATGCTTCTCGATGGCCTTTGAGAAGCATTACGGCAGTTAAACAATCCACCCACGACCATTCTGGCAATAATTCCACGTCCTCATAAACCAAGGCCGCAAGCATTTGCGTTTACGACTCTCTGAAACAGCAACTCACCTTGATTTCACAATCCCCAACATCTTAGCTATTCGATTCAAACCTCACCCTAGCGAACAAAAACACGCAGCCCAGAAAGAGTAAATTCATGGACGGAGAGATCGGGATCAAACCGCTAAAGCCTCACAAGCGTGATTTGGCGGCCCGAAATCAAAAGAAAATGAAGTAGAGAGGCGCTAAACCGATCGTGACTTATTTGAAGTGGGGGCAGTCGAGTGAGATGGAAGAGGGTGCACCTGAGACTCTAGCTGGTTAGGCAGAGTTAGGTATGGCGAGACGAGAGAGTGCTGGTGATCAAAGCATTTGACCACCAGTTTTGGGATTGAATTTGGATCCTCATTTTCAATATGTTCTTTGCGTCTTCCTTTTGGCGGTTTTAAAATTATTGGTGCACGCTATGAGATTCCACTATGTACAGCGCTATGGGTATAGATGATGAGTTTAGGTCTTCAAATCCTACCATGTCCAAGATGGGGAGCGTTTATTTGGATTGATGTCAAATCTAGATCAATGCATTTTACAAGATTAGACAAAAAAAAAGTGATGTTACTTGTTAATAGAAAGGAAATAAATATGAAAATATATTTTATATATATATTTTTAAGTTAAATCATTTTTTAATACAACGTAGTTAAGTAAGCTTATCTACGAAAAAAAAATTTATATATACTATATTAAAGAAAAATATTATTTATTTAAATTTGTAATAAATCGATAGACCTAATATATAAATAGCTAAAAATCATATAAAATGAAACAATACTTAAGTTAATTATATAATATATTTGATAAAATAGTGACTAAAATATCTATAACTCCAGTTTTTCTTGTAATAAGTCGATAGATCTATATATAATAGTTAAAAATCATATAAGATGAAACAATACTTAAGTTAATTATATAATAAGTTGAAATAAACTAGTGACTAAAGTCATATATTGTCACTTTGAAACGATTCATATATCATATAAAAGATATTTTAAATCATACCATGCTTAAACTCCAAGCTAAAATGGATCATAAAGACGGTAAACCTCTATCACACTTAATATTATTTACATTCATATAGCTCGAACTGAAACCTACATTTAAATTAAAAAAACTTCAACCATCATATTTTCGGAATAATAAGATTATGATTACATTTTTAAAGTATTTTTAAAGCCATTTAGTTTAATGTTCTTCCTGAGTATTGTGTTATTCTAAAATGATATACAAAATTGAACTTTTCAAGATTTTACATTTAAATCTAATAAATCCCAATATTTTATAAAAGTATCAACAATTTGTAGTTGTAGTTTGGCTCCGAGTCCTGAGTCGCGGCTGGCTCGCCCCCGCCAACACGGTTGCAACTCAAAGTCCTACTGCACTACATGACTATGGCGGCTGAGGCGAGAGATTGATGGGAGAAGGAGCGAAGCTAAAACCACTGCTTTTCTCTTTTATTTTCAATTTCCCAAACCCTAATCCGGTCCCCTCGGAGGACCGGCAATTTGGGCTATGACGGGGCCAATCCATGTGGGCTGAAGCAGCAATGCTGTCCATAGATTCGGGTTTGCTTTGAGTTAGGATTCGCGATCCATTGTCATTTTTCAACTCAATTTTTCCAATTCAAACTTTTATAAAAGGTCATTTTTGTCAAGGTGATTAAATTTATTAATTTTTGGTTAACAAACTTATTATAAATTGGTTGTGCAGCCCTCCTCCACGATCCCGAACTTATTGCAAAATTTAAATGGTGAGCATAACGGATTGAGGAGGGTCACCAGAGTTAAGTCGTCTGCAGACACGATTAAGAAATATCGCGATATATCGAAAATATCAGACATCTTTGGGGTCGAACCCGATCCACAAATCCTAGAATGGCAAGCTCTATCCACCAAGCCGCTTTAGGCTTTTTGATATTTAAGGCATAAAAATAATATATATTTGAGAATAAATCATACTTTTTCAACTTTTTTATAACATTAATCTTATTTTTAAAAATAACTAGCACATGGTTTTTATTTTTTCATATTCATGATTTAAAATTCAAAAAAAATAATAATATATATTAAAAATAAGTAATTAATAATTTTTATAATATTTTATAAATTTATTATTAATTGATTAGATAAAATATTAAATATTAATATAATTTAAAATTATAAATTAATGATAATAAAATGTAATGTAATAATAATTTATTTTAATGGATAAATTTCAATAATATATATTTTTAATTTAATATATATTGAAGAGATAATTTTAAAAGATAACATTATCTTTTTTAAATAAAATATAATTATAATAATAATAATTTATTTTAATGAATAAGTCTTATAATATATATTTAAATTCTAAAATTATAATGATTTTTCATGCAATGATAATTTTTAAAAAGATAATATTTAAATTTTGAAACTTTTTATTATATTTTCCTGAAATCTTATCTAATTTGTGTTTTTATGGTTTTTTAATGTAAAAATAATTCATGAATCTATATCTATATATATCAGTGAAGTAAATCTTTTATCCGTGACAAGTTCAGTTAATACATTATAATTAATTATTTATGAGGGAATACTTTTATCTAAGATGAGGCAGTGAAAGTTTTTTTTGAGCATCTAATTCATTCATTTTCATGCATCATTATCATTTGTAATGGTACATTTTCTAAGGTTGAACTGGGACCTTATGGCAGCAGAGTGAGTGTATATTTAAGATTGGCGAGCATGTTGAGTTCTATTTTTAAAATAATTTA
This sequence comes from Tetrastigma voinierianum, assembly GCA_016808115.1. Taxonomy (NCBI): domain Eukaryota; kingdom Viridiplantae; phylum Streptophyta; class Magnoliopsida; order Vitales; family Vitaceae; genus Tetrastigma; species Tetrastigma voinierianum. Next base: position 70,521 of record JAEQBH010006868.1, read on the forward strand.
TTAGAAAACAATTTTAAAAACACAAAGGCTGGGCTTTATGTTCTCTTAGCCATTTTTGTCTTAATTTAGTATTTTTGTATTCTCAGTGTTTTCATAAAATAAAATAAACAAAACATGTTCTCCTGTTTTCCTTATTCTTTTTAAGAACATAATTTTTTAAAAAACAAGATCAGCGACTCTAAGGGTTGTTTGATTCCTATTTTTTGAAAACAATTATTGAGAAACGGAGTTTTTAAAAATACATAAACTTACCTACAATTTTGATGCTCCATACGAAAAATGTTCTTGTTATGTGAATTCAATGTTTTATGTGTTTTTTATGTTTTTCAGAACCAAAATAATTGAAACCAAACATGTTGTCTCATTTTTGTAATCTCTTGTTTTGAACATGAAGCGGTTTTAAAAATACTGACTAAAACAGGAAACCTAGATTTAGGTGGGATAGCTTGGTATATTTGGCCCCAAAAACTTAGGATTGAAAATTCACATAAATAAAACCAAGAATTGAATTTCCTAAATGAGAATTTTGAGGGTAAGATTAGCGCATCTTAAGTCACCAGCTATTTAGTATAGACAAATCCCTAGCTAAATGCATATTTGCCATTTTGCTGAAATAAAATTTAAGGGCACCAATAGCGACGGATATTTTCCCTATAGCTATTTTTAGCTAGGGACGATCCTAGCTAAATATATAAAACATGAACGAATTATTAGCTATAGAGATTAACGACGGACAACGTCAAGAACAGCTAAATAGCTAAGGGAAAAATCCTTTTTAGCTAAATTCACTGGTGGGCATAAATAGCGCGGTTGAGTCCTAACTATTTTAGGTAGGGATCCAATCCTAGCTAAATATAAAACAAAGGAAGCAAAAATAATTCGGTATAGACTTAGCGCGGACATAATCCTAGCCTAAATAAGTAGGAAAAATCATAGCTAAATGCATGCATAATAACAATTTAAGGGCACCCAATGGCGGCCGGATTTGGTCCCTAACTATTTTAGCTAGGGACCAATCCCTAGCTAAATATATAAAACAAAACAAAAAATAATTCGGTATAGACTTAACGACGGAAACAATCCCTAGCTAAATAGCTAGGGAAAAATCCCTAGCTAAATGCATATATTTTGTAAAAATAACAATTTAAGGGCTTTTATAGCGATGGAATTTTCCTAACTATTTATCTAAAGGACTAATCCCCTAACTAAATACATAAATCAAAATAAAAATATTTGGTATAGACTTAACAGCAGGACGCTATCCCTAGCTAAATAGCTAGGAAAATCAACTAAATGCATACATTTTATTGAAACAACAATTTAAGAGCAATAATGCTTGTAGTTTTCCTATCCTATTGTAGCTAGGAAAATCCTAGCTATACATATAAAATTGTAAAAAAATATTTCCAAATCATGATTTAGCGATGGATTTGTTCTCTAGCTAATTAAGCTAGGGGAAAATCGGAGTCTCTAAAGTTGTTTAACTAAATTCAGCTGCGCGATCTTTTGCGCCAAAATCAACGACAATATTAGCTAGGGACTTTGTCCGTCACAAATTTCCGTCTCTAATCGGTCACAAATCCGTCGCAAAATTTCATTAAATTCGAATAAAATCTCTCGCCACTATTCGTCGCTAATCCCTTGCAAATTATCTAGGGATTATTTCTCTAGCTAATTTCCGTAGCTAATCCGATAATTTCTTGTAGTGATATCCGGGGCTTTACATCCGACACTTCTCCACGTAGTTCGGGGTGCCCTCAATTCCCTTGTCCCTTTTTCGATCATAGCTTTGATTTCCTTCTTATGTTCCTTGTACACATACCCAAAGGCATATGCCTTTTGCAGCATGTTCTTCTCCATAGCATCCTCCATTTCCTTCATGATTTTGAATAGCTTAGGAATGATCTGTGAACACGATAACCTTGTTCCCTATAAGATATGGTCTGAATTTGTCAAAAGCAAACACATCAACTAACAATTCTTTCTCTGTTGTAGCATAGTTGAGTTGTGCATCATTCAGCGTTATTTAACACCTTAGATGGCATAAAGACCTTTTCTTTTATGTCCCGGCTAAGAAAGCAATGTAAGGGTGCATCGCACATGAAGGTTCAAATGGAAGGTTCGATTTCTGGGTGACGCTACTATAGGAAATTTGAGAAGTCGATTTCTTTTTCATCAACTCAAAAGCATGTAGGCATGGCTCATTGAGTTCAAGCGACACACCTTGCGTAGGTCAGGCAATGGTTTGGAAACTTTAGAAATCTGGATGGGCATGTAAAACCTACATAGCCCGAGAGGCTTGTAATCCCTTTATTGATGGCGGGAGGAGTCGGTTTCTCTATGATCTCGATCTTGGCTGTTGAGCCTCAGTTCCTCTTGGGATGTCAGATGCCTGGCACTTTTGCGTTTAACATAATTGGTTTCCATACCTCTTGGCACCCGACATGAAGTTAAATAGGCACTCATCAAATTGTGAATCCAATCCTTTGAAAAATCATCCATGAAGACTTCAATGGATTGCCATTCTATCTGAAAATATTGCCATGTACATCTCACAAGGTTCCACAGCGTTTCCACGACCCATTGGCATTCTTAGGCGGTATTGCCATGAGGCATGAAGGTGATATTTTCCACGATCTTCTAGAGTATGGTGATCCCGATTATATCCCAGTATCCATCGAGCGAAGTACTCATTCCTCGCTAGTCCCATCTAACATCGATGTTGAATGGTGAAATGGTACTCTGGTCACTTTGTTGACCTTTGGTAGTCGGTGATACAAATCTCAACTGCATGGCGCCGGGAACAGTTCGTTTCTCATTTGCTACCACAATAAGTCCTCCTTTCTTGGGGCACTACTTGGACGGAGCTTACCAGTGAGCTGGTAGAGATAGGGTATATCCTCCGGCATCTAACCATTTAAGTACCTCCGCTTCCAGAGCTACCTCCTTTTATGAAGGATTTAAAGCGTCTGGGCATCCAGCGTCGACTTGTTGTCTTCCCTCCGGTAATAATGCAATGCATACACATAGATAACATCCCTTTATACATTTGGGGTTATCCAATTTACTTCTTTTGTGCTTCGTAGAATCTTTAACAATTCTCCCTTATCAGTATTGAGGGATGATGAAGATGGCAGAATTAATAGATTCTTCCCCCAAAGGATAGCACTCATGCCCAATGGTCAGGGAGTTTGCCTTCTTCCACGATAGGAGGCTTCTCGATATTAGAGTCAATTGACTTGTTTAAACTCCCCGAGATTCAAATACTTTCTTCTATTTGAGGCTGAAAGTCCATCCATTTCACATACTCTTCAAGCGTCTCATGCTTCACAATAGGAAGGGTCAGCATGGGTCGACTAGTCTCGATGGTTACGAGAAGGAACTAATTGGCTAGACACTATAGCCTACAGAATATCCACTTTCGAGGAGCGACTATACCAAGGTATCATGTGGATGCTTTATGGCGTGTTAAGAACATTGAATGTCACTTCCTCTTGAGCTCCCTCAGCCTCGGTTCACCACTTTTACACATCGATCATTTGCCCTTCCGTGGCTAAGGTGGTGGGTGAGGATGATGGGGACTTCTTTATCTTCTTGCATTAATACAGAATAATGAAGTATACGGAGAAGATAAATTTGTCCCACTTTATTAACACATCCTCTCTATGATACCAGTGGATGAGTTATTGACTTGATATCTCATTGCAAGGTGATTGTCATCGGACACAACTTCTCCAGTTTCATTTCTTAAGATCGACCATGGCATGGATTAATTGCTGTACTTAAAAATCACCACGGGGGGCTTTTCAAAGGCTTGCATTCCCAATAGCACATGGGATTATGAAGCTACGGATCTTTCGACTTAGGTGGTAGCTTCTTTACTGATATCAGCACTACTTCCCAATGACTAAGTCCATGGTCTCTGACTTCCTTTTCTTGGACAAAGATGTCAGCCATGAATTTCACGTATCCGACATTTGCTGGGAGTGCGACAAATGGGATGTTTATGTGAAGCTTTTTGAAGATATCCATGAACACCTTAGGCTTCACTATCCAGTACCATGTTCTTTCTACGGTGGTTGATACGGGACCGTGAGGCTTCTCATCATGTGCCAGGTTTATGGACTTGACTCACGGTGTTTACGAGGCCCGGTTTCTTTACTATTTTCAAACATCTTCCAACAATGCCAGGCTCACTTTTCTCATCTCAGGGTTTTCTCTTTCTTCTTGGGCTCCATTGTTCAGAGTCTTGCACCACTCATGGGTTCTTAAGCTTTGCAGTAACCTTTCCTTCCCTCCTTGGGTTGACACAGATGCCAGGCGATTTCATGTTGCCTCTCGCTCGATACGAAGCCATTTTGGCCCATTTGGACCTCAATTTCGGAGTGAGGTACATGGTGTTAATGATGTCCTAGTCTCTCATTCCTCTGAACTTGTCATGTGGCTTCATCTGTACTCATGTGCATATCCATTAGCTACAATTGAGTTTCGGGATCTAAACTCGACTTCTTCTCTTGGGGTGGTTGGAGAGAGGTTTGTCTTGCTCCGTAGGATTTCACGCATTCTGATTTTCCATGAGAGAAGTTAGGATGGTTCTTCACAGTTATGGTGCGACCATATCTGGATTGAGTTCTGGTTTAGGGAACTTAGCGGCTATATTGATCTTGTATTGGCCAATTCATATACATGGCATTCATCATTGAGCATTTGATAGGATGAGATCCATGACATTGCTCTGCGGTGGAAACTCTTCCAGAGCTTTGCTCTTGCGGATACTTGGGAACCTAATTGTTGAGAGCTTATAATTACTTAGAGTGTAGACATGATGGGACAGAGTTTGTGAACATGTCGCAAATGGAACACCTTGGGTGGTTTCTTGGTGCGACTCTCTGTTGTGTGATAATCCGGTGAGTATGTTCAAGAATTTGATAAGCGTCCCTTAGTTCTTCCCATAATCGGCTCCTCTAGTAGAGCGTCAATAAGTCGTGGTGGGACGACTGACCCCATTGTAGAAATGATGGACTTGTCCATTTGGTGAAACTATGATGAGGGCTTTCTCAAACGGATCTTTGAATCTCTCCTTCTTAGGTGACTCTCATATCACGATAAAGCTACGTATCGATTCTCAACTTTTCGCATTTCACAGTGGAAAGAATCTAGCGAGGAAATTTGTTTGATAAGTCATCCATGATGTCTTCTGTTGAATCGAGGGCGGTTTAAGAAATCAGCCCTTTGCCAAGCTTTTATCCTTTAATGAAAATGGAACAATTGAAGTAAATAGCATGATCCACTCACCCGTTATATTTCACCATATCTGCACGCCCAAAAGGTGAGATATGAGCATTCGAGTCACCTGTATGTGTGCGAGCTGTTGGAATGGGATTCCTTGCGTTAACTGGAGGGTGATGGACGGAGGCTCGGGAAATTGTTTGCTTGTATTGAGAAATGATATCTAATCACGGGTGGAGCCAGCACGGGACGGGCGACCATAATCCTAACCAGGTGGTAACAGGTATCCATGACTGCATTGAGGATGTATACTACCTCCTCTAGTCGAACCAACATCGTCGTCTCTATTTTCTTCCATCGATCAAGTAGTTATTCCATTAATTTGCTTATCTCTTGTCCTCGTTCTTTTCAAAGTTCTCTCCATTTAGGATCAAAGGAATGATTTTAAATTTGTTCAAAGTCGCATACAACCTATACGCTACCTCTGAGTTTGTCACTAAAGCAAAGAAAAATACAACATAAAATTTAAGCTAAACAAATATCACGAAGTACCAAGAAGTGCTATTATTGATATTAGCATAAACATTCACGAATAAATAGGCGCTCCTACGAACACTTGGCCTTAAAAACTTATTAGGCGTTTGCGTGATTGTGTTTTTGCGGACATGCAAATAGAAGTGCCAAATACATATTCTACGCAAGTATACGCTTGTCAAGTAGTAAAGTGTACCTAAGTATGGATATCGATCCACAGGGAACACCTTAATCGTAGTATGCTAAGTACCAAAATTATAATACTCCTCTAATATTCAAACTATGATGTGATGGCTAGGTGGACTTAAAAACTAATTAAACTATTACTAAAGTGATTTCTCGTTTTAGATGTAAAAGTGATTAAAGATGCAAAAGATTAGGGTGTTGGTGTTGTTGGACAATCCTACTATGTAATGCTGCGATTCCATTCCATTATCTAATATAGTGTTTTCCAAGGCATCTCTTCTCTAATGTAATCAAAGCCTTTCTCAAGGTCATTTGATCTCCCTCTATCACTAGGTTTCTTGCTCCTTGAAATAATCACGACTTGGTAAAGGTGCATAGAGTCTGAGAACTCTAAGCCTCCTAATCATTGATAATCTATATTACAGTTTGTTAAGTTAACTTGACTATGTCTAATTCTTCGATTCACTTCTTAGATCTTACAAAGAACCACTCACATATTAAGATTGATAGAAATTAATATGAGTTTCATCGAAACATGAGTTAATGGTAGAACAGTATATAAAAGATAATGGAATTATAAAAAAGGCTAAAAGCTTTAACATAGCATTCATGTCAACTACATTGACACCTAGGCCACGAGAGTTAGGCCTCATTGTGTGTTACGATTTCCAATGAAATAAAAGAACGAAGACATGGTAATAGGAATAGAAAACTTTTAAGTATCGAGGAATGATGATCTCAGGGGTTCTTGAAAGTCTTCTCTCTCCCAAAGGTTGAATGTAGTCTTCCTCTCTTCTTCTAAGCTCAATTCCTCGGGACCTTAATTCTCAGAATTGATTTAAGAGACCCCTCGTGTGATTCTCAGTTCCTTTTATAGCTTCTCCAAAAGATAAGGTTTGTTGAGACTTTCCCTCAACGTCGTGACATTGGGACGTCGTTGGGACGTCGTGACGTTGACGTTGGGCTACTTTCTGCACCACTCTTCTCCAGGCCTCATGTAAGGTTCCATTTTCAGCATTTTCTCGTGTTTCTCCTACAAAAACCAAATAAAAACTAAATATTAGAAAAGTAATCAAACAAGGCCATATATATATGAAAGTGATTCTAAATCTCACTAAATCCCGGGTTTGTAATGAGTGTTTTTGGGCACTCATCGGTGATACCCTACATTTTTACTTAGCAGAGATTTCAAAAATGTCTGGGTGAGTGCGACTTTGTTGAAAAGAGATGAAAGCGGAAAGCAGGGCCAGGTGTTCTTTGTAAACATAAAATCTTTATTTGAGGCGGAAACTTGATATACCTGTCTTGAGCAGGCGATGCTAGCTCTACGTGTGTGAATTTAAAAGCTCGCCCTTACTTAGAAGCACACCACATCGTTGTCTTGACACAATCTTCCATCTGAAGCACCATACATCGCTTGACTTGTCAGAAAGGATGGCCCGATGGGCTATTGAGCTAAGCGAATTTGGTATCCAGTACAAACCTCACTTGGAAATAAAAGGACATATATTGGAAGACTTTTTAGTAGAGATCCCCTAATAGAAAGAGGACCCAGTACTTAGTTGGTGGATCATTGGTGTGGATGGTGCTCCCAACGGGAGCGGTGTTGGCTTGTAACTAAACCACCAATAAAGAAGAGAGGGAAGAATGGAGGCAAGCTATCACGGTTAGACTTCCTCGCGTCTAACAAGCTGAGGGTTGAGTATGAAGTGATCCCTGGCCAGGTATAGACCTTGCGATATCGCATCCTTAGAAAGATCATCATACAAAGTGACTCCCCAACTGAAAGGGTAGGTGAGCAGGTAAATGGGGAGTATGAAACGTGGATATGTGGACATCATGTGCTTGGTTAAGCTCCGACTAGAAAGCTTTGCGACTTGGAAGCTTGAGCATATCCCAGGGGTTGACGAAAGGTGGATGCTATACTTGTTAGTGGCCGCCTCCACACCCAATGACGATAGTACTCCTCCTATACATTACCCAGGTCATCAATTCTTGGCAGTAGGTGAAAATTATAGAAGGTACATGTCCCTCTTAGATTACTCAAGGCTCTCTGCACGAGAGCGGGGAGAACTCTCGGATAATAGGGTGAGAAGCCCACCAGATTCAAGGGTTCGGCGGCTCGATTTTCCCGCAGCGAATAGACAGGTTGTATAAACGTTTCTCTAATGACTGTATCTTAAATGACTCACCACCCATCAAGGGTAGTATGCATTGGCAGAACTCCATGAAGGAGTATGCGAAAACCATCTAGCGATAGAACTTTGGTGCACAGGGGCCATACCCAGGGAGCCTAGCGACGACTAAGAGGAGTGGATCTGTGCCTATGTTAGGAAGTGTGATCTCTGCAGTAAGCAAGAAGCCCAGTTTTGGTGCAGGCTCGAACGACAACCATAATGGGCCCACGGCCACTTTGCCCATTGGGGGAGTGATATAGTTGGATCATTGTTACTTCACAGGCTGACCTGAAAAGAGCTATTGCGGTAGTGACAAACTATTTCAGCAAATGGGTAGATGACTACCGGGGGAGTCTATGGGCCCCCAATGGACAACGAGAAGCAAACTAGGATATAGCCACATTTGCCCTTACTTGCACGGGATGGGGCTATAATCCTAAAAATTGAGATGCTCACATTTTGAACTGGAATTCCTGAAGAGGCTAATGCCAAAGCAGTTATTAAAGACCTGGATGGCAGACGAGCTCCATGAAGCTTTAGCTGTGCGTATAACGTCATACAAAGGCTGGCAAACTTGTATAACAAGCGGGTAAAGCGCCAAACATTCAAGATGGTAGCTTGGTCTTGAGAAGGAGTCTTTGAAAACACATTTATAGAACAAACGGGGAAGTTTCAATCAAATTGGGAAGGGCCGTAAATGGTAGTTTGAGTGGGAATGGCCGGATCATGTGTTGAATAGCGACCCAGGACTCAGTACCCCGGAATGTGGAATGCCACACATCTGAAGAGGTATTACTAGTAAAATTTCCTTTAAAGTGTTACTATCATGAAGGCCAGTCTTCCTTACCCCAATTCGTATTTGGCAGCATTTTACGCGACTACCTCTTCTCAAAGAAGTCCGGATAACCAATTGATATCCTCTTAGCTCAAAAGACGGTGTGGTACATTGGCTTCTTGGCGCTCTGTAGAAAATCGAGATATGGGTGATATCTTCTTTGGCACTTTTCAAAGGTGAGGCTGCCAGCTCTTAGCGGCATTGGCACTCACTTAAAATTCGGATATATGGGCGATATCCTATTTGGCATTTCAAAGACCATGCGGCCGCTCTTCACCTGTTGGCATTCATAAAAGTCTAGATATGACTAATATCCTGTTGGCACTTTCAAAAGACCATATTATGGCTCTTAACCTGTTGACACTCATAAAGGTTCAGATATGGCTAATATCTTGTTGGCACTTTCAAAAGACCAGATTGTTGCTCTTAGCCTCCTGTCACTCATAAAAGTATAGATATGGTTGTTATCTTGTTGGCGCTTTCAAAAGACCAGATTGTGGCTCTTAGCTTCTTTGGCGCTCCACAAAGATATATATAGTGTATATCTTCTTTGGCGCTTTCAAAAGACAGGGCTATGGCTCTTAGATTGTTGGCACTCCATAAAGTCAGATATGGGCGTATCCTACAAATGCTTTCAAAGACTAGAGCTCTTGGTTTGACCGGCACTCCCGAGAGTCCGAATATGGGCGATATCCTGGTAGTACTTTCAAAGACGGTGTGGCTCTTAATGCATTGGCACTCATAAAAGATCGGGGCGAGGCTCTATGCTGTGGCACTTTCGCAAGTACGGGCATGATCACCCTTGGCTGATGCATGTGAAACGCGCATGGTCCGGAGGTTGCTAGGAGCATGCCTAAAAGCATAACCGCGACAACGGCTCGCCGGCCCAAAGAAATTTGGAGCAGAATAAGGGCACTTAGCCGGATATAACTTAACCTTGGTGTCTCTAAAGCATTAGTCCTAAACGGGGGTAGTTTGTTAAAAGAATTGCAAAAATTTATATCTCATAAATATACTGATAGAAAAATAAATTGAATTCTGCGGTGATATGTCTAAGTGGCCGTAGTAGGCCCATTACAAAAATTACATCTAAATGCAAACATTCTTAGGGCGATAAGTGGTTACTGTATGGTATATGTCAGAACATTCATATTAGGCGACTACGGAAGCGAGAAGAAGAGCTGGCCATATAGAGGCCACTACGGAGAGAAATGAAGAAGTGTGGCCACATAATGGATGCTCATCTAAATCCCATGAGGGGGGGGCACCTGCCCAGACTCCTCAGCCGCTCTCTACGATGTTTCCCGATGAGTTGCATCTCAGGGGGATACCTGAAGGGGCGTGGAGGCACGACCGCTGAAAAAAGAAAATTCGGAGAGTCAGGCATACAATCTGGAACCTCTAGTTGGTCTCCATAGATATTGTGTTTGAACACATAGCAACCATAGCCATAGGTGAAAGATGGCTCCAGAGCCCTTTGACAGTTTTCCTTCATTGCTATCTTATCCTTGCCAGTTCACAAGAACAGAGAGGAAAATAAATCCTGGCTTGAGCGAGGCTTTGTGGATAGGCGACACTATAAGTCGAGCCCATATAAGGGTGAAACGCAACGTATGCATTAAATGCTGACATGGAATCATGCACAATAGAAAGCGATAGGAGCGTCGTATTCTTGACACGATTTATGACGATCCGCCCTTCGCGCCCACAACACTCTTTACGTGCGCATTAATTTTCCGGCCTTATCCGACTTGCCATACTTAAGGTTTGGAAGATAGTACCATTATGAGTACTATGGTTTTAAACCCACTTCGCCCGTTGGCCCCGAGGCCAGTTTGTGAGCTCTTAGACGCACAACTCAAAGCACGCTAGCACCCCCGAGGAGCGAGGAATCTTGATTTAAGCACATTTAGAGCTTCCCGAAAAAAAAAAAAACAAAGAGGCTTCCACCTTTGTTCATACATGATCAAGCCTATGATGATCAGCCTCTTGACTACAACGAAGGCTCAAGATGGTGCCTTACCTATTATGGCTGGCGAGACCTACAAAGCTCCACGACTTGGTATTAACTATGCACAGGCGACTAACTTAACGAGGGTGAGGAAAGGAGTTGCCGCGAGGAAGAGATGTCGATGGCTAAACAGGCAAAGAGTGCCAGAGCATTAGTAGTAAGTAAGCAGTGGAAGTGAATAGTAAAAGGTGTATTTCATTGGAAGCACCAATGGTGCTTTCGAAGTACACGGTAGTGGCGTAGTGAGGCCCCTGCAGTTTTAATTAAGTAAGAACATGGAAGGAGGGCAGTGCCTTGCGGGTCCTCGGCGGCCCAACAATCTCCAGCGGCTCCTTGCGCCTCGTTCGAGGAACTTTGGTCTTAGTGGCCTCGGCGGCGCAGACAGGGCACCAGGGTTCATTAGGAACTCGGGAGCGGTGGGTCGGAGGAGTCGGGGCACCTACAGGACCTCTGTGGACCGTCTTGCGGATGTTGTGTTTGAAAACCTGACACTCAGCCTGCCTGGGCAAGATCCTCCGAGGCCTTCTTGTATTCCTCCTCATTGGCCTCTTTGTCCCTAGCAGGCTTGAGGCCCGGAGAGAGACCTCGATCATGGCCAGTCCCCAGCTCTAGTAGGAGGCGTCTATGGTGTCTAGTTGGCGACCTCAGACTCGACCTTATGCCTAACTTCTTCTGCTGCCACCTAAAAGCTTCCTGTAGCGGCCGGGCATCTTTGACCTAGCCCAGAGTCACCCTCAATTTCACCCTTACGTTTCACGCTCGATGGGCGCTGGCGGGACAACTGATCTTTCTCTATGGCTTCTTTCATTTTTATTCGTGTGTGTTTGCGGAGCTACTCTTTTTGACTAGTTCAGGTACGGACTAGGATTGGGCCTTGCCTAGGAATCTTTGAGGCATGATGCTTAGAGGTAGGCGCAGGCATAGAGTCGTGACCTCTTAGCTCCCGACCTCACCGGCCGAGCTCCTGCACACGTCTTGGTGCCCCATGTTCCCCGAGGAATGGGTTTACGGCTTTGTAAAGAGAAGAACATTAGAAGGAAATCATAACATCAAAACAAGCAGTCAAATAATAGGAGGTTCAACCATACGGTTGGCAGTCTCTGCCAGTCATGGTTGTGCATACATCGGTCCGCCAGCCGCGTCTTTGGTAGGACCCTCTTATCCGGGTTGACAAGGAAGGGATGGAGTATTCCTCCCCATGAGACCTGCCGATGCGGCGGAGCTATGAGGGTAAAGATCGGGCATGTGCGGGGGGCGAAGGGTCCTACGGTCGAGATGGCCTTTAATCAGTGCAGGGTTTCGCGAGTGGCGGGATCCTGCTAAGCTGGCCCTCCATTGGCTCGACATGCAGACTAAGCACCCGACATCAAGGGGTCCTCGGACGTCGGCCATGAAAGCGGGCTCATCTCGACCCGATGGCTCATCGGTCGCCCGACAAAAGTCAAACCTCGACGGGCGCGGTATCAGCACGAGGGAAATTCACGGTTGGAACCTCATCCTCCAACACTGCACAAGCATTTTGAGAGGCATCCTAAGTACGCACCACGATACGAGACGGGGCCTCGGGGGACTTGTTTATTGAGTCCACAACAATCCATTGAAGCGACTTGGGCGATCCGCAGGCGGGTGTGGTCCCCTCACGTGGGTGCTTGGCCTTGCGCATTTGTATAGCAAATCAATGGCAGGCCACACATTTGAGCTCTCTCTTCGGGTTGATTAGCTATTCCCAGATTCATCTAGTCCACAGAGCCTCTGATTCCCTCGTCGCATGGCAGCAGGCTTGCAGAGACTCCTTCTTCTTCTTTGTTACCAGCAGGGGCTGGGGCTTGAGGAGTCTTGCACGAAAAGTGAAACGATCTAATTTGGATAAGGGGGCTCTAGAGCGCCTCACTTTGAGTGGGGCCGCCTCAGAACACTTGACTTCAGAAGGTTCATAATAACAAAATGCTCGCCCTTGACGATCTCACTAGGCAAAGGACGAGGAAGAGCATGTATGTGGGAAAGGGAGCGGCACTCAGATCCTCTGAGTTTCTTTGCGAGATAGAAGGAGCTTGTTGGCGCTCTCTCTCTTTGTGATCTCAACGGTGGATATGATCTAGCCTCACCTTCTCCACCTAGTTGACTAGTGACCTCGTTTGAGCCCTATCTACAAATCATCGAAGAAAGGTATGTCAATACATCCACATGAGTGAGATGTACAACGGGGAACAAAGACAAATCTGGGAATGTAAGAGACTGGTTCAAATTGAAAGGAAGCCTTGGAGAGCTAGGGATTTCATACCACGGGCCCTTAACTAAGATGACCCCTTTCACCTCCGTCTTAGGGGAGTTGAGGGGCCGATTACAGTGTAGCCGGGGGACGTGGGTCACCTTGGACGGGGGACCACTTAGTCTCGAGCACTAAAGTGTAAAATAAAGCATATCTCCACCAGGTAAGATATCCGGTGGTAAAGGGAGTTTAGCACACTTGCAACCCATCTGCCAACACCCCCCCCCAGACATTTTTTTTTTAAATGATTTTTTTTCATGGAATTTAAGTTTAGGTGTTTTAAGGTCCATGTGAATTTATAATAATTTTTAGGAATTATTTCTAAATTAAATGGAATTTTAGGAAAATAATAATATACCAGTAAGGTCAAATTACGACGAGTTAGAAATAGAATTTTAAAAATACCAAATGAATGAAATAAATTATAGAATTTTCACAAGTAAAGTAAGGTCCAAATATATGTTATAAAGAAATAAAATTAATGAAAATACATGAATAAAAAAAATCGAGAAGTACTAGGATAGTTTTGATAGTAGCTTCCATACTTAGACTAATGACTAATTGAGGGAAAGCTGTCCTTAAGTTAAAAATATTTGATGAGATATATATTGTTTTAGACTTGGAAAATAATCGAATGAGAGTTCTTGCTTACCTTTGGTTAAATTTTCTTGTAGAATAGTTTTAAGCTATGATAGGATTATCTTGAGAAAGGTTTATGGTAGAAGTTTATGATCCCTTTATGTGTTATGATCATATTGGAGAAAATAAATAAATAATTAACCACATAGACGTGTAATTGACTACGAAAGGATAGTCCTGATTGAAGAGAATTTGGAAGAAAAATAAGGTACACACAAGTGTTATGTTGATAATCCCAAGCAATATTCGGTATTTGAATTTGGTGATTATGTTATCTTAAAATTTGCTTATTGAGTTAAATTGAGATATTTGGAAGTTTGAATACATTGAGAAATGAAAACTACGTCGCTTGATTTGTGGGCACAATTTGAAATATTAAAGTGGTACCTTAACATATAAATTAACATTACCCCATACGTATAAGATTCATAATGTGTGTTTATATTTAGACCTTAAGGAAATATGTTTCGATGCTTCTCATGTTGTGGGTTAAGGCCTATTTAGATTTATGAGGACTTGACCTATGAAAGAGGTGTCCATTCAAATTGTAGATGTGATGAATAAGGCTACAGGCATGCTATTTCAAGTTGGTAAAAGTCCTATGGAGGAATCATAGTATTCAAGAGGCCACTTGGGAGTTAGAAGAAGAGATGAGAGAAAAACATCCTCAATTATTTCAAGACTCTAGTAAGTCAAGTTTAGAGGACTAAACTTTTATAAAGTTGGTATCATGTAACACCCAGGAATTTGTATAGGTATAAGTTAGGGAAAATAATAATAGTGGAGCATATGGGGTATAGATTACGAGGAAAATAATAATGACGAGGAAGTTTTTATAGGCATAAAGTTAACTAGAAATAATAATGATAATTGAATTAGACGTTATGGAAATAATGATAATTCAATTAGACGATTCTCTGAAAATAATAATGGTAATTCAATTAGTAATTAATTAATTAATTTAATGAAAGAGGGTAAAGGTAATTTCTAATAGATACCTAGTATAAATTGGAATAAGAAAAGGAAATCATTTCTATTCATCTTTGAATTTCTCTTTGTGGGTAGAATTAGGAGGCGTGGAGCTTCGGATCTAGGGTTTGAAGAACAAATTTCTCTACTGAGAAATATTTCATTGAGGTAAGGGAATTCTTCGGATTAGCTCTTTCAAAGCTTTTGATGCGGGGAAGGCTCACACGTTCGAGGGTGAATAGCCTAAATGAGCTGGAACTAATAGGGAGGTGAGTAAATTTATATCATCGTACTTGCTGCCTTCGAAATGTATAGCTGATTGTTTTTCATTTAGCTTGATCATTAGTAATTGACTATGATTAAGACCCTTATTCTTGAGCATTCATTGAATTGAATTTGTCATATACCACAAGTCACGTGGTAGATATTCATGCGACACGGTCGGCTAACTCTTATTGTTTTTGGTGTTATCTCTTGTTGTATCTTGATACGGTTAGGCATAACTTGTAATCGTTAATGTCATGATTGATGCGTATGGGTGGGGAAAACCTAATGATGGGAGGTCAATAGGGCTATGTGCACATGGTACCCTTTAGTGCCCGGGCAAAAGCCGGTGCCTTCCTAGAGAGGTGGTAAAAACTCTAGGCGCGGGCAGGCATTCTACGGATCTTTGTTTTGGAATGTACGGATTCGGTATATAAAGGTACAAAGGAATGTACGGATTCTTGAATGGTAAACTATATTTAATGTTTCAAACCTCACAAATCTCATTTGATGGGTTGTTCATATTGCTAGCTGTTGTTGCGCAACCTATGTCTGATTGGTGAGTTGAACATAACCATCGCATGAGGCAGCGCAGTACCTAGCCTCACGGTATGGTGACTCTGCTTTACTCACGGGGTTATCTCACCCCAGTTGATTTCCTCCTTTTAGAATTGACAGGAGAAGAAGGAGAATCGAGGCATTTCTTGACCACTTGGATTCTATTTGAAACATGTAATGGATTATTATTTTTGTTTATTTGGTGAATGAGAGTCTAAGTTTCCAGAAGGCTCCATGGTGAATTAACTTGGTTATTAGGTTAATTGTTTGGTTAAATCGATAATTTTGAATAGTTGAGTTGGATAAATTTTCTTTTTTGATGAAACCTTATTGATATTTTGATGAGACCATTGGTCGTTTTTGTTAGTGGATGACCCGCGAGAGTCACATTTGTTATCATTATTTAGGATAATATCATGTATGAGATTTTGAGTTAATCATTAGTAAGATTTTAGATTGATATTGCGAATAACGAGTTTGTCATTTGTTATAGAAGCTTGAATAGGTCTTGCCCAGAGATTTTAGGTAGAAGTATGGGACTTAGGCTTGCTACAGGTTTTGGTGGCCTTAAGCCTACCCATTCCCTAGTGCCGGTCACAACCTATAAAAGTGGGATGTGACACCATCAAAATCCGAAAAGCGTTCGGATGAATGAGTACAGGAGGTGCCGGGTAAAGTGTAGGAACTGCTTTACCAATGATGGAACGGGGAGGCGAAGCCCAGTAGCAAACTGCTCCTGTGTAAAATAAGCGAAATTCTCGCTCCTAATAGTTGGGGTGACTGGGCCGTGATGTCTCAGTTGATTTCGGTAGGAATTAGGGTTTGTGTAACCTCGGTTCTCACATGAACATGGCGCGGCTGAGTGCACTTCGTGGAACATTTCTCGAGGTACCTTTTCACGTCCGGCTGACTAGTCGAACCTCTGACCTCTTGTCATTCTGGAGCGGATAAAAAAAAAAGGGAGTAGAAGAAGGGGTCAACTTGAGGTCCATAAATCAAAAATAAGAAAGGAAGAAAGGGAAAGAGCCACTCGAGAAGGAAAGAAAGTCTCACAAGGGTTTAACGATCCAGGGGATAGGACCTAAAGAAAGTAAACCAAAAACCTTCATGAAAACTAATAGAACACCTCCAACCACGGAGAGACTCAAGCAAACCGGCGAAAAAGGTTTAGTACGAACACTCCTTTAGAGAGTCGAAAGTCGTTTGGCATTAAAGAGTCTTGTGACTCCTTTGGAAGGAAATTTGAGAGGCATGAGGAGGGGATGAAATCTAAAGAATCAAGGAATAAAAGCAAACCTTTCGAGAAATGTAAAGAAACCAATATTTAGATCATTATCCTAATTATAGGGAAGGGGGTTGACATAAGCGCGTTAAATGCGTTGTTAGGGAAGCGAAGACCACGTAAAGTTGATGCACATTGGGAGGCGTGTCTCATGAGCCATAAACACACCTGAAGTGTCGCCTGCGAGCGCATTTAATGCAATCCTTTTCACAAATATTTCGACCCTCGACATTTAACATTTGAAACCTACAATATTTTCCCCAGATTGAAATAACCGCAAAAGAAAACTCCAGCTAAGGAAAAGGGGCCCAGTAGTACCATGATCTGGGATCTGGAGACTGGACGGGGCTGTGTTTGTAGAAAAGGGCTAATTCCATTCCCCCTCACGAACCCGGAGGCGGACATTTCTCAGATGGGAGAATCTTTAGAGGCCGCCTAGGAAAGCAAGGACAAACTCTTCCTAGGCTTGCTCAAAGGCTGACCGCCACAGGACTCAAGGATTACCCGACTAGCCATTCTACCCGAGATGAATTCTATCCCATATGGGAAGTATATTTCGAATAAGCATCTGAGTGGAAAGATTCAGGCGATATTATCGGTGGATTTTCTGGCTTTGAATCACCATCTCTGAGAGATTATCACGAGAAAAGGAAAAATAACTCTTGATAAGGAAGAACTAGTCATCGATAAGGAAAAGAAGATTTCCTCCCTTAAATGAGGAGAAGATAAAATCCCTAAGAAGGAAGGAGGGGATTTTGTTGATCGACTGCTGTAAAGTCACGAAAAAGATCCACAGTAGGGGAAGGTAAGCAATTCTAAGTTATATTATTCTCTTTGCCTCCTCCATTTTTGTTGACTTAATCATCGGGAAGGGGCGACCCGGACTATGCTGCTAGAGAGAAGCGCCCTTTTAGCGAGGAGTTCACGATCACGGCTAGCGTGGCAGAATCGATGATCAAGACCCTACAATTTGACTTTAGGGGATCATTGATCCTGTGACACCGTCCACAGGGGTCGGGTTGACTACCGTCGACCCACGGAATACTCGTGAATGTCGGGTAACGGGCATTTTTCATCGGTGATCTCCTTTTGAAGGATCTCGACCGGATTAACCTCGTGGGCAGGGGACCTCCGGCGGCAGCTCCAATGGATGTGAAACTTTTCTCAAACTATCAGGCTAAATCCATGGGCTGACCCCTTTACGTCCAACTACACCATCTTTGAAATAATCACAAGGCAGTGTTAAAATTTTTCTTTTCAAGCATGAATTTTTCAGGAAAAATGGCGGAGTTTCTGTTTTGGACCTCTACAGATTGCAAATACACGCATAAGCATTTAAAAACCTTCACAAATCTTTCAATTTTTCAGCTTGATTCAGGATATATAGATCACAACTCAATGACACGATATATATACCATATACGTTTATTCCCATATAAGTAATCAAAACATTCGAAACTTCTTCAATTCCATGCACGATTTTATAAAAGATTAGGCTTGGCGGGACTTATCAAATACCTAAATGAAATTCATTTTAAAATATATCTATATGCATATATGACAAACTATTTGACATAAAATATGCAAACTATTTATACAATGCAGTTCACATGCGTGTTAAGTCTCCTCGATGGCTCGACTCAGCGTACGGGGAGGGTACTACAAGTGCACTATCTTGGAGTCCTGAGTGTTTTTTGGAAACATATAGGAAAAGATGACTCTAAGGCCCAGTGCAGTGTACATTGTCATTAAGGATAACATTTCCGATTATATATCAAAAATAATACATACTTATCTGATTAAAATCAATTTATGCCTTAAACATTTATGCCTTAAACTTTCTTTTCTTTTCTGATAATAAATATCATTAAAATCATTTATCGTAAGCATTTGTTTCAAACTTTCTTTCTTTCTTTCTTTCTTTCTTTCTTTCTTTACGATGGAACCCGGGAATAAACACACCCGAGCAGTTTAGAGATGCTTGACGGTGAGGGATAGTCATTCAGTCACCAACACTCTGACTGCGGAGAAACTCACGCTTTGCATAGGGTTCAGTCTGCACCTTATCACGTGTAAGGATATTACTCTGGGCACTCAGTAATTCCCTCATAGTTGGTAACCTATGCTTTACCCTCTAAATCTTTGCGCAAGGTACCTCGGCCGATATCGGTCTTGGGTTCATGGGGTTTAGAACAACCATCAGTAAAACATTTCTAAGAATGTTTAAATACATTAAATCCTTTACTTTATCATTAAAACACATATGCATTCTTTACACATTTTAAACTTTCTTTAACATATGCATACCTGTTTCCATATACATATAAATATATATATTGATTGCAAGAGATAAAAACATTTCCATATGCCTTAACATTTCCATAAACATTTCCAATAAACATTCAGTTTAACATTAAAACCATTCACTTTTAAAAACTCAATTTTCAAAATATCATTTTCACTCCACGTTCTACTCAATCCAGCTTGCTTCCCATCAATTCAGTTTCCGTCAATAGTCCTTTTCCACCTTTTTTCAAGAAAACCACAACTATACATTAATCATAACTTCCATTTTAATCCACCATACACATTCATTTTAAAGCCAAATGAACAAATTACCCATAAGCACTAAAAAACCCACTCATTTTTTGGACAACCTTTTCAACAATACTCTATAGACTTTATGACTCAAAATTATTCAAACGGTCTTCAAAATTTATGAAACTCTTCAGATCAGTCACTTTATGTATCCAATGACATCTCTTTAAAATTTTAATTTTAAAATTCCTTCTCTAAAGCCCTCAACCACATAACACAAGTTATTGTGTTTTACATCTAGATGGCAGAACAGAATCTGCACATAGCTCCACTTTGACAAATTTTCTGGGCACTTTGGGATTACAATTTGCTTGAACTTTCTTCAGACAAATTTTTCCCTTAGAAGTCTATTTTAACTAGAAACTTGAATCACTCAAATCGGATCAGAAATAGGCAAGTTATAGTCAAAAATACAAAAATTGGTGGTCAGGAAATAAAGAAAACAGGGCATTTCCTTCACCATACCGAGACTACTGCTGCAGGAAAATGACGAATGTGTTTTTCCTCTTCCCACTTTTTTTTTCACTCTAAACACTCCAATCTGATGCCTTATACCCATTTCAACATATCACACATTCCTATCAAATCCACAACAATTCCCTCACTTTCTTTTTCAACACCTAACTAATCCATTTCCTTCTCAATTGATATCAAAATCAGCACCATTAAACCTTAAATACCACCAATTTAACATCCATACCCGAGAAAATTCAAGACATTAGACATGAAAAACATCTTTATCAAACCCTAACTTTCCCACCGCATTAAAACTTACTTGTTCTTGGTTTCCTTTGGCTCCCCTCTCCCTTACTTTACCACTTGCCAGAAGCACTTGACTTGAAGGAGAAAAATCACATCTCCCACCTTGCTCCACCATTTTGCTTCCCTTTCTCTCTTCTTGTCTCTTTTCTTCCTTTTCTCCCTTTTTCCTTTCTCATGTCGTGAACCCTAGCCTTTTTGAGTGATGGAATGCTTGGCTTTTGTTTCTCCTTTTTATTATTTTAACATTTCCTTTAATTTGCAAATAACCCTCATCTTTTCAATTTTGCAATTGCAACCTGAAATTTGTATTGTGGCCCATCTCTAACTTGATTGTATTTCCATATCCTTTGTAATGACTATTATACCCATACCTTCGTCATACCATAAATTTTATTTCTATCATTTCCCTATTTTGTCTCCAGTATGTGACGTTTGAGTGGCTCTTATCTGCTTTTTCTGAGCCGCCATTATGCATGCGCTCTCGGAGCGGGGTGTTACATCCTTTGTACGGGGAGCTCTACCCAAATACAAAACCTGTATATAACTTTGTCCCCCAAACATGATATCACTTCAGGTATAAACCTTAGCGGGCTTGATACAGCACTACTCATCAATATATATATCGACTATATCAGTAGTTTTCCGAGTTCAATTGTTTTTACTCTTGCTCTGACATATATTAAAATTAAAAAGCGATTCTAATACATGTAGAACCATCGAGCCACATTAAAACCTCTTCTGAAACCCGAGTCTCTAGGACGACGTCTCCTACGCCTGCGCTCTGTACACCGTAAAATAGTATCCTCGACGGGGGTGAGCTAATGCTCATTAATTGGAATGCTACCACTAAGTGGGGTTTACTCTCCTTTAAGTGCATATACGATGCTCAAGAAGTAAACACACATTCAGCGGTACGCAGTCTACTTGAATGTCTAGCTTTGACCATCTCATACAGAGTCCTCAGGAAAGCTCTCACGCTCCGCTAGAAGCCTACGTGTGGAAATTATTATGTTTGTTGTGGACAGCCCTCCCATTAGTATGTATATCGATTGAGACATCAGACGATTGATGTGTTATGGTTTACCCTCGTCTTATATCCAGTTGGGTCGTCTCCGACGATTGATATTTTGGTATGAAAGTACAGCCTCATAAATATTAATTTCATTTATAGACAACCCTTCGAAAACCATTTTCTCTAGACTCATCTCAGCCACATACTCTTATCGTCTAGGGTGTCCAGTGCATATAGGAATGCATGATGCCAATTCCTGATCTATAACTCACGATACAAATATATAAACATACATATATTCACATAAAAATTAAATCCCTGATCAATGTGTATGTTTAGCATTTCATCACATCAAAATTAGGCTGCGTAGAATTTGTGATCAGCAGCGATTCTACTTGAATTGCACGACTAAATACGTTAATTCTGAGAGAATTTATTTTTTTGTGTTCTTCTATTCACAGAATAGTGTGAACCCTCATTCTTATTAAAGGAAAAATCACCAATGTTGAGTTCACTTTGAACCCCGCGAATTTATTGACTATTCAGGCCTCATACAACCCACAACATGATTTATGGCATAAAATTATACCCATTAACCACCAACTGACCATTGGCGACCCACGGACACCAAATTTGGGTTCCGTAAATTCAAGCGGTCGGTCCACGTGTTTTGGGACCGTCAGCTGTCGTTGAGCCTCGCCTGCCGTAGAAACATCATATATCCTTAAACAAAGTATAAACCCAGTAGGGAGAAACCCTGCCTCAGGAGTTTGTGTCGAAACTCCTCCTCGAAACGAAACCAGCGCCGCCAGGCCTCGTTAGTAGCCAGAAGCCGGCTTTCCTTCTCGCTCCAAAGACTTCTTACATTCGGATCTCCTACAATCCTAGAGAGAAGGTGGACATTCTCTCACTAAAACCCATTTTTGACTCTTTAGAGCTCCTGCGCGTTTTCTTCCTTTTAGTTTGAGAAGATGAGTACTATTCATTTTTGTCTTATTATCTGACTTAAACAATTCAAAAAATGACATTTATGTCCCTTATTTTCCCGGTTTGACACTCGGCTATCTTAGCCGTCCGTTTCATCACGTTTCTCTACTCATGACATATGGCTTTATGAGTCGTGTTATATGAAGCTTTTGTCGCGTCGAAATCATTTTCTGTGTGAAAGCGCGATGCGCCGAGCGTCTTGGCTCATTGTCTCTCGAGATTCTCACGAATTTTATTTGCTATGAGCTAGATTTGCAGAGGAGCGATTCCAACAGTGAAATCCATTTCATCATCCGAGATCTAGAGAATAAATTTCGGATTTTTAACCGAAATTACGATTTTACCCTTTTTCCAGAAATTGGAATTTCTCGGGTCTTACACGATCAAAGTCCCAATAGGTAGAACCATATATAACAAGTAAAGTGATCAATAAAAATAAAAAAATAATGAAAACCATCATTAGAAGGAATGAAGGGAAGTCCACACATCATAAAAATTAGATCTAAAGGCGTGCGAAATAAGAGTGAGAATTGCATGAGTAATTTGTGATTCTTATTGCATTTAAAGTAAGAATAGAAGAGATCTTGAAAAGAAATAAAGATTTAATTGAATGCGACTAAATGGGGAAACTAAGCTTATTGGATAAATGACTCGAGAATGCGAATAGGTGCGGGTGCGTATTTCTAGAGAAGCAGTAAAGGAGTCTGAGGGTTACATAGATGTTGACTGCCTTAAACACCATCTTTAAGCGGTCCTTGATGCACTAGAGCCGCGTGCAAAGATCCCTCACTTGAAGCATTAGGCAAGGGTAATATAACGTTGGTTAGTGGAACAAAGTTGGGAAATAGAAGTTAAGTTCTTTTTCAAAGGGAGCCCTTGACACATTATCTAAAGTAAATGAAGCCAGAGGCGAGAGGTGTCGTGAGCCGTATGTGAGATAGAGAGCTCATTGCCATCACCAATTAAAATATCATCATGTCCCGGATAAGGGTAGTGAAGAGAAAGGTTGCCAAGGTTAGTATTATGGTGGCAGAGGCGATCTTGATTAGTGCCCAAAGTCTTATTTTGGTCTATTTATTATAGGTTTTGAGTCTTTTTGTGTACTAATCATGCTAATTAACACGTTGCACATTAAGGTCCTACTATTTTGTGATGCATTTTGTGCATCAAATTTTGCGGAGTGTTTAACGAGCTAATTATGCCGAAATTGTTGAGGTGATCAAGCACGAAGAATTCTAGTCAAACTCGGCATTTCAAATCAAGATCGAGGAAGGAAAATGAATGTGAGAGAAAACACCAGCTGCGAAAGCTTCTCCTGCGAGCAATACCGGCTCGGCCTTTGTGCATCCTGACCACATTAACTTACGCATTTCACGCACTTTTTGTTTTTGCTTTACAATTTTGGTTTTGTTTCACCCTTGTTTTATCCACTTATGTTTGGATTCTGGATTGTATTGTAGTTTGTATTTACATAGCGTTTGTTCTTATTGAAGGGGCCGGATTTTCTTTGTAAATAAAGTTAGGGTTCAGTTCTCCAGTTTTTTTGGCTTTTCTCTCATTTCTCTCACCCTGCTTAGTTACCAAACACCCTCCCAGTAGTGACGAGGCTTGGAGGATGGCGGCTAAAACCTCTTCC